>WAAD01023297.1:34364-142811 GCA_013389945.1 Fregata magnificens | reverse complement strand
CCCGCCCCATGCCCCCGAGGGTGGGGGTGAACCTGGTCCCTGTGCCCCCCGCCCCCCGCTTGGTCGGTGGGGCTAAAGGGAGTCGAGCTCTGCGGGAATCAGCTCCTGGAGGGGTGTCTCAGACAGGCGATCATGCAAAATGAGTTGTTTTTTGGTGTCCCCCGCCCCCCTTCTTGCAGGAGGATCAAGGGATTTACCACAGCAAAGTCCGGGATATGATCAGTGACAACCAGTATCGCCTCCTCGTCAGCATCAACGACCTGCGGCGGAAGAACGAGAAGAGGGCCAACCGGTTGGTGTGGGGTGGTGGGGTTCGCCCTTGGCACTGTGCCCTAGGTGGAATTTCAGAGGTCCAGCCCTAGTTTTGTAGGTCCTTTGTGGCAAGGAAGGGCCAAACCCTTGTCCCCAGTGTAGAAGGTGGACCTCCTCTCTCCCTTCATGACACCCATCCCTTCCAAGCTTGCAAACCCATGATTTGGCAAAAACCTTTTGCAGCAAGCTGGGGTTGATTGCATGATACAAATCATCTCCTTTTTTAGGATGCTTGGGGATGTTTTGGACCAGGCTTGCCAATCTGCTCAGGGACATGTGAGGTTTTTCAGATGTGGTTGGGTTTGTTCAGCTCCTGGCTGTTGGTGGCAGTGGACCTGACACAGAACTACGATGGGCTTTGGGGTTTTTTCATGTCTTGCTCCCAGTAAACTCGCAGAGCACATGGAGGCACGGGTAGGCGTTGAGGAGGAAGGCAGAAGGGGCTGCTGATCGGTCTGCATCATCATGTCCCTCTGTTGCAGGCTTTTGAGCAACGCCTTTGAGGAGCTGATCGCCTTCCAGCGTGCCCTGAAGGATTTCGTCGCCTCCGTCGATGCCACCTACGCCAAGCAATACGAGGACTTCTACATCGGGCTGGAGGGCAGCTTCGGCTCCAAGCACGTATCGCCGCGGACGCTGACGGCCTGTTTCCTCAGCTGCATTGTCTGTGTGGAGGGCATCGTGACAAAATGTGAGACTGGGGGAAGAGCCAGGGGCTTCGGGGGTGATGGGTCCAGGTGTTTGCTGCAGAGGGGCTGGAGTCCACCAGGAGCTGTGGTACGTCCTGGCAACCTGGGCAAAGGGAACAGGGGGCTTGGCAGAAGGTCTTGAGTGTTGGGATGGTCTTTGAGGTCAGCAAATCCTGGCCTTGGCTGGCAGTGGGTTGTGTCCCAAGTGCAGTTTAGCAGTGGAGATCCTGTTGGGGACTGTCTGCTGACAGATGGGTGGGACGTCCTTGCCCATCACTTCTGTTTCTTCCAACCCCAGGCTCTCTGGTTCGTCCAAAGATCGTCCGGAGTGTCCATTATTGCCCAGCTACCAAGAAGACCATTGAGCGCCGATACACGGACATGACCTCCCTGGATGCTTTCCCATCCAGCTCTGTCTACCCTACGAAGGTGGGGTGAAGCAGCCTTGTGGGAAGCATCAGCAGGTTCCTCTGGGGAGAAAGTGCCAGCTCTGAGCCCAGGGTCTCAAATCCCTGTGCATCCCTTCTCCCTCTGCCAACATAGCCCATGGAGTAGAGAGAGAATGCATTACACGTGTGACAGTCCCAGAGAGCTATTAGGAACATGTGAAGAAAGTCTCTGTTGGACACAAGGCCACCAGACCCGCTAGTTCAGATCTTAGTTATGATCTTGGTTCTGCTGGAGCGTGGTTTCTTGGGGGGTTGTCAGCCAGTCTTGTTGCTCTTGGGACCCAAGTCAGCATGGGCATGCCCGTGCTGTCCTGGGGGGTGTATGCACCCTTGGGTAGGGGTTTGCCCTGTATTTGGGAATGCAGGAAGGTTGACCTGAGCTTTGTCCCCATTGTGCACAGCCTGCTGCATGGGTGGTGTGTCACCACTGCCTGCAGTAGGGACAGGGCTTGGAGACACCTAATGTACCAGCAGTGATGGGTGTTGGCAGCTTTGGACTGGCAGGGCTGCGGAGCTGGTGAACCCCAGCCTCCGGCAGTCCTGATAAAGCAACCATTTCCAGCAGTATTCTGTATGTTGGGTGATGCAGCCTGTCTTCCCACTACTCAACTGACCTGTGTCTTCTCCCTGTGCTCCTGAAGAATGGTGCTAGTCTCTTTATTGGGATTCTTCCTCTAGGATGAAGAGAATAACCCCCTGGAGACAGAGTTTGGCCTCTCTGTCTACAAGGACCATCAGACCATCACCATCCAGGAGATGCCCGAGAAGGCACCAGCAGGGCAGTTGCCACGCTCGGTGGATGTCATTCTGGATGATGACCTGGTGGACAAGGTGAAGCCTGGGGACCGCATCCAGGTGGTGGGGACATACCGCTGCCTGCCAGGAAAGAAAGGGGGTTACACTTCAGGGACTTTCAGGTGAGCCTTCTTTTGTCTTGACTTCAGCCCTCCCACCCTTTTCAGTTGGGTCACATCTCTGGAAGATGAGATCTAGGGCAGGCAGGTGGCTATCACAGAGCTGGGTCAAACATTGGCTTAAATCACTTGGAAGTGGTTTGCACCTTGCTCCTTAGCATCAGTGTGTAGCTGTGAGCTCCAGCTGTGCACAGAGGGGGTTGGATGCTCTTAAAGATGCTCCATTGATTGGCCCAGTGCAGTCAGATAGAGGGGGCTACAGCTCTTGAAGATTTCCAGCCCCCTCCAGGACTTCCTAGAGCAAATGATGACCCTGTGGAAGTTTCTGCTGTGTTGTTGCTGTGATCTGTAGGCTCTGTGGGGTTTACAAACCTAATCATGGCTGTGTCCCTTCTCCAGGACTATCCTCATTGCCTGCCATGTGAAGCAGATGAGCAAAGACGTCCGGCCTCTCTACTCTGCTGCTGATGTGGCCAAGATCAAGAGATTCAGCAAGAGTCGCTCCAAGGTATTTAAGTCTTACATCTAGAAGGCAGGCTTGTATCAGAGCATGAGATTTCAGCTAGAGCAGCTTTAAGGCTTGGCATGTGGCTAAGGAGGTGTCTTGTTGGGTTGCAAGTAACTCTTCAACCCTCTTAGCGACGTTGCTGGGTTGTCCTCTCACTTTCTTTGCATCTTCTGCTTAGGCTTTGATCAGGTCCTGTTTTTTTTGTTGCTGCTTCTGTACCGCTAGCAGAGTATCCTTCCTGCCTGCTGGCAACTCTGCTGTGCATAGCTGTCGAGACAGAGATCTGTCCGTGTTGCGTGTGTGTGTCCTGACCCTGCCAGCTGGTTGCCAGAGAACTTCCTCTGCAGGAGAAACACCTTCGTCTTTCCTCTTCAAACCCCAAACCAGAATGAGATATGGAAGTCTGCCACAGCCTGGTCTTACGCTCAGACCTTTGCTTCACAGCGTGGAGAGGAGCAAGCCTTGCTCTCACAGGGGTTGCTACTTTCAGTGCTTGCTTGGGTGACTGACAGTCAGGATGGTCTAGGACTTCAGAGCCCCATTGAAAGAAAACTCTGGCAAATGGTCTTCTCCTCTCTAAATAATTTTCATTCATGTGGTTCTGTGATAGGAATAAGCTCCTTTTTTGTGCTGAAATGGACTTGTGGAGTATTGCTCCTTGTTCTTATTTGCTACAGTCCATCTGATGGGCTGTGCTTTACCACTTCTGCCTTAGGATATCTTTGACCAGCTGGCGAGATCCCTGGCTCCTAGCATCCATGGGCACGAGTACATCAAGAAGGCCCTTCTCTGCATGCTGCTTGGAGGCGTGGAGAAGGTCCTGGATAACGGGAGCCGCATCCGAGGGGACATCAACATCTTGCTGATAGGTCTGGAAAGGCTGGACAGAGGCACCTTCAGTTGGTGGTGTCGGGGGGGGTGAGATGAAGGAGCACTTTCCTGGACTTAGTTTCATAGAGTAACTGAGATTAGATGGGACCTCTGGAGGCCTCTGGTCCAAGCGTGTGTGCAGGGCAGAGCCAGTGTCACTGGTAGATCAAGTTGCTTTGGGACTTGTCCAGTTGGTTTTGAACATCTCCAGGGATGGGATCCTATGCCCTCTGTGGCCCACTATCCCAGCGTTTGACCACCCTCAAGGAGATTTCTCTTTCTTCTACCATCCAATTGGGATTTCCTGTGTTCCAAATTGTCCCCGTTGCTTCTGGTCCCGTCACCATCCACCTCTCAAAACTCTTGACTCCATCTTCTCCATTTCTTTCCATTGGGTCATTGAGGAAGGCAAGGAGATCATCTGATCACCTTCCTTTTCTGAAGGCTGAACAAACCCATTTCTCTGTTCCCTTCTTTTTTCCTCACTGAGGAGCCACAAACTGGACATGTGTGATTATTAAATGCAGTCTTCTCCATTTCAGGAGACCCCTCTGTTGCTAAGTCTCAGCTGCTGCGGTACGTGCTCAGCACCGCGCCCCGCGCCATCCCCACCACCGGCAGAGGCTCCTCCGGTGTTGGCCTGACTGCCGCCGTCACCACAGACCAAGAAACCGGTGAGGAGCAGGCTGGTTCTTGGTGGGAGCTGGCAGAGGGATGCGTGTTAACACCTGGGAGGGACTCTGCAAGATCCAGGGCTGCCGTTCGTTCTGCAGTGACCCTTGTGGGAATTGCTCCATCCAGAAGCTTTACGACAATGATAGTGGTGTTCAGGGGTATTTTCTCCACTCCTCTTCTACTTGGTGCACTTCATGTGAGGGCCAGCAGCAGCCTGGATCTTGTTGTCTTCCTCATGGGCTTGCTCTTCATCCTAAGTATCCTCCTTCTGCTCTCAAGTTGGGTAGGAGACGGGCAGCCCTGAAGCTCGCTGCTGCTCCTCTTTGAGGCTTAGCCTAGTCACAGGGGTGGTGCTGCGGCGGAGGAGGATGGCAGGGAGGGAGATGCAAGGAGCTGCTGAATGGTGGTTGACCCTCTTTTTCTCCCACCCCATTCCAGGCGAACGGCGCCTGGAAGCAGGGGCCATGGTGTTGGCCGACCGGGGGGTGGTGTGCATTGACGAGTTTGACAAGATGTCTGACATTGACCGCACGGCCATCCACGAGGTGATGGAGCAGGGCCGCGTCACCATCGCCAAGGCCGGCATCCATGCCCGCCTCAACTCCCGCTGTAGCGTCTTGGCGGCAGCCAACCCTGTCTACGGCCGGGTGAGTGCTGGCATTTGCTGGTCCCCTCCATAGGGAGCTGTCTTGGTGGAGAAAGCAGCTGGTAAAACCCAAAGGATCCCCCAAAACCAGTGACTTGGTTCTTGCTGGGACTGGGATGTATGGGGCAGTGAAGACCTGGTTGGTTTTGGTCTCTGTTGCTGCTCATGGCCCTCCTGGAGGAGAGAGGGGCTCGTGGGGTTCTCACCCCAGCTCGGTTCTGCCTGGGTGTCTCAGGGCAGCCCAGTGGACCCTCATCCTGGTGATGAGCCTCAGTCTTGGTGTCTGATCTGGGATCACAAAAAATATGTGTTTTGCATGCAAATGAGAGCTACGCCCACCTTCCAGGGTGGGGAAAAGAGGCCCTACTGCTGCAGTAGGCTGGGTTTACCGTAGTGTCCAGCTGCCTGGGCATCCATCCCCTAAGGCCTGGCCTGAGGAGGTCCTCCCAGCCTCCCTGGCAGGCAAGACTGACCTGTGAGGGTCTCCTGTAACCCCTTATCTTGTCCTCTTGCAGTATGACCAGTACAAGACGCCCATGGAGAACATTGGCCTGCAGGACTCCTTGCTCTCCCGCTTCGACCTGCTCTTCATCATGCTGGACCAGATGGATCCCGAGCAGGACAGGGAGATCTCGGACCACGTCCTGCGGATGCACCGCTACCGCAACCCCAATGAGCAGGACGGGGATGGTGAGTTGCTTGTAATTGTGCGGCTGCCTTCTTGCTCAGTCCTGTCCTTCCTTGGTGGGTTGTCACCTCTTAGTGACACCTCATTGAGTTCAACATCTCTTGCTTTGTTGAGAGCTGCTTTTGGTGGCTTTTGGAAGTCACTCCAGCAATGCTCCAAGAGGTTAAAAGCCCATTCTTTGTGACCCTCCCCTCTCTAGCCATGCCCCTGGGCAGTGCCGTGGAGATCCTGGCTACGGAGGACCCTGACTTTGTGCAGGAGGAGGAACAGGAGCTCCAAGTGTACGAGAAACATGACGACCTCCTGCATGGGCCCAACCGTCGCAAGTGAGTCTGCCATCCCACGTCCCCTGGAGCTCTCTGGGGGTTTCCAGCCCTGTGAGTTGATGGGTTTGGCTTGAGTATCCAGGCAGTGGCTGATTGCTGGTGCCAGCGATGCTCCAGGTGGTCTGTGGGGAGGTACATGGGCGGGATGCCAAGGGAGCCTTGCTCTGGGCTTGATCTGTCATGCCAGGCAAGGCGGGGAACATCTCCTGGAGCTGAATTCCCCACATGCCTGGACCACCCGTGAAGGGTAAAAAGTGGGAAGCCCACTTCTGCAAATACCCTTTGCCCGTCCCCACCTTGGAGGACATGGGTGTACATGCATCCCCCGCAGGGAGAAGATTGTCAGCATGGAGTTCATGAGGAAGTACATCCACGTAGCAAAGATGATTAAGCCTGTCTTGACCCAGGAGTCAGCAAGCTACATCGCGGAGGAGTACTCCCGCCTGCGCAGCCAGAGCCAGATGAACTCGGACATCGCCAGGGTGAGCCCTGGGAGCAGCTCCCTCTCAGGCTAGGAGGAGGGAAACTGAGGCACAGGGTCTCCTCTCCCCTTGCCTGTGTTTTCCACCCTTGGTGGGATGCTGTGGTGGGGGTCAGCCTCGCAGAGACACCTCTCTCTCTTCCCCACCAGACCTCCCCAGTCACAGCCCGTACGCTGGAGACCCTGATCCGCCTCTCCACAGCCCACGCCAAGGCCAGGATGAACAAGACAGTCGATCTGCAGGATGCCGAGGCGGCTTTGGAGCTGGTGCAGTTTGCCTACTTCAAAAAGGTGGGGGGAAGATGTCCCTTGGTGCTCAGGGTCCTAAAATTGTCATTGAAAGGGGCGGGTTTGGTGCAGGCTGAGCACCCCGGGCTGCTGGTGGGGTCCTTTCCTGGTGACGGTGTGGGGATGGGGCAGCGGTGGGATCTTGGGTCACTCGGGGTTGGCCCCTGAAAAGCAGCTTGAGCGGAAAAGGGGCCTGAGTCCGTCCTGTCTCTTGCCACACAGGTGTTGGAGAAGGAGAAGAAGCGCAGAAAGCAGGCGGAGGATGACTCGGAGACCGAGAAGGAGGAAGACGAGGAGTCGCAGCCCAAGGAGGAGTGCAGGACAAGGAGGTAAGAGTGAGAGCAAGGGAGGGGGGGATGTCACGCAAGGGGCACCAGCCTCCTCTGAGGTTGCAGCAGGCAGTGATGGCCTTGGGGAAATACTCCATGTTTTGCTCAACTTAGTGGATCATCCCCCCCAATTTGTAATAGAGGGACATTGTCCTTTCATGGATAAGGAACTGGCTGGATGGCCACATCCAAAGAGTTGCAGTCAACAACTCAACGTCCAAATGGAGATCAGTAACGAGTGGTGTCCCTCAGGGGCCTGTACTGGGACGAATACTATTTAATACCTGTGCAAGCTTCATGAAGTTCCACAAGGCCAAGTGCAAGGTCCAGCGCCTGTGTCAGAGCAATCCTGAGTATCGGTACAGATTGGGGCATGAATGGATTGATAGCAGCCCTGTGGAGAAGGACTTGGGAATACTGGTGGATGAAAAACTGGGTATAGAGCCAGCAACGTGTGCTCGCAGCTGAGAAAGCTAATTGTATCCTGGGCTGCGTCAAAAGAAGTGTGACCAGCACGTCGAGAGAGGTGATTCTGCCCCTCTGCTCTGGTGAGACCCCACCTGGAGGGTAGATTTAGACTGGACATAAAGAAAAAAAAATTTTATGATAAGGGTAGTGAGGCACTGGAACAGGTTGCCCAGAGAAGTGGTGGATGCCCCATCATTAGAAGTGTTCGAGGTCAGGTTGGATGGGGCTTTGAGCAACCTGATCTTAGTGAAAGATGTCCGTGCCCATGGCAGGGGTGTTGGACTAGATGATCCAACCCAAACCCTTCTGTGATCCCATGACAGTCCACAACCCTGAGGGCTGGTGCCGGCTTGGGTCCCGTGCCATTGGCAGGGGTTTGTGGCTGGAGGGTGGCTTACCTGTGAGCTGCAGGTACCCTGTATGGTCTTGGCCAGGTGTCTCCAGGAGCTCAGGGTTTGGGGGGTGGTCCTGAGGTCTGCGGTTTGGCTGGAGCAGGGGTGACCTTTTCTTCCCCCACCCAGGAGAAAGAAGGCACGCACAGGAGGTGAGGGGGACTCCTACGACCCATACGACTTCAGTGATGCCGAGGAGGAGATGCCGGAGGGTGAGTCCCTGGGGTTTCAGTGGCACCTGGCTCCCGAGGGTGCTGCTGCCTTCTGCCCTGGTGGGTCTGCACACCCTGAGGAGCAGCGATGCCTTGGGGTCACTCGGGGTCCCTGGCATGGTGTGGCTCCATCCAGCCCCACAAATCAAGATGAATTTTTTTTTTTTTTTTTTTTCCCTAAACCCTCCATGGCCATGTGGGACAGGAGAGTTAGTATTGCTGGTTATTTTTTTTCTGTCTACTTCCAAACTGTTGCAGAAGTAATGACGTTGGGAGGGAGTTTGGCATCGCCCGCCCCATCCTAACACCAAGTGCTTTTGCTCTCTGGTGCGTGGACACTAGGCAGGTTGAAGGTAACTCTTCCTTCTGCTCCAGTCCAGGCACACACTCCGAAAACACCCGAAGCCTCAACTGCTGGCGAAGCGAAGAAACCAGAGTTGGCTGAGCCGAGGTGAGTCGGGGCTGGAGGAGGTGTCTGTCCCTGCGTGTCCCACCCCATGCTGGTGGGCCCAAGCTGTTGTCCGATGCTGGAGATGCATCTGCGGTGAGTGCTCCCAGCTCTGGTTTCGGCTTTCCTGCTGGGTGCCACTTCTGGAATGGGGAAGGGCTGGGAGATCCTGGACTGGGAAGGAAGGGGAAGGACTTGGGTGTTCGGTCTCCAAAGGCGATTACTTCTTGCCTTCCCTGATCAGGTTGAAGGCATTCAAGGCTGCTCTCCTGGAGGTCTTCAAAGCTTCCCATGCCCAGTCCGTGGGCCTGAAGAATGTGATGGAGTCCATCAACCGTGACAACCCTGAGCCCTTCTCGGTGGCTGAAGTGAAGGTGGCATTGGCCCACATGCAAGATGACAACCAGATCATGGTGTCTGATGACATTATTTTCTTAATCTGAGCCTCTGGACGGAAGAGCCAAGGTTCTCGTGGACTCTCAGTCTGGAGACTCCTTGTGTTAGCCTTCAGCTCTCTCCTGAACGTGTCATCTGGCTGAGCTGAACTTTGGGGAGCTCAAGTCTGTGCACTTTACAGTCCTTCCTCGCTGTGCATTGCTGGCACCAAAAAAGCCAGGAGCTCTGGAAGCTCTCTTACTGTTGCTGCCTTCAAACTGGAGTATTTGGGAAGAGGTTTGTTTCTGCAAGGAGCCGAAAGGAAAAACTTATGTGCAAGTTATCAATGTTCTTAATGTATTATTTTTAGCTTTGGTGGTAATAATGCCAGCCTTTGAATAAGGAAATCTGGATTTAGGAATCCAACATTCAGTAGCAGTGGTGGTAAGAAGCAATACGGGAGCTCCACTGTTAGTAGTGAAGCTTTTATTTTTCCCCTTTTTTTCTTTTTTTCCCAATTACATAGCCTAGATTTGCTTGTCTCACAAGTAAAGATGTCTAGATGCCTGTCCTGTTGGCTGTCACCAGCCTCTCTTTTTCTTACCCACCTTGTGGAGGACAATTTCTGGTGATGCGGGGCTAAGTGTGGTCCAACCTGCCCTATCACCCATGGGTCAGCTTGATTTCTAGATTTCACAGCCTTGCTAGGAGTTTTGGCCCCAAGCGGGTGGGAAGGACCTGGGATGTTCAGAGCTGCCCAGGAGACATGTCCCTGGTGCAGGTGGGTTTGGTCTCCAGGTGGGAAGGACCTGGGATGTTCAGAGCTGCCCAGGAGACATGTCCCTGGTGCAGGTGGGTTTGGTCTCCAGCTGCTCCTGCCTTCAGTCTGGGATCGTGCTTGTATGAGTATAACGGGGCCACCACAAATGGGAGGAAACCTTCTGTAGCCTAGAAAAGTCAAAGCTACAGGGACCTGGGATCCTGCATCCCCTCTACGTCCCGCTGGCTGAGCCACTGCAAATCTTCCTGCATCCTGTGGAAGGTAACCACAAGCTACTGAGACGATAAAAGCCTTCCCTTGCTCTTGGGGGATTTGTTGAACCATCTTGCTTTCTGGGAACATGTAGGTGACCGCTTCTTGGAGAAAGGGTGTTCCTAGAAACCAGCAAGCTCCCATGCTTTGGGATGGTTTTCAGGAAAAGCTGAGCGTGCAGTCAGACCAGTCTCAGCTGCCTGTGATGCTGGAGCTGCTGAAGGTTTGGGATTTTTTTTTAATTGAGGTTTGGGTTTTTTTTTTTTTTTGGTCTTGGCAAGTTTGAAGTTAAGCTTTGGAGAAGGCCCTGATCAGCACAGGCTGTCTGCTGTTGTCCCTGCCCATCTCCAGGCACCTGCACAGTTCATGTGCGCTTGTTTCTGGATGTCATAAATATTGATTTGAATAATAAAAATGTTTCCCACGTGACTTGCTGCTTACTTGGATTTAAACCGTTCCCACTTCTGGGGATGCACCTCTGCAGTCTTCTGGGGACCTGTGCTGCTACGGAAAGCCTTCAGGCAGCTGTCGGCCCCTTTGGGCTCAGGGACAGTGTTGGGCACGTCCTTCCATTGCAGTGCCTCTGCCTTGGTTGACAAGGCACTTGCAGAAATGCTCTTGGGCTGGGCTGGTAATAAATGTGGGCAGCTCCTGCCTCTTGACCGCAGCTACGTGGCCTCTGCCCACCTGGAGCTACACATCCCGGTGGCTAAGAGGACTTGGTAACATCTCATTGCACAGGGAGGGTCGGGGGTGGGGGGGGGGAACTCCCATTTTTCTTCTGCAAACAGACCTGTTGAATTATGAAAGCCTGATTTCTGAGCTCCCTTCATCCAACACAGCTGTGACGGCAGATTTTCAGGTTTGGAGGGGATTTTACGTGTTTGCAGCCTCCTGAAGATCTCTGGTGGGATGTGTTGCACCTCTGCAGAGTGACCTCAGACCTACGGCCAGTGTCTGGCTTGTAGAACTGCAAAGATTGGTGAAGGTGAGTTAAACACACAGGTGGTCAGAATCACAGAATGGTAGGGGTTGGAAGGGACCTCTGAAGATCATCTTGTCCAACCCCCCTGCTTGAGCAGGGTCACCTAGAGCAGGGTGCACAGGGCTGTGTCCAGGTGGGTTTTGAATATTTCCAGAGAAGGAGACTCCACAACCTCTCTGGGCAGCCTGTTCCAGTGCTCTGTCACCCTCACGGGGAAAGAAGTTTTTTCTCATGTTCAGGTGGAACTCATGTCGGAGTTGTTCTGCCTCAGTGGTTTTATTACGCAGCTCCGGTCCTGAGCTTTGTGGGGCTGGGAGGGAAGCTGAGCCAGCATGCTCTGCTCCTGCATGGCCACCGCCGTGGTGGCTCCATGCTGCAAAGCCCCTGGGCAGGAGCAATGGGCCAAATATACCCAGGTGCCTTTTGCAGGGTGTAGATGGTGTTTTCTTACCAACTCATTCATGGGCAAAGGAACCAAGCTTTTTCTTCTGAAAAGGTGGCTGGGTGCTTATAAAAAGTTGCCTGATAATTTCTGCAGCTCTGACATTGCCTTGCTGTAGCAGTGGTCATACTGTCATCTCCTTCCTTTCTCCCCACCTCCCTCTGAATTTTGGAGGCTGTTCCTCTTCGCAGGTCGCAGTGAGGGCATTTGGTGAGAGTGGCTTTTTGGAGCCATCTGCTCTTCTCTTTCTGCTGAGGCCATTGTGTTTTCCCTGTCCTTACAGCTGCGGAGCTGCTAATACTGTATTTTGCACGACAAGACACCAGGAGGAGCTCCAGGGTAGGTAAATCTCTGGTTTATGTTACTATCCTATAGCCTAGGATGCGAGGACGTAGCTATCAACTTCCCCTGTGTGCTGGTGGCCACCTCGGTATATCCTTCGCCATTGCTCAGGCCCTTGGGAGAGGGGTCTTTGCTGACAAGGGAAAAACATATCCCTGATCCTTGGAGAGAAGCTGATATGGCTGGTGGGTCTGTGGGTGTTCCGTAGCTTGTGGGACAGTTGGTTTGGGAACTGTGGCTGGTGAGCGGAGCCGCTGGCTAGCAGCCCCCAGGTCCTCCAGCATCCCTGCTCCTGAGTGCAAGTGCAAATCCCTGTTGTACGAGGGTGCAGGGACGGGTCTGTGCAAGAAGAGCTTGCACCTCAGTAGCTTAGGCAATGGAAGGCAGCAGATAGATGTTTGTGAGGATGTATAGGCAGAAGCACCCCAAAGGCTGGGAATGCCTAGGAAGGCAACTTCTTCGTTTAGCTGCTCTTTGGCCCACATGGGCTGTGTTCAGACCAAAGAAACAAACCTTTGAACGCTCCCCGTAGGGCTTGGCTTTGGATAAACAAGCGTGTGGCTTCCTCCTCCCTGCCAAAGGAATTCAGGTAAGAGGTGCCATGCGGGGCTGGTGGGAGTAGGTGGGAGAGAGGTCGAAAGGAGTGGGATGCAAAAGAGCAACATCAGCTTGCTGTCAACACTAAGAAAATTGTTTTGGCAATGAGTGGTCAACTAACCCTATGGATGGAAGATCTGGACCTACAAATCCCAAAGGCAGTGAGGTTTGTGGGGATCAGCTGAATCTGACCGACAGCCTGAATCTGCGATGTTACCACAGAGGTCATCCAGCTCTTGGATTCTCATCCATAAGGACACTGAAGCTATATCTGCTCTTATAAAATAAACAGTGCCAGGGCCCAGACTTGGGCACTGCACCTCAGCTAGCTATGTTATTGGATTGGTCCTTGGCACAGTTTTGATGGGCTCAACTAGCCCTCTCCTAAACAACTTTTGGCCACGATTCAGGAGTGTGCATGGGCCAAGAAGCAGTTGTGATATAACCACCTCCTTTTCAAGGCTGGGAGCTTTTAATACTAGCAACATGGCCAGACTCTGCCAGTTGGTTTCAGTTCTAGAAAACAGTTTCTACTACTGTTTAATTTACTAATATTTGCTAATATTTATATAATATTATTTGCTATTATATTTCATTTCCAGGTGGATAAAAATGATGATGGAGTTTGTGATACTTAGGAAAAAAAAGGAAGGAGACCATATAATAAAGCTTGCAATTCTCAAGAAACCTGGCTTGAGTAATGTTAGGGACTCAATAGGGAAGATCCCATGGGAAGACAGCCTGGAAAAGCATTTCTATATCTTGAAAAAATAATATTAAATGTAAACTGGGTAAAACAAATTTTGGATTCCTTTAGGTCATGATTCATCTGATATAGATGGGACAAAGTCTGAGCACCTGCAGGAGTTAGGATTAATTGGGATTAAGATTAATAAATATTAACTGTGGTATAAATGTGCTTGTTGCTCTCTGAGTCTAAAGCAAGCCTAAATTGCCAAGCTCAGCTCCAGGTGTCTTGGTTTTAGGTGACTGAGGTCAGTTGAACTGAGCCAGTATATTGGATTCCTTCTGGGAAATCTTGGAGAACGGGTGAAGAAAACTGGAAAGGGGAAAAAAAAAAAGTGGTAGAAAGAAAAGGAGAAACCAGGGAAAGCCATAGTTCCCAGAAAGCTGCAGGGACAGATAATTAAGCAAAAATTGTATCACAGTAAAGCAATAGCGAAACTACAAGGCAAATCATGCTAAGCCAAACTAATGCTGCTTTTTGATAGGTAATGGGATTTGTGGTTAGGAAAGGAACTGTAGGTGTGTTTTGTCTTGATGTTATTAAGCCTTCTGATAAAGCTGCACATAACCCTCATGAGCATGCTAAAAAAGTGGTCTAGAAATGAAATTATGAGGTGGTGGGTGAATACTTGCTTGGAAAAGCCCTACTTAGAAGTGGAGTTGTGATATGGGGAGGATGAACAGAGCAAAATTCCCACAGGGGTTTGTCCTCGCTCCAGCGCTGGTCACCCTTTGATAGCAGGCTGGGTCAGGGAACAGAATATCTTCCTACTAATATTGGCAGGTGATGGCCAATTGAGAAGGGTCATGAGCATTCAAAAGATTAAGTTGGAACTGAGGAAATAACATGAAATAAATAGCATCCAGTTCAATCAAGATGTGTATAAATCTTTGAACTAAAGTAGGGGAAATCATCTGCCTTAGTCAGAGACTGGTGGGGAGAGAATAGTCCTTTAGGAAGCAACTTGTCATTGAGCAAGTGGATCACAAGCTAAACACGAGCCAATAACTGTCATGTTCGTGCCAAGAACTTGGTCTATTGGGATGTATAAAATGTTGTAGAGTCTAAAAGACGTGGTCGTTTCAAAGAGAGAAATAAGCTTTTTTCCTTGGCCGCATAAGAGAATAATGAGCTTCATTTTAACTTGTAGATCTTCAGGAATAGGTTAGGCAATCACTGACCAGTAATGATTCAAGTAGAGGTGCTGCTACGCTGGGGCTGAGCAAGAGGCCACAGATGCACTTTCCAAGATCCCTTCCAGCCTGATTTCCTATAATACATGGGGCAAATAGTGCACAGGCTACAAAAGTATGTGATGTGTCTGTAACCTTCTAGTTTGGCTATGAGGTACCATTCCAAAACATCATATGCTAAGAAGGGCTTGGACCCAGGGGACCTGAAAGCAAAGGAGGCTAGCTACCTCTATGTCTTTGTGGCTTGACCTATGGAAGACCTACCAGGATGGAACGTAGAGAGTGCGAATGCAAATCCAACCTACATCATCTAAGGAAGGGCCTGTACGTGAGCGAGAGGTAGCTGGGCTTTCCCCAGAATGGCCCTGATAATGTGCTGACTAAAACTTATCTTGGTGGGAAAGAATCAGATAAAGGATCACACCAGCGTGACCAAGACCAGCACCTGACTTTTTAGGTGAATCCTGCAAAAAAACTGCAGCTCCCACTGGGAAAGGGGGAGTGTGCAGTCTTTGTTGAGGGACATCATGCTCATTTTGACATTAAAGATCACAGGTAACAAAAATAATGATTCGGGGAATCCAACCTGGGCAACCAAAGCGTGCAGTCTCACACGTTCCCTGTTGCTTCCTCTCAAGACATGGCCCTAATAATTTACCTGGTCTCATTCCTTCTACATGGGAGTGAGAACAGGAGCCCCAGTTCTGGCCGTTTTGGGTTGGGTGACCCGATACAGAGAGCCTGCCCGCTGCTGCCCTCGTGCATCACCCACCACCCAGCTCATCTGTCCTGCCACCAAGGCTTGGTCATGCACCAGAGGTGTGAATGCAGTGTCGGGTCATGCACCCAGGTGTTTCCCCGGTGCCTCATTTAACATACTGCGCCTTAGTATTATATTTCTGAAGCCCTTCGTCCCCCCACTCTCTGCAGGGCTGTTGACGCTAGAAATTAAACGCCCTATTTATCTGCCTGCTGTGGGATGGGTGAGCACCTAGGTCGCAGGGACTAGGGGTGAAATCCCCACACCAGCACCATCTGCATCAACTAATCCCTGCCTCCCACTCAACCCGCAGCTCTGGCCAAAGTGTGAAGCCAAGCCAGGGGTGGCAGCCAAAAATGAGGTTTGCCCATCACCCATAGAGGGAGCCCGGAGGTGCCGCCAGTCCCCTCCAAGGTCCACCAGCGGTGACGCAGAGCTGCGGTCGCTGGTGTGCTGCAGCAGTGCATGCCGACAGCCCTGTGCAGAGGTTTCTGCTGCCGGTATCTGTGGCACGCTCGGCCAGCCATGTTTCCCCTCAATATTTGGTCTTTCCAGTTCACATCTCTCGGCTGTGGTCGGCAACTTGGTCATGAGTCTTGTCGGCGTGATAAAGCGCTGTCAGCAAACCCACCGGGGGTAAGCACGGATGCGTACAGTCAGCTCTCTAAATCAGAATGTAGGTGATTTTATGGTGTCACATGTCACGAAGGGAAAAACCTGGGGTGGCCAGCGAGGCAGGAGTAAGCTGCTGAAGGTACAAGCCCTACCCTGTGCTTGTGCTTCAGCTGACCTGCTGAGTTCAGAGCTGAAATATTTATTTGGCCCTGGCATCCAGAGAGTTCAGGGGTTGCAATTTCAGCCCCATTATCTCCTTTTCTGCTGCAGGCTGTGGAAGGTCCTCTAATGTGCTTTGGCTGAGACATCTGTGCCCAAAATGCTGCCTATTCTAATAGCAGAAATCATGGTGGCTTGCGGGGATGCAGACACCGACACTGAGTCCAACGGACCCCATCCATGGGACAGTGTGGTGGTGGGGCAGAGGGTGCTAGGGAAACATAACTTCCGGATAAGTCCTATTAACTTATTAGGATTCCAGCCATTTCTGGTCTCGCTAGTCCCTCCCTCATGGCAGGGCACCTGCTTCCAAAGCAGAAAATGATCATGTTGTGGAAGCACGACTACCAGCTATGAATATTTGCAGACGTGCAGCTGAGAAACAGCCCATGCTTTGCCCAGTAGTGAAGTCAGTGAAATGCAGGTCATGGTTCAGTGCCTGGTGTTTGTTCCTCTAGATTCAAAGGCATTTGGGTAGTTTTGGTTTCTGTCTGCTCTGAAGTTTTAATTCCACGTTTCCTTGGAGGTGGTACAGGTGCCTCCTGTGAGGTGTGAAAGCTGAAAAGTTCAGAGGAGCTTAGAAGGATCCAAGGCCAACCTGAAATCAGGCATGTCTTATGCCTGAAGCCCCTGCAGTGTTATGAAAACCTTAACCTAAGTGTGTAATGAATCCTGCAGTGCAAACAGTGGTTTTCTTTATAGTAACTCAAGTGTAGAAGAGTTCTTGGTGAAATTAAAACTTCTCTTTGATTTCCAAGTCCCCATCCCTGCTCCAAGCCCTTGCAACATGGGAGTGAAAGTTTTTTGAGATAACGAGTATTTTTTCCTCCCTTATAAGGATTCATATTAGATGACCTCTTTTAGATCAAATTTTCAGCGAACTTCAACTCAAGACAAGTTCAGTTGTAGGAAATTTCAGGTTAAGGAGGGAATCCTTGCTGAAGTTATAAGCTGCTGAAGACAGCAGATGTGAGTGGAAAGTGGTGATCACGGCTAATAACCCAGTATTTGGCGTGATGACATCGTCGTTTCATCGCACGTAACAATTTCCGCTTAACCTTGTACCTGCAAAATCCAACCCATTTTCATGGCTGTGCCCTTTTCCTTTCATTGTGAGTGCTCAGGGGAAAAAAAAGGGGTCAGTTTCTGGGCTATAAAAGTGGATTTCTGGTAATTCTACTCTCTCTTGGTCTTCCGCGCTCCAGGTCTCAGTAGATGCATTCGTGGATATATAGATGTGAACAGTCAGAATAGGAACACGTGTCACAAAATTGATATTACCTCAGGTGAACTTAGTAACCTGAAATATGAAAAATTTATGTGAAAGGAGTTGCTGGTCTCTGAACTGTCAGTTGAATCAGACCACAAAATCATGACAACATCCTGCAGTGACATAAAGCATCAGTCGATGGAGATTTCTGCCAGTATTATTCAAGAGAGGTGACAGAGCAGGAACCGGATTAGTCCCTTCTCATTTGAAAATGCCATGAATCTGTAAGAGGCTCCTGATTTTCTGGACGACTGAAAATGCCATGAATCTGTTGATTTTCTGGAGGACTGAAAAGGAATTTGTGTGAAGAATCCTACGCTTCAGCCCTTCTCTTCCAGCTTGGCTACATGGCTTTGGGAGAGGCTTCTCTTGGGGTTTTTCTCCACAGAGAAGCTGATCAAACTGGTTACATGGTCTTTTTCTGCAATAAAAATACCTTTTACTCCCAAAGAGAGCTGCTGGTGCTTCTGGGGAAACAGCATGTGCACTGGTCTTTCCCCTTCAGTTTGTGGCTGATCCTTGCTGGACCTCAGACAGCAGAGTCCTTGCTCCTGCTTCCCCTTTTATTTTCATGCCTTTCTCCCCTAATTATAAAATGGCAATTGTTAGCTTGTGTGATGAAGAGCCATTATTTTCCATGAACACAAAGGAGCAGAGGAGCAGTACCAGGTGGAGGAACCCAAATAACATAGTGCTAATGGAGCCCCTGACCCGGCTCTTTCAGGGCTGTCCAAGGAGGATGGTCAACCCAAGCCCAGATGTGAGACCCACCAGACGAGTCAATGGGGGAGGCTTTCCCCACATCACCTTGCTGGCTACAGGGCTATGGGACTCATTATGGTGTGCTGGGAAGAGCGTTTTGGGATTGTGCAAGACAATTATGGAATGTTTAGGGGAAGGGGCAAAGTTGGGGAAAGGAAAGGATCAGGGTGGATCAGTGAGGAACAAGCAGGAAAATGAGAGGAGGAATGATAGGGGCTGATCACACGTAGGTGGGATGGTGGTCAGTATGCTTGTCTGGCTGAGTTCTGTGCCTGATCACCCCAGTGTGCCCTGTCTTCTTATTAAATCTTAGATTTTTCTTTTTTTTTCTTTTTTAGTGTAATCTCAGTCTATCCTAAATGCAAGTGCTGCATGGCCTAAGGGCCAGCAACTGGCTGTCCGGTGTGTGTGCATGTTGTGTGAGTATGTATGTCAGTGTGGAAATGCTAAAGACATCAAGCTGGACTAGCTCCAGGTATTGGAGCAGCCATAAACCTGGGCAGGATGCTGGAGAGACCAGAGGGTCTGCAAATTGGCTGCTGGGGTTACTGGGGGGGTCTAGACCAGCCGCTGGAGAGACTGTGGGATCTGGGGGTTGGCTACTGGGAAGGTCATAAGTCTGGAGCAGCTTCTGGGGAGACCCACTGGTGTGTGTTTGTGTCTGTGCATGAAGCAATGGGGAGACCGAGGGATCCAGGGGCAGCTACTGGAGAGATGGTGTAAGGCCAATAACTGGAGAGATCCATCTTGTATGTATGTATATATATGTACCTATTTTCCACTAACAGACTTTCACCCTGATCAGCCAGAGAGGGGAACAAAATGAGGCCATTGGTCCTGTTTGTGTTGCCTTGAGTGGTGTTTTTCACCCGTGTTGATCCATGTGGTTAGACATCTGCATATATATATATATGTTACACACGTGTTGCATATGTATGTGTGTGTATGTGCCTATTGGGAATCCGTGCTCAGCTTTGCAACCGGAAGGACATGGGGGCATAGAGCTGTAGCAGCCTCGCCTCTGTTGGGTTTGAATTTGGGGCTACTGGATTTGGCAGCTACGAATAAGGACAGCATTACCTTCTCATCGCTCTAAGGGCTTAAATGTATATTTTACTGAACAGGTGTGATACACTGACACAGCAGAGAAAAAAGCACATTGGGAAAATCCTTAAGGAGCAATTAATCCCATCCAGACTTTAGCTGCTAAATTCTGCCAAGCCCTTACATTGTGCATGCTGAAGCTTTATAAACATTTGTGATTTAATCAAGTTTGGTGGGATTTTCAAGGGATCATCAAAAGACACTGCCAGTTGCTTGCCAGGATACTGACTCCATGTGAGTTTGCTCCACAACCCGCCCCCCCCCAGGGGGTCCTATGCTCCCAGCTGCCCCCATACCTCACCCCCACTGTAACATGTTGCTGTGCCATCACCATCTACAGCCACTGCGCTGGTGGTGGTGATACAGCCCTTTCAGGCCCTTTAAAATGAGAAAAAACCTGTTTAAAAATACTTTATATTTTCTCCAGCCCCCCTGGCACTCAGAGGAGACCTAGGCAAAATGCAGTACAGTATGGCCATGGAGATGGTCTACCACGTATGTCCAAGGAGTCCATCCAGGAGAAATGCTATTCCAAGGTCCATCCAGTAGACAAGGCCAGAGAAGGAGCAGGAAACAGCACTCTTACAGTATAGCTCAGGTAGGGACTGGGGGCCCAAAGCTGAACTGAAAAGGGGCTCCTGGTGATGGGCTGTGGAGGGAAACCCATGGTGACGCTGGTCAAGGCCAATAAGGTCAATTAGTGCCCTCAGGGTCCTTACGGGGCACGCATGGGTGTTTCAAAGAGCTCTCCAGAACATGTCAAAACGGGATCTCAGCAATGAGTGGGGAAGGCATCCCAGCTCCTGGTGCCCTGAGGTCCCCCAGGAGGACTTCCCCTGGGCATTTACTCTTCCCCTGCCCGGTCACCGCAGGACGGAGGGATCCCTGAGATGAGGTGGGAGTGGATTGTGCAATTGAAGCAAAGCGAGGTTAAACTGTGAAGTTCCATGTCCTGTCCTCATTTTGAAACCCTCGTTGGGTGCCTGACTTTGCAGTTTGCTGATCTGTGCCGTTTGGTTTGTGTGAGGCACCTGGAAGTGAATCCACAGATGTGTTTGTGGTGAGAGAACATTAATATTAGAAAGAGTGGGTGGGAAGGGGAAAAAAAAAAAGCTGCCTGAACAATTTTTTTTCTCCTTTTCTTCCCTTATCTCTTTATCTGCCTGAATAAACTGTATTGGCTGATTTGGGATTCTGATGACATAGTATCTGCCCTCCCCTTTCTGGAGGTAGACGGAAGGAAGTGGCCTAGAAAATGAAATATCAGCTCCTAACCTCGGGTCAGGTAAGCCAGCTATATGCTGCAATGGAAAGGATGGTAGTGGTTGAACTCCACTATAAAAAGGAGACCACAACTGGCTTTGAGACACAGTCAGAGTGGAAGAGGTCTCGGAGAAGGAGAAGTCTTGTGATCTGTCACCGTGTGCATCCGCGTAAAGCAGCAGAGACATTGCCATGGCTTTTGCCAGTTATGCTGTGGTGGTAAATACTTATGTTTGATAGAATTGTTAAGATATATTTACTGCAAGAGAAAAAGCAGAATGCAGATTAATGCTATTACCTATGAGCAACTCTTCTTGGTCTTAGTGGGAGCTGAACGGGATGCTAAGTCTGTCTGATACAGCTTTCTGTCCTGAGCTTTTGCAAGTGGGTTTGGTGCTTGAGTGACAAGGAGGCAATGGACTATCCATTATTTATCTGCAAGGGCAGCACTGCTAATGTGGGATTGGGAGAGACAGTCCTTTTCTCAGACAACGTGCTATCAAAATTGCTGAAATTTCACTGTGAAGTGAATGTCTGTGCATTTAAATTTCAGCCTCAGTAGTACTTGCAGCGCTGTCAGCTCTTGTGATTTTATTAAAAGCTTTGCATTTATCTGTCTTGTTTTCCTAAAACCGTAGCTCCTGGAAATGGGCCAGGAATCTCAGCTTTCATTAGAAAAGGGTTACCTCTAGCAGACGGCTGCTATGTAGCCAACCTTTCCTGTCCTGAGAAAGTGTATGGCTTGCTAGGTTTCTAAGCTTAGGCATGGGGTCAGCTGAGTCCTTACCCCACCTTATAGATCATAAGACATTGTTGTTTGACTGCAGAGGATGACCTTTCATAACTTGTTGGGGAGATGCTCTTCTGGGTGCAGAGCCAACTGTGAATCAGAATTTGAATCAGAGTTTAGCGTCCATTGTGATGAGTATTATTAGCATCATTGCGCTGTTTGCTCATGCTGGCCCATCTCGCCCAAATATAAGTGCGAAGATCAGCCACTGCCCAGCGCTGATTCACAGCAATCAAGGAATTCAGGATAGGACTTATGTTCTGCATCCTTCTCCTCTTGCTAGTTATATGGTCCATTGATGGTCCAGTCTAGTCAAGATTTGTCTCTTTGTGCTCTCTCTCTTGACTGAAATGAGCCAACGACACCTTTCTCTCTCCCAGTTCAGATCACTGCTTTTGGTGCTGGTTCTAGCACTCACTGTAAGGAGCTCAACCCATGGAAAGGTAGTTCATCCTCGACCCAGCAAGGACGGTGGCTCTATGAGGCTTAGTGAAGATTGCCTGAACCGACAGGATGTCAAATTCCCTACAACAGTGAAAGTTGACATTCGTATCAGCAATTCAGATCATGCCTTTAGGATGGTCCACGATGTCAGGAACCGGTCTCTCGCTCCTTGGGATTACAGGTAACTGTTTAGTTGTTATCTAAATTGCAATGGCCGTGCTACACAGATGTGTTTTGTGGTGAACGATGGCTGGTTCTCAGCATATGCCTAGAGTCCTGTGAATATTGCAAACACTTCTTGACACACACTTCCATTTTGATGTTGGGTGAGATTTCTCCAAGAGAAACTATTTGCAGTGCAAGGGGACATCATCGGAACAGTTTCTAATCATCTTGTCTATCTTTGTCAAATAATTATTCCTCTAGCAAAAGAAAAATGTCAGTACATTGTAATTTTACATTTTCCTAACTGAAAGGAATTTTTGAATGCTGAAATTAAAACAAAACTAAACAAAAATGAATAGTCCACTTGCGATCAGTTCTGTATTTCACCCAGCTCCACTCCATTCATCAACTCCTAAAGAATGATATGGCAGTATTACCCTCCCAAAATTGATTCAATTTCTAGGAAATCATTCTAAAAATGTTGGGGATAGGGAAATTCTTTGGCCTTGTCTCATAATGATGATACACAGGTAAATAGCATGGGCCTTTCATGGAGATAAACAAGAAGATCCTGGCAAACTGTGTTGTGCAAGTGCATAAAACCCCTTTGTGTTCCCATCCCCAGGCTCGACGAGGACCCCAACCGCTTCCCCCAGGTGATTGCTGACGCCAAGTGTCGCCTCTCCAGCTGTATAAACCCGCTGGGGCAGGAGGACCACAGCCTCAACTCTGTCCCCATCCAACAGGAGATCCTTGTCCTCCGGCGGGAGCAGCGGGGCTGCCTGCCCACCTTCCGCCTGGAGAAGAAAGTCATTACCGTGGGCTGCACGTGTGCCTCCCCAGTCGTCCACCACCAGTCCTAGGAGGAATTAGTAGGGGAGGCAACACTGGGAAGAAGAAATGTCTCCTACGAACATCCCTCTGGAGAAATCCCACAGTCGCCCACCTTGCATCCCAGGAATTCAACATGACATTTCCTTTCCGAATCTGAGCAAATTACCTCCTAAAGTACCAATTCTTGCTGTTATTTGTTTATGGATTTTAGAATGGGAATTACCCGTAGCTGGTGATGGAGGGGAGAGAGGGGGATGGAAGAAAAGTTTTGTTTGTGACTCCAAGCAGGGAGGGGGCAAAGCAGTGCTTTTTTTTTTTTCCATTGAGGCTTATATCAGTTTGGTGAATCAAATGAATTATAGTTTCAAAAGTTGTTCTCAGCAGTAAATTGCCCTAATGTATACACGTAAACGATCACTGCCACCAAAAATCTCTACTCCTGCACCTTCTCCCTCCCTTCCTCATCCCCCAGCCCCTTTTCCTTCTCTAGCCATCCCTGCTCACTAGCGTATTTCTAGCGTAAATCTGACATAAGTACCACTAGTCCTGATTCTCATCGCATTCTGGGTTTGTGTCACTGCTGCTCCGTGGGGAGCAGCAGCTGGCATATTCCAGAGCATTTTGGGAGAGAGTTGAGTCCACTTGCATTGAGCGTTAAAATGGCAAAGAACTAATGAGTGTTTACGTTTCTATTTATATCTTCTATTTATGACTGTATTTATGGCTTTGTATGTGCTCAGAGTACCAAAAAAATGGTAAATGTTTATCTGTATTTATTCAATAACTTATCCACTGAATAAAAATTGTATTTTATTTAAAAGAATGTTGGTTTATGGTAGCTCAAAATGAAAGCAGACACAGAGAATGGGTTTGTGCTGCAGTAACACTGAGCGATTTCAGCAAAGATCAGGCTTTTTCCGGTGCAGTGATATGAGTAAGAGGGAGTGCAAGAGAACTTGCAGCCTAAATAGATGAAAAGATGCAAAAAAGGGCTGAAAGTGGTGAAGTGAGGTAATACGGGCAGCACTGGGGGAGTTGGCAATGGAGCCAGGTTCTCTAGACCTTGGGGATAGTGTCTAGGGATGGTGGAAAAAGAGGTGGGAGGCATCGCATTGCAGGGCTGCAGCCGAAATTTGGGATGGGGGTCTAGCCTGGTTCATGAGAGCTGGGAAAGGCCTGTCTTACCCTTTTCCAGACAAAATGTCATCCTTACAAGCAACCTTCTCCTCCACCAGCTGGATGGTTGGCTGAGCAGGAATGCAGGGAAATGTGCAAAGATGGCTTCAGCTCACGGCTCTTTAACCAGCCAGGTATTAGGTGTTGGACTTGAAGTGGTGGATGAGGATCCCTCCACATCAAGGGAACAAGGAATAAACACCTCCAGGGCAGGATTGCCCGTTGAGCTGAGGTGTTCTAACTTAGGAAAGGAGGAATTGCCCTTTCTCTTCCTTAGCTACACAAGGAGCACAGCCTAGCAAGACTCACTATTTATTATTTTATCAGATCGCTGCAGTGTTGGTTTTCTTTGAAGTTACTCATCTTTCATCCAGAGCTGAGCCAGATTCTCAGACCTCTGACTTTGGTTTCTGCTGGTGGAGGTTTTAAGCCTGTATTTCCTTGTTCAGCTGCATTTAAACCAGGGTAAACCTGTGTGCAAACATTCTTGTATTTCATTTTGGCTGCACAGAAGCTACTTTAAATTAGATACACCTGGTGCATGTAGACCCTGGGTTTCCTCCTCCTGGTAGGTCAGACAAGTCGTTGGGTCCAGATGACTGCTTTGGTGCTTGTTTGTTGAGTTGGGTGTATTCCCTGCCCCGTGGGTCACTGGGAGCCAGTTCAACAAACCATGGGTAACCAGGCGGAGAAACTGTCTCATTCAGTTACAAGCATTTGTACTCATTTGTAGCAGCAGCTGTTTCATTATGACCACCAAGCTCTTCATGTGGTGGAGTGCAAACCCATGGAGGCGTCTTCTGCGCGCTCTTGTGTAACACCAGCTCTCCTCTTACAGTAACCACTGACCAGGAAATCGCACGCTGCACACCCTGGTTCTTACTCCTGACCTATTTCTCTCTCTCTCGATAAACCTAGCCTGTGGGGTTGTTCTCACTTGTTTTGCAGGGAGAAAATTAGCCTACATTTCTCTCTTCAGACATAATTACTTTAGCATTAGGTTTGTGGCAGCTAAACAGGTGTAAGCTCCTGTGCTGATGCTCTTAAACACCCATTAGCTTAGCTTAAGAGTTGTTCTAATTGCATGAATTATGAAGTAGCTAATTAAGAAAATGCAAAGGTAGCTAATTAAGGAAGTCTCACCCATGGGTCATGAGGTTTTGCAGCCAGCGGTATCAACTGCTAACCACACACCTCTCAGTAAGGCATGCGCTTGTATGTGGGGATTGTTTCTAAATAAAATGAGCAACAAAGGTTATTTCCTTCTAATGGCATCATTCTTAGAGTGCACTTGGTTGTAAATATGAGTCTGGTTATTTTTTAGGTTCTGGCTTTTGTGATGAGGTAGGTGGTTGGCTTTCATTCCCAGCGATCTAAGAACACGGCAAATGAGTTTATGCTTCTTGTAAACAGCACAGTCATATCACCACCAAAGGCAAGCACAGTTCACAGCTGAGGACCAGCCTTTGTGAAAGGCTTTGCTTGATTTTGTTCCCCTTGCAGCAACGGACCCAGCCCCTGGATGCCCAGCTGGGACATCATATATCGTATGATATATATATCATTTCATATATGATATCATATGATATCTAGGTATCTGAAATGTAGCTTAAAGCAGCCTACAGGGACTCGGTTGTCTTACCAGGAGGAGAAGACACATCTGTAGGTGTAGTAGCAGTCCCACAGTGTCTTCTTGTAACCTGCTGGGCTTAGCCACCTATGGTCACATGTTGGTATCTGAACCTCGTGGCCTTTCCTATTCCTTTCCTCTTCTGCTTGCATCTCACTAACCTCCTTTCCCTGTCCCCTTGCTCACTCCTCACCTTGGCTTTGCCTGTCTGGCAGCTCAAGCAGGGATCCTGTTGTGTAGCAGCTCTCATGGGATGTTGGGGGGAGCACGCTGCAGAGACCCCTGCATTTGCACAGTCTGGGAGGCACAGCAGTGATGTGAGCCTGGGTAGATGCCTTCTCCCAGACCTATGCTGTAACCTGTGGATGTATTGGCCTGCAGGTGTGAGTCACGATTCTTTGGA
This sequence comes from Fregata magnificens, assembly GCA_013389945.1. Taxonomy (NCBI): domain Eukaryota; kingdom Metazoa; phylum Chordata; class Aves; order Suliformes; family Fregatidae; genus Fregata; species Fregata magnificens. The sequence goes on along the minus strand of WAAD01023297.1, from coordinate 116,966 downwards.
CCCTCGACAACAGGCAGATGCTCCTGGGGGTGTTCAAAGGGACTACCGACCAGGTCAGCCTGTTCCACAAAGTCACTGCTTTTAAAAGTGCGCAGAAATTAAATATGTAAAGAATGAAAAGGTTGCAACTATAAAAGGTTGAAACAAGCCAAGAACTGCTTGTGTTTGTGTTTGGTAAGCCAGAGGAGCAATGGCTTGAAAACCCAGAAGTCAACACGACTTGTTGAGAGTTAGACCTAACAGACAAATTTTTGAGGGGATGAGCGATTTGCTGGTCAGTGCTTTGGGGATCTGTGGTTTGGTGCCAACATGATGGGTATAGATGACGGGGTGAGTTTCCATATCAGCTGTGAGTTCTTGCTGTCCTGGGAGATGGCCTGACAGATCAAACCAGAAACCTGTGCCCATGTCACCATCACGGGGTAAAATGTGAGACTTGCCTTCACCTTCTCCCATCTCTTTCCCCTTCTTCCTCTTCTTTGCTCTCTGATATTATTCCTAACCTTGCGCTTAAGAAGAGTCTAGCTGTGTGGACCAAGTCTGCATCTTCTACAGCACTGTTACAAGGCGGTGACAAAAAAAAAACCTGCTTAAAATGTCTGTGTTTGCCTGATGCTACTCGGCATGCTCAGAGCTGCTGGTGGGGATGGGACTGTGTGCTGCTGCTGGCTTTCAGGAGCTGAGAAGATGCCAGCCAAGCTCAGCACCAGAAACAAACCATGCTTTCTGTCTTTGCTACTCACACAAATATTTTTTCTTTATTTGCTAATTATTCTCTGTACTTCCAGGGCTGGATAGTGGTAGCAGCTTCAGGTCCTCAGCTCTTCAGATAAATCCATTCCTGCTTTCTGTGTAACTTTTCTTTGTCTTTTATTTACTTTTTTCCTTCAGAAAACTAGCTCAGTTTTCTCACCTTTTTCTGTAACTTCAACAACAGATTAAAAATATGTTTGATGCTCTTTGGGGGTCATGGACTGAGTCGGCTCTACCCAAAATACTATTTTCTGGGCGTAACTTTCTATGAGTGAGTTTTGGTGGTACAAAGTACAAAGAGTCATGTTTCTGTTTTATCTGCATTTTTAGTAAGCACAATATGTTTAAATCATGACCAGGATTCTCTGCTCCAGTAAATGAATAGAGGTGGTTTACCTTCTCTCTAACTTGCCTGTATAATTTTTTGGGGTTTCCTTTTTATTTCAGACTTCTGAAATCCGTAATCCTGGCCTCCTTCACATCGTAAGGCTTGCCAGACTATTGAACCTATATCACCTTTTACAAGCATCTGGTCTCTGTCCAGCTTGCTTTGATAACTGGCAACGATGAGCGTGGTTATCTGATCATTTGCTACATAAATTCAATCTCAAACTTCCCTTTTTCCTGGGTTTTACTCACAGGTTGCCAAGCAATCTGGCTGCTAAGCCGCCGCTGCTCAGGTTTTGCAAACTGACATGAGATTGAGACAGGGAACAGTGCTGGACTGGAAACCTTTGTGTTGAAGAGGGTTTTGCAGCAATTCCCCCACCCCCCCACCCCATGATATCATTTAAGGACATCAAATAAGCATGAATTTGCACTGAAACTCTCCAAAGCAAGAAAGAGCAAGCTTTACCTGTTGGACCTCAAAGTGATAAGAGCTGTGTAAGGGTGAAAGACGAGTCGTAGTCTCTTCGATCTGTAGTCATGACCGTTTGCCCAGAGAAACAAAGGCACTCACTAGGTGACCTCATGGCAGGGTGCATTGATTTGGAATTATTCTGCACCTTATCAACTGAACACAGCAATGCGAAGGAAGACCTCTTAGCTCATGGTGCCAGGAGTTACAAGAGAACTTGCAGTAGGAAAGAAAGAGTCCTCAGGCCAAATGAATCCAGGCAATCATACTATTAAACGCTTCTGCAGGAACATGTACAACACCCAAGCAGCCTGCAGAGGTGAGCATGAAGTTGGCATGAGGCCAAGTAAATAAAAAAGGGTTGTGTTCTAAGGCACGGATTTCATTGCGTTGGTAAATGGTCCAAGGAAGAATGATGCTGGAAGGGAGACTGGAGTCTCTTTGCAGCCCGTCAGCAGAAAGCTGTCGGCGTTTTGGTACTCCAACTGCATCATCTCTTGCTGACCTAGTTCTGACTTTTTCCACATAGTAGCTCTCTCTCAGCATTGCTAACTAGTCTCCATTACTCATGTGCCAACTTCAGCTTACTGCACATCACTACCAGGTAATAAAGGGTGGGACTTACTGTAATTTTAACTGTTAGAAGTTACTTGGGCCGCTGCAGATAATTTGCCAAAGCTCCTTCTATAGCAAGTGGTAGGACGTTGAGTGATTGTCTAATGGACAAGACAGTCAGCTCTATTTCAGTCTTCCTGGACTGATACTTATTTAAATCCTTGAAAACCTCAAAGGATGAGTGTTCCTGGATGGGTTTTTTTGGCAGTCTGTTCCCATATTTAATATTCTTGGGACAGCCAGCTGGGTGAAATTCAGGACCTGCAGGAGACCTAGTTGGAGACAAGGTAGGAAACAAGCTAAGTTAGGATCACATATACTGCTAGATACCTACATATGGGCAAAGTTATATCAGTGTTTGAAGGGAACTAAAGGTGTGGACAGGAGTTCACTGTTGTGATTGCAGATACTGTGATCACTCAGAGTTAATAAATGTTTCCTTGGACCAGGGTATATCTGCTAGGTCAAGGGATGGTATGAAAACTGTGGCTGTGCTGTGAGTTTAGGTTACAAACTGATCCACCTGATTTTGCCTGGAGTAGACTAGGGAGGGTTTAGACTCACTGGCACAGGTGGAGGGAATAACCCCCAGCAGCAAAAGTTGGGATGATCACATCTCCAATTAGCACAGCTGGATCTGGAGAAAATGCTTTCACCTGAGAGGACCTTGCCTCTCATTAGGGACTTGCATCCCTGACCTCTGCATCTCTAGAAATTCTGTGTTTGCTGTTTCATTTGCCAATGGTGTTTTGCCACTTCCTGAGAAGGGTCACACCTCCCCGAGATGGCAGCAAACAAAATATCCGTGTCTTTGCAAACCTGCCTGCCTTTTGAAACACGGAACATTTTCGTCTGAGCACTTTTAACCCAAGCATGCTTTAAATAAACCCACTTGCAGTGCTAGACATCCACCTACGTAAGTCCCATCGCAACCGTGGTAGAAATGCTGTGTTAGCGTGCTCTACATTTGAAGCGCTAACTGCTGGCAGCAAACGTATTGGAGGGACATGAACATGGAGAAAATCACGATTGCAATTAGTAATATGTGGTTAATTACTTCAATTATCCGCCTGACTCACTCATGTGCTTTTCCTCATGCACCTGGGTAGTGACCCTGCTCCACAGAAAATGTGTTGAAATGGGTCGGAGCGAAATTCTAGATAGTGGCGGACCAAAGTTAAAACTTAGCAGTGGAAGTGCACTTGCCATTTTAGGGGAGGGAGTTTCTTTCGCCCCAAAGAACCATTCAGAGTGCTGTGTTGAACCTATCTTTACAAATTACTTTCCAATTGGATAATTAAGTGGATAACTAGGTAGTTACCCACTGCTTTTTTTGCTAGTCCGTCTTTAATGTGAATCTATTGGGTGTCACTTGCTAAATCATTTTCCTCCAGGTATCTTAGTCTCTCTATCAGTAAAATGGTATTAATGACACAAGCCCTAACTTTTCTATGGGCTTTATGTTCTCCTGCAGCAGAGCTGGATGTTATTAAGAGAATTTTAGGTTTTAGCATCATGTAAATCTCTTATACAGTCATAATTGAATTGAATGATTTCTTGCCTTATCAAAAAGGCTTTTTCAGAAAGAAAGGAGAATACCACAGAGTTATTTACTATTTTTTTTTATTACACAAAGATAAATAAACAGATACCTTATTACTAACTTTTCCACCAGCATAAATATAATTACATAAATAAACATTTCAAAGTGTAAACTGAAGATGTGTAAAGAGTTCCCATTACTTTTTCAGCCCGACACACGAAGGTCTATGGACTCTGAATTTATAGAGTTGAAGATTTTTGGGGAAAATAAATTTTTTATAAAACTGTGACTTCTTCATTTTTAATATATTCTGATAAATTCTAGCTAATCATCATAGCTTGATTCAGTTTTGTGGAGACTGAATCAGGCCCCTTCATTTCATCGCTGTTAGGCAAGGAAGCTCTTACATTACTGGCTGCCTGAAGCCTGGTGTTGGATCAAGGGGGTGACACATGTGCAGCCCACAGTGATTATTTTCTTCTCCAGGCGGTATGATTGGTGGCAGCCCTTCTGCTCCCTCCGGAGGACAAGGATCTCCTGCTTGATGGGGACAGAGTTGACGCTGTGGTCCAGCTGCCCATCCAAATTCACACACCTGGAGTGGCGGCACTTGGCATCAGCAATCACTTGGGGGAAACGGTTGTGGTCCTCATCGATCCTGTAAGTTGACATGAAAGGAATTATTTGGAATGGAAATACTGCTGCATCTCTGGAGTCATGATGGTATGGATCACTATGGGCTCCTAGCTCAGAAACTTGCACCTCCTAGGAGATTGCCTATTAAGGGGCAGTAGACGTTCCGCTACTGTGGGTTTTTAAGTGTAAATAAGTAAATACTGCAGGTTTTTAAGTGTAAAAGACAAGCATGCTGGGACTGCATGCAACTGCCTTTGCAAATAACTTGCTTCAGATAGGCACTGACTTTGAAAGACTGATTAGAGATGATTTGAGCTTCCCAAAATGTCAGACTGACTAACAGATCCAAAAGCCTTCAGCTCCCCTCCAAAATATAAAATGTTCTTAGGGCCTGATGCTGATGTTATTAAAGCACCATTGAATTTGGTGCAATGTTAGCCCTCCAAGGTCTTTTTGACGGTCTCTTAGGTAAAGAATGTTTTTGAAGATAAAGCTTGCCCCAATATACAAACAAATTAATTAAATTACAAAAGTAATTTGCCTTGCCACCTGTATGTTGGCCTAGACCATGCTTTTGCTCTGTGCTCCTTTTTGTGTTGATTTCAGAGGATTATCTGGACTATGGATACACTCATATTTCCAAAATCTCACAACAACGAAGCACTGATAATAAAGATGTCGGCATAGCCTCTAGACCGTAAGGACAGAGATCATACCTGTAATCCCACGGAGCCAGAGAGCGGCTGCTGACATCAAGAGTCGTTTTGGTCTCCTGGTTCATGTTGCTGATGCTTATGTTGACTCTCACAGTTTGAGGGAATTTTGAGTCTTTTTGGGTCAGGCATCCAGCATATGCTTGCTTGAAGAGTCTCTCCGGCTTGGGTCCAGGCTGTATCACCTTGCCGTAGGTAAAACTGCTGGCTGACAGCACGGCCAGCAGCATTAAGAGCAGTGATCTGGACTGAAAAGAATTAATACATTTAGGACACAACGCAGGTACAGCTGCTGTAACATAGCACACTTAATGACTCTTCTCTGTGGCTGGGAAATACATCCACAGTCAGCCTAGCTGGTAGTTAAAGCCTATACCGGAGGTTGGAACAATTATGCAAAAATGTGCCATATACCACATCACTCTTGCTTTCATTAACTAATTCTTACAACGCTGACAGGTATGGTATACACTCAGTTGTAATTTGGTGATAAAAAATTTCAAATATGCAAAATAATATAAGACAGGAGATACCAGAAAGGATATAACAACAAAAAGACACTCTAAGGTTGAGTTTTAATGTATTTCTTGACTTCAGAGTATGTGACAGTAGCCCCGTTCCCTAATATACTCGTACAGTCTCATTGCTGCCCCATGCTGGTGTTATTTAGCAGTCTCCTGTTTTAGTTATTTTCAGTTATTAAAGGTTTAAACAAGCATTTTAAAGGTGGGTCCTGACAGTCATCTATTAGAATTCAAATATGTCTCTGTCAAATTGGGGGAAAAAAAACACAAAAAAGCAAGCTCTTACCAGAGAAGCACAAAGGATCGGAGACATCTTCGTTCCTTCTCTTACTGTGGCTGATGCTTGTGCTGGGCTCTGTCGAACTGAAGATGTCTGGGCACATTTGCTGCTGGACTTTTTATAAGGGCTTCTGTGCTGTTCTACTTAATGTGGAGTAGGTGTTTTTTTCCCAACCTTAACTGTGGTTTCTGACCATAACTTAAATTAAAAAGTGTATGTATATATATTCCATTAACGCAGGTGGAAGACAGGATATGGGCTCACCCTTTCTTAGATCTGTAGATGATGTCACTACTTTAGCCATGTCACTCAAGTAGCAACAAAACTCAGTGATGATATTAGAAAACCACCAAAAAATTGACACGCGCTGCAGTAAGCAGGTGCAAAGTGCGCAATTTTAAATTGGAACTAGAGTCGTCATCTAGTTAAACGTAAGTTGATGCGCTTCACGGTCTTGACTTGGGATGTTGTAGGTATCAAAAACACTAATGTCACTGGCACTGCCATGTTGCATCTGTTTGCTCCTGGTTGGGCTGATGTCTTTTCATCCTGAATTGGGCAGATATTGGACAGCTGGCCCCCGTCCAACTGCTCCCCATACTTGCCATGTGCTGTCACTTGCCTTGGTGTCTAGGGATCCAGGTTCCTTCTCAAGCTCCTATTTTTTTCTCGAATTTCCTAGTCTGGATCAGGCTGTTTTTATTCAGATCTACATCTCAGGTGTGATATGTCAGTTTTGATCAGAATGCTTTGGGATAGTGAGTTCCCAAATTCAGTCATTCTCCATCTGGGAAAAAACCCCCGTGAACATTGGTTTTGAGCTTGCCACCTTTTTGTTTCACTTCAGGTTCTTGTGCTATGACACAGGGCTTTGAGCCTAAGGAAAAGGGTCTGGGAAGTGTGATGGATGTAGTTAAACCTTCAGTTCCTAAGTTAGGGAGAGGAGAGAGGGGTTCAAGAGAAACCTTGTGAAGACTGTGAGATGCAAAATGATTCCTCCTGTAGGCAGGAAAACTGGAAGGAATTGCAGGCACCTCCTCCATGGTATATAGGTGGTAGCATGCTACATTTGAAGATGTTAGGAGCTAAAATACCTTGCATTGTGTAGCCCCAAGGCATTACGACTCTCTGTGTCCCAGCCCTGTGTCCTGGGTGACAGTGATCAATGATCCCATGTAGCTCCTAATCCCACCCTGCTGTCTCTCCATTCTTGTAAGACCAATATACTGCGGCTGTGATGTACCCTGCCATGTTAGTATTTAAACATGCAATATTTCAATCCACATGTTCAAGTGGACAGACTCCATGTGACATGGTGACAGTCAGGATCCCTTTCTCTCATCCAGGGTTTTTTTTCTAGATTGTCCCTAAGATATTTTTAGGCGGCTGCAGACCTGGAGAGGTTGGGTGGCTACAAGGCTGTACCCTCTTTCGACTTTGGGTCACCATTGCTTCTCTGGCTGAGATCAACTGCCTCAATTTTTGTTCTTCTTAGGCAGATGTCTTGATGAGCCCTGAATCCTTGTTGAAAGCTGTGGGCTTGTCCCTGAAAGAGACCTTGCCTGCAAGGAGGGACGTCTGTATTCATTCCACTCAGCTTTCAGAGATTAAATCAACAGCCCTCTAGTAAGTATTTTGGTCACTGGGATGCATGGGATGCTCTGGGACAGAGTGCTTCTGTGGCATCGTTCACTATCCTCTCGTCAGAGCTCAGAGCTCTACAGTTACACCAGTCAGCAGCAACATAGGGATGTGACAATTTTGAATAAAGCAGATACTGGACCAGGAACTAGAAACTTGATGCCTCTCCCAGGCAAATATCCCAACCACTAGCCTACGGGGTCTTCTTCTTCACCCCAGCAAATACTTCATGGCATAGCTAAGTAGGACAACTCAACATCTCCCAAGGAAAGACTCTCCACCCAGAATACTACAGAACCTGCCACACAGAGAGAGGGGTAGGCTCAAGTCTCTCAGACTGCAGCTTCTCAGGTGAGGAAGCTGATCGTAATGAACTATATGAGATATAATAAATCAGCTACACCATCTTTCTAATGAGGTTCCTGGGAAGCTGTTTGGAGAGTAGATGGGTGATGGACAGACACAAGAGTGTTGATGCTTCTTGTAGGCTGAATTTCAGAGAGATTCTTGAAGAAGGGTCTTATGTTTTAGAAAGGAGGGGGTGAACGTTGAATCTATCCTTCACTTTAATATGTCTTTCTTAGGAAATTACTCTCGTCACTTTGCTCTGACAGTGGGTTACAAGTAGCTAGGATGTGCACCCTAAAGTAACAACTCAGTGTAACAGCCTTGATCCGCTGACGCGTGCCTTTCCTTAGGTCTAATTCTGGTGATGTTTTCAGACGAAAAGATGCAAATGAGGTGTGTTTTTTACATTTGCTTAATATTTACGTGTAAGTCCAAATTTTACTCACCTTGTACCATCCAAAGGAGGACGTAAATAAGGGTAGAATTTAGTTTGCGGTTTCTAGGATAGCCATGACCTATATCAGATTGTTTAAAAGATGCTGATGCTTGAAAAGTTAAATGTATAATCCAGTTTCCCTCTTAGAGTTAGAGATGTACAGGTTAAAGGAAATGGTTCCCTCAGAAGGGGTTTTCTCTAATGCCATTTACTGAAATATCCATTCAAAGTGGGTCAGGTAAATTTCCAATTTTAGAAGCAAGAAAGATTTCAAAAGCCTGCGGAAGGTCAGGTTCAACCAGTCTGACCCTAAATCCAGGCTCATCTACTCTAAATGTGTCAGTGGTTTTGGTTACCTCAGTACTTGAAAGGTAAATAGTTAAGCATTCAAACAAGGCTAATGTAACACAACATTGCAATGGTGAAAACCCCCCCCCAACCTTTCCATGGTTTATTTTCAGCCATGAACGCATTCGTTTGGAATTGTCACAGGCAAGATAAGAGGGTCTCAGGAGAAAATATACCTCTTGAAATGCTTCCAACAGGTCTGAATTATGCAAAAAACCCTCTCACATTTCTGATTCCAAGATTTTTCCAAGTTCCAAATAGTTTAAAAATTGAACATGACTTTTTCCGTGAGATCAGAATTTATCCCATGACTTTTGTTTTATTCTGACACTTAGCTCTCTCTTAACTAGCAGTTTCATTTCTATAAGCAAAAAGGACTATATCTTGTGCCTTTCCTATGTTCATGTGTAAGGACATAAAACCCGACTGTTTTTATAACCTATGTGTATGGTATTGTGGATAGGTGCTATAGAAAACGATGTGATATTGCAGAGCTGTATGTGCTGTGACTTTCTATTGAAATCAACTTAAGCAAGAAACAACCAGCGTTGCATTCAACGGGAACTGCAGTTACTGGGAGATCTGAAAATGGGGACACTAACAAAAGCTTACTGAAACAAAAAAAATTAAAGATTATCTAAAGCCTTTTGAAATTAAACCTAGCCCTTCTCTTCGCTCTGGTAAAGCGTTCTGGAGATTAAGTTGCTACTTAAGTACTTTACCCAGCTGAGATCCTTCAGGCACCCAAATCTGAGTGCATTGGCCTTGATGACACTTTCTCCCCTCAAAGTCACTGTGTGAGTCAGTGCCAGAGCTCCACTGTCCTGACTGAGATTGCAGTAAACTAAAAGAGAAATGGCAGATATCTCCAAATACTTCAAACATTTTTTTCAATCACTATCAGTTAAGTTTATGCTACTTTTGGAAAATAAGGACTTTTCTATTTACATGTAGGAAGATAATTACTTTTTTTTTCTCGTTGGAGAGAATGCATTTTCTTCCTCTTGAGTACATATTCTCACAAATCCCTATAAGCTAAGGCAACACTATTCCTCTTACACACAAGCATTGCATGACCCACTCTGCATTGTGGAGGTAATTTCTAGGAGATCAATGATTGACTGAGCCTGAGGCCAGTGGTTATCTGAGAGAAACTCAGAACTCGATGGGGCAAGGCTCTGATCACCCTGATTAAACACGGAAGTTTAATTTTAGTTTAGTTTAATTTAATCCTGCTCTGAGTGGATGGTTGGATCAGAGACATCCAGAGGTCCTCTTCAAACTGGTTCAATCACTGCACTGATCTCCCACCCCTTGATCTTTGTACAGGAGGCATGACAGAAAAGGTGAAGTAACCTTTTTCCTCTATTAAACACCTCTACTTTTACTCCCCAGCAGCTGCAGTAGAAATTATCATCTCCTACTACATGCCTAAATTTTCCAAACACAGCCAAATCGATATCACAGTTATTCATCAGCTGTGGTTGCTGTCAGTGGTTGACATGTTTGTTGCATGACTAATATCTAATAGATACTCAGCAACTGGGAATTCAGCATAAAGGAAGTAGACCGCTCAATCTTTTTGATTGCTGTTTGGAGGGACAGGGGAAAAAGAGGCCTTCCAGATATGTGAGTTGTACTTATCGAGGAGCAGGAATTTTATGCCTGCTCTGTAGTAATTAATAGATGATTAATATGTAACTGCAATGTAGTCCAGGTAAGTGGAGAGGGGCTTTATGCCACCAGGAGGTGGGTGCAGGATACGACTGCTCGGATTACAGCTGGACCCTGATCAGCAGCAGTAACATCAGCAGAGTTATTGTAGTGCCCAAGGGTTCGTTGTAAAGCTGGGCCAAATTAGCAGCTAACACCTAATGGAAGGGACAATATCTTCTGGCCAGCACAAGGTACTTGTCTGCATGTAAAGGAAAGCTTGAGAAATGCAATGACTGGCTGATGAGAGGGGATCTAGGCTGAAACCAGATCATCAGAAGTGGTAAAGATCTTCCTTGAGCACAGATGATTTAATGTGTCTCATCATTTATTTGTTTTTGTGGTTATCAATGATGTTAATGACCAAATAGTTTTGTTATCAATTAAAGATCTGTCAGTGCTTTATTTTCATGGCTTCAAAGACATCTTGTGGCAATACATTTCACAGCCAGTTATAAACTGTACAAAAAGAAACGCTTCATGCATAAAACTGGCTCATAGTCAAGCTGGTAGAATGGTTTATACAAACAATTAACTCATTTTGAAATTCTCTGTTTGCTGTGTTATCTGCTCGCATCCTGTGTCTCACCCACACCTTGGCCCCAGCGAACGGCAGGAAGCAGGGGGAGAAGGACTTGGGGTCCCTGCTGCTGCCCTGCACCCAGCTGCTAATTCCTTCCTAATTAAGGAAATTAAACCTTTCCAAATGTCCATCTGAAATTTCACTTGCTGCAGGTTGAGACATTTATTTCCCATCCCCAGTGAGTACAGGGAGAAGTTGTTCCTGTCCCCCTTCCCTCTTGCGTCAGGCTTTCAATACCTTTGCTCATTTTTTTTCCTTGCTTTGCTTGGGAGGATCTCCACTTGACCCATCCATCCCTTGCAGAGTGGTGTTCCAAGCTCAAGACAAATAGTCTGCGTAGTGCTTCAATGTCCCGATGCTCACAGACCCTCCAAGAGGGAGGGAGCGGTTGCATGGCACCTCTTCACAATGCAGTGCTGAGAAACTCTCTTGTTTGCACAAAACTGGTGGCAGATTTCCAGGCAGTCTGTGTCCTACCCTTTGGAAAATCTTTATTCTTCCTTTTTGGGACCACTGTAATTAAAATTTATCTGAAACAAAGTAAATTCTGAAGATTGTCAGGAAGTCCTTGGTGTATTCACCCTTATCTCAAAAAACAGCTGCAAGTTGCAGATTTGTCAGCCTCTTTCACCTCCAGCTACAGATACTTTTCTGACCGTTTCTGCAGTTAATTAGGAGTAGCTGTATTGGAGTGCTCATAATTTCCAAAACTGAAAATCTATGGCAAACAGGAGGAAAAACATGTCACAGACTTCTCTGGAGAACATTTGAGAGCCAGTTCTTCGCAGCATCCATCGGAAAAAGGAAAAAAGATAAATTCTTCTTGTGTAGTTTTATCAGTTCCAGCTGTTAAAATTTGCAAATACAAGTTTCTCATACACGGGCACGGCTTGTGATTTTACATTTGTGTATCACCCCTGACTTCAGCAGGACACCAAAATGAAGAATGCAGCAGTGCACAAGGTTGTCTGTACAGTTGTGTCTACTCTCCTGGCTGATGCAAGAGAGGAGAGATACCAGAATATGGGATGCTGAAATTCCTCGCTTCCTGCTCTCAAATGCCTCATGAGGATGAAATTTAGCCCTGTAGCTTGGTCCCTAGTGTGATGAAGTTTACTTTTTGGGGAAGGTTTACAGAAAGCACAGTACAAATGAGAATTTGACCCTGCAATCTTCAACGATATCTGGATGGGGACCAAAGTGGAAGGAAGATGAGGCAGCATCGTTAAATGGAAGCAGTCTCCCTGCAATCTCAGTTCTCATCCGCAAGAAGCACCCCCTGAAGCCCTGGGCTGTGATGATCCCCACAAATTTTGCAATCTGCCTCCTTGAGCCGCTCGGCGGAGGGGGAAGCAGCCCTTGCCATGCAGGGCACCACGCAGCGCCCGTGAAACCGGTTTGCGGTTTCGGTAGTGATGCAAGGTGACGTTGTAGGAAAGGGACTCGCGTGGAGCATTGAGAGGTCAGCACTTTGTGCCGAAACGCCAGCCCTTAGCCAGCGGCTGCTCAGCCAGCAGCTTGTGCTCCACCGCCCACTGCTTTAAAATCAAACTAGGTTCAGAAAACTAGTTTTATCACCGCTGCACTCAATGTACCTATATCCTAGGGCTTATACGCAGGGCTGCCAGGCAGGTTTGATAAGGCAGGCTGCAGGAATCAAGTCGTTTCCACTGTGGCCATTTGCCCACTGCTGGGTGAAATCTGAAAAACTCGGTCATTCAGCATCTCATTTTAAGAACTCAAGCTCCATTTTTTTTTCTCACAGAGAACTGACTCCTGCCCATGACATTTTGTGTGCAAGAAAGTGTCAGAATTCAAAAGTATTAGAGAATAAGTGACTCAGAGTGGTTTTGATGAGAGTTGCAAATGCGCAATGGGGATCCTAATTTTCGAGGCCTTTCACCTAGCTGAGGTTTGAGGTGACTCTTTTTTTTTCTTTTTTTTTTTTCAAATAAGAAAAGGAAATTCATAATTTTTCCAAACACAGGTAAATTCTGACCACAGTGCAATGCAGTTTCCAGAACTATCCCTGGCAGAGATTTCAGAGAATAACCACCGCTGAAGTTCTCCTCCTCCGAGACGTGTGGTGGGGTGGGGGTAATGGGTAGGTGACAGAAGCCCGCTGTCCTATTTTAACCTGAATGATGCCTCTTAACCAGACCTGGTCCTTTCTGTGCTGATAACATGGCTACAGGGGCAAAATGAATAGGCATATGCCAGGCAGAGCTCTTGAGTAATTTCTCTGTTGAGACAGACCATCACTGCTGCTTTTAACAGCGCTTTATTCTGGGTGAACTGGCTGTGCTGAACTCAGCTAGGGCTAGAAAAAGGAATTGTGGTCCTGCCTGTGTTTCAACCAATGTGCAATCCTGCATGAGCATTTATTCCTTCTATAACAGCTTCTCTGTCAATGTTGGAGGCCATCATCCATTCTCCGGTGCTCATTTGCAGGCCTTACTCTCTTAGCTTTTGCACTGCAAAGAGTAGGAAAGGAATGACAGCCAACAAGTTAGCCCCAAAATGGATACAGGGATGAGAAGGGCCAATATCAAAGCTCAGCAGACCATAAGGGTTGGGGGCTTTTCTTTCTTCGGTTCCTATTGAGCCCAAAGTAGATGGGACCATAAGAACGTGCATCATCCCAGACTGGAAGAAAGAAGCAAAGGTCTGTGGGAATGAAGAGTCTGTGGTTCCCAGGAGATAACCAATGTCCAGGTCATAGAATAATAAAATCATTTAGGTTGGAAAAGACTTTTAAGATCATCGAGTCCAATCGTANAGAAGAGTCCAGCACCCGCTTCCCTACAACCTCCCTTCAGGTAGTTGTAGAGAGCGATAAGGTCTCCCCTCAGCCTCCTCTTCTCCAAACTAAACAGCCCCAGTTCCCTCAGCCGCTCCTCATCAGACTTGTTCTCTAGACCCTTCACCAGCCTCGTTGCCCTTCTCTGGACACGCTCCAGCACCTCAGTGTCCTTCTTGTAGTGAGGGGCCCAAAACTGAACACAGTACTCGAGGTGCGGCCTCACCAGTGCCCAGTACAGGGGCACGATCACTGCCCTACTCCTGCTGGTCACACTATTCCTGATACAAGCCAGGATGCTGTTGGCCTTCTTGGCCACCTGGGCACACTGCCGGCTCATGTTCAGCCGGCTGTCGACCAGCACCCCCAGGTCCTTTTCCGCCGGGCAGCTCTCCAGCCACTCTTCCCCAAGCCTGTAGCGTTGCATGGGGTTGTTGTGACCCAAGTGCAGGACCCAGCACTTGGCCTTGTTAAACCTCATACAGTTGGCCTCGGCCCATCGATCCAGCCTATCCAGATCGCTGTGTAGAGCCTTCCTACCCACGTGACTACATCCTGGGTGAGAGTGAGAATGTTTTTGTGAAGACAAGAGTACTGCAGTTTACTCTCTGACTTTGGGAGCATGATCAACCTTGTTTGTACAGTCCAGTCCCTTAAAGGACACAACCCACAGCCCCAAATCCACTGACCATCTGTGTCTCATGCTCCCACACACTGCAGGACATGAACACGTCACAGGATCCCATAGTGACAGTTAGCACGCATCACGTGAAAGAGTCAGGTCTTTGACACTTGCGGTTCTTTTAATATTTCTGTGGCCAAACTCTTGCACACCCAGTGAGGGAGCAGTGGGCATTAAGCCAACAGTATCTATACCATATCAACTTGAGAAGATATGGACAAAACCTTAACTAGTTCATCCAAACCAGATCCATGGCAGATAGTCACAAAGAGCAAATTAGGATGTAAATTATTTGCTTTCAAAAGACTTGATCAGATGATAACTTACTTGTTTCATCAGATAAATTATTTGCAAAAGATAATTGAAGTAGCTCTGCCAGAGTGGAGTTTTATTTGCAGCTGCACCTCATAAGTCTCCCAGCCAAGGAGCTGTGTGGCCACAGTTCTCACAAATGTCGTTTATAAACCCTCTTTGTGGCTAATGGGCCAGTCTAATTTGGTAGAAGAGGTTATGACGCAGTGCACAGATGTCTCACACGGACCACAGAGGGATCGCAATAACCATATTTTGGTCTTTGCTTCCCTGTTGCTCCTCTGGGAATTAAGAAATGTCTGGTTTCTCCACCAGAGAAGCTTTGGAAAATGGATTATGGATTATGGGCAATGGTGGAAACGTTTGGGCAGGACAGCACATGAGGACCTCTCATGGGACACCATGAACTCACAGTGGAGTAACTGCTCCCTTGTGATTCCAAACTAGGGATACCAATACCCGACATATAAAGGCATTTCACTGCATTTTGACTCCTGTGTTTCCAAATGCTTTTTCCCTCATGTGCCCAGATCCTAGGCATTCATACAGGAGTCTGTTCTTCATCTCAAAAGGGATAGAAGCATTCTTGTTTGAAACTGATTTTCAAGAGAATTACTTGCATCATTTTCAGTTTTGAACTGCTGTTCTTAATATGGATTGAATTCTCCTTGTTAAATGTACTTAAGAGCTTAAAGGAAATTGGATTCCTGATTTTATAAAATACTTTTGCAATCAACCAAGTGAGAATTTTGGATTTAGTCTATGGAGAGATATAGATAATAAGGACCACAGATTGAACTAAAGAATTAATAATTAAAACATTTTAATGACTAATACCAAACTAGAATCTAAACACATTTTTTAGTTTCATAAACATCATAAAATGAATCTGTGTATTATTTTTACTTTCCATTTGCAAGCTGTAATAACAGGTTTGGTTGTGCAGGTTAGTTGTATATTTATTTGGACACAGTTCCTCAGCACGGAATCAAAATACCAGTTTCATCCATCTGTAACTACCTCACAAGTAGAAAAAAATTATGAATTTATCGTCTGTGGACTAAAGAGGCTATTCACATAATTATGATCACATGATTATCATAGTAACAGTCCAGAAACTATCATCTTTGCACCCAACCTTCACCTCAGAATATCTGTACCCTTTTAAAAGTACCAATAGTTTTAAGTCTCTTTAGATACACCAAACCTTGAAATAAGATACACACACTCAGGAACAGAGGAAGCTGTTGCATTAGAGTGAACAAGCCGAATGGGGTAGGAGCAATAAGCTTTTGCAAGAGAGGAAAAGAAGAAGTTGTGGATGATTAAACGTGGATTTTGTGATTGTTCTTCCTATTGCCTGTATAAGCCATACTGTGCGGAGCAGTGAGAAGGTTGTATAAATATACAGGAGTTGCCTGCCCAGCTGTAAGGAAACTGTTTTCCCTGAAATGATAAGTTAAGGATTTGCTAAAAGCTCTTCCAAAATAGTAGCTGAATTTACTCTCCTTTTTTTCATCTCTCCTTTTATTTTTGTTCTGTGAAGACTGAAATATCAAAATGACACGTGCCTACACTTCTAGCCAAGGAGACAAATCCTCTTGCTGCTTCGTACCAGCTTGCAAAGCCTGTAAAAAACCTTTGGTGCATCCCTGCAAAGATACGTCCCTGCAGAGACACATCCCCACTGCCTTCATCTCTGCTGATGCTCAGGGGTTTCTCTGGGCCAGCTCAGGAGATGGGATTTAGCTCTCAGAGCAGCAGCGTGGGAGATGTCAGATATCACAAGACTTCTGTGGTGCACAAGAGCTGATGACTGATAAGCAACTTACACGAGACAAGCGGAAGGAGACAAGCAGGCAAAGTACCCAAATGTCTCATCATCCCAGCCTGAAGTTTCTTTGCAAAGGATTCAAGCAGAGTTTTACCATATAAAGTTGCATCAAGCAAAGTAAAATGTTAATCAGATGGTGGGGTGATTTCTTGTCTGTCTTATTTTCTTTCATTCTTTTTTAGCGAAGGAGGGATTAGCAGAGGTTTTCTGCATGTGCACAGGTGACCTTTGTACCCTCAGGGGAGAGAAAAGGATGTTTTAAACTGGATTAAATGATGAAGTAAAGTGAGACGTGGTGACAGTCAAATCATGTGTATGACATGTGTGAAAATGCTGTCTACAGGCCCCTTCATTCCTGCTCTGCCAGGACTAATTATGATACTCTTGTCTTACAGAGATCAGCAGAGAAAGGAGTGAGGTATTGTCCTGCCGTGCTTACTCCATGGTGGAGAAAGCCCAACCACATTCAGTTCAATGTTCAATGTTATTTCTTGCTTTCCAAAACATTTCTAGGGGGACCAAAATGACTCACAAATTCACTGGAAAGCAAAACAAAAGAGAACATTTTTCTTTCTTTTTATAAGATAATTTAACATGGAAAGAAACTGGATTTTTGATCCTTAGTGAAGCAAGATACTTTGTTCCAGATCATCATAAAACAAAATTATGAGCTTTGAGTATTCAAAAAGACCTTTCCTTCTAATAGTTGTTGGTATTTTTTGTTAGTTTTGATTTATGGCAGTGGTAAGACATCTCTTGGTGGAAGCTCTGCATATATTAACTGCTGAAATGCCGGAGGAACACAAGTATGGGAAGGATACCCTTTGCCCAGTTATTCCAACACAAAGGATGCTTACCAAGAGGGAACATTGCATCAAGAAGCTACTCATTTCTGCCTTGTTTTACACATTTTATTTTTCCTCACATTGGGGAGCAAGGAGACATATATACTTGTTTCCCACTCATATTTTTGACAGGATTTTTCTGAGGTACTTGGCAGGACAGTTGGCTGAAATCTCTTTTCCTTTTAAGCTCTTTTCCTTTTCCACTTATGTGCTGGTTCCCCTGGGCTTTTTTGTTGTTGTTGTTGGTTTTGGGGTTTGTTTTTCGGTTGGTTGGATGTTTTGTTTTGTTTTTGTTTTAAATATGGCTGCTTTTTCCCCTTCAGAAAAACAAAATTAAAAGTAATAATCTATTTTTTGTTTTCCTTTAAATCTGAAAAAAACCAAACCTACTTCTTAAATATTTAGATTCAAAATCTGTAATCTTCAAGGTGCTGGGAGAATCCCATTATGTACATAGTGCAACCAATTAAATGATTAAAGAGAGACCAAACAAGCAAAAAAACCTTAACAACTCTGATTAACAACTCTCCGGTCAGAAGCGGTGTTCCCCAGGGCTCAGTTTTGGCGCTGGTCTTGTTTAACGTCTTTATCAATGATCTGGATGAGGGATTGAGTGCACCCTCAGCAAGTTTGCAGATGATACCAAGCTGGGCGGGAGTGTCGATCTGCTCGAGGGAAGGAAGGCTCTGCAGAGGGATCTGGACAGGCTGGATCGATGGGCCGAGGCCAACTGTATGAGGTTTAACAAGGCCAAGTGCTGGGTCCTGCACTTTGGTCACAACAACCCCATGCAACGCTACAGGCTTGGGGAAGAGTGGCTGGAGAGCTGCCCGGCGGAAAAGGACCTGGGGGTGCTGGTCAACAGCCGGCTGAACATGAGCCGGCAGTGTGCCCAGGTGGCCAAGAAGGCCAACGGCATCCTGGCTTGTATCAGGAATAGTGTGACCAGCAGGAGTAGGGAAGTGATCGTGCCCCTGTACTGGGCACTGGTGAGGCCGCACNAGAGGAAATGGCCTCAAGTTGCATCAGGGGAGGTTTAGATTGGACATCAGGAAGAATTTCTTTACCGAAAGAGTGGTTAGGCATTGGAACAGGCTGCCCAGAGAGGTGGTGGAGTCGTCAACCCTGGAGGCGTTCAAAAAAGGTGTAGATGTGGCACTCCAGGGCCTAGTTTAGGAGTCATGGTGGTGTTAGTTGATGGTTGGACTTGATGATCTTAGAGGTCTTTTCCAACCTTAACGGTTCTATGATTCTATGCAATGGTAAACTGGAATACAAAAAGGCATCCACACACACCAAGAAAAAAAAGAAGAAAGAAAAATACAGTATTTGAGGGGAAGGGCAGCGTTGGCTGGCAATACCATACTTTGCCGATACTGTGTGTTTCAGAGGAGGGATGTGAGGTGCCTGGAAACACTGTTTTGGGTGAACTGTGTATGACAGGAGTCACTGGTTGTTACTATCTTAATTTTTGGTTGCTTGGGAAGCCTGCAGGCACTTATATTATTTCAGGCATCTGTTTAAACAGGACTTCAGCACAAATCTCTTTGTAAAACAGGATTGGATTTAAGCATGTGTTGCACTCAGTTCAGAGACAAGTGAGACCTGCTGGGATGACTTTGCCAGCCTTGCTTTCTGCTTACGTTATTGCTCTAGACAAAGGTTTTGGCTTCTGCTTGTCAGCAAAATCAACATGAAAAAGGGTTCAGTGGATATTCTGTAAAAATGGATTATTGCTGCTTTTCACATTCCTGGGAAGCCCGAGTGAAGGTATAGGGGAGGGAAAATACTCCTCTTGTTTGGGGACAGAGTTCTGTACAGTGGTCCTACAAGAAGGACCATGAGAAAGGAGCTGCAGAGGTACAAGGTTATACTTCCCCCTCCATCCACAGGTGATGGAGTCATCAAGCAGCAGAGTGCCCATCTCTGATGCCCATGTCTTCTGTAGCCTTGCAGGAGCTGCTCAGCTCCAGGAGATGAGGTCAGATGAGAGGAGGTCACATTTTCAATGGTGAAGGAAGCCCTGGCTGAAAGACCTTCTGCAGGAACTTCAGAGGTGTGCAGGCAGATTTTGGGAGGAAGAGGCTGATAGGCTCAGCTTGAGGATGCCTCATCCCAAACACGAGGAGGTTTCCAGCACCCAGCACCCAGCAGGCTGCAGCGGGTGCCTGTGGAGGAACAGGTTGTGCAGGGATGTGAGTGGGTGAGCATCAAGAGCTCAGGAGAACACATCTCACCCCAGTACCATGAGGGACTGAGTTCACCGTAGCACTGACCTCAGTGCCTCTGAGCAGGGATCAGGCTGTGCCTGCAAGGAAGATCAGCCCCAGGACTGGTCAAAACTGCTGTCCCCTGGGTTAATTCCAAACCAACTTGTGTTGGTGTAAGGGAGACCAAGCATGGGCAGATGCAAAGTAGGGATGTGCTGGGACATGTCATGCCATACTCTGAGGTAGCATTGGGCTGGCAATGACATTGCGGGGGGAAGTGTTCAAGCCCATGCTATGGCACACAAAAAAGTCTCAGCTAAGGGAAAGTCAGTTATTTTAAGTTATTACCAAAAAATAATCCCTCCCTAACAAACTTTTAACTACTGATTTGGGTATTGAGAAACAATGGCAAACAAGTAAGCTGACACTTAGGGAAAAACCTTCCTCCTTTTCTTCAGGCTCAGCTTCAGCCCAACACCTCTCCTTCCCCTTCCTTGTCTCCAGTCCCCTTGTTGTCACCACATGTTGTGCTCAGTCCTCCCAGTCCCTTTGGTGAATCCTTCAGGGATCCCTGCCCCAGTGTGGGTTGCCCATAGTTGCTTTCAAGAGGTACCTCCTCTGCCACAGAGTACCTCTGGATCAAGATGGACTGACCAAGCTCCTACACATTGTCTTGGTTACCTTGGTCAGATGTTTGTAGAGCCCTTGCTGGGCCAACAGGCCCTGGGCAGAAGGCAACAGGGTGGCCATGGGGAGCCCCAAAGCAACCCACCCTTGTTTCTTTCCTTGAGGATTTTCTCCCCCTCTCTTCAACAGGTGTTTTCCCTGTTAAAGCTTGAGCTGCTGTTGAATGCTTGTCCCCAATCTGTTGTATCTCCTTCCCCATCCAACACAGCTCTGCCCCAAAGATGGGTCTGCAGCTTCCACAGACTGGTGCTGGTCCTGGAGAGCTGAACACCAGGGAAAGGGTTACAGATAAGGAAGTGCTCCTGGATACCCCCAAAAGCTGGCTTCTTGCATGGTAAGAGGGTTTTAGGGTGCCATGGAAGCTGGCTGAGTGTGATCTGCCATGTCCCTGCCAGGCTGCCGGTGGTGTAGGACTTGTCCCCCGTCATTGCCTAAAGGATGCTCTGGGTCTCCCATGAAGGGCTTGGTCCATGACTGTTGCCTGCTGGAGGCGTCAGAGTAGAGAAGAGCTAACGATCACCGCTGCCTGCCTATTAGCAGCCAGACTGTGGCTGGCTCAGCAAGGCAGAGGCTTTCTCCACCCCTGGGAGAGGGGTGCTGAGGGACCCGTCACCTCCTCTCCATCAGCTGTCCGGGACATGGGTTAGTATCTGGCCTCTTCCTGGGAAGTAGTTCCTTCCTAGGATGAAGTGATGTGGTGGTGACAGCTGAGCATAGACATGGCCAGACGGGTCCAACAAGTCTCAGGGACAGGGAATGGGCCTTGGCACAAATTATTTCTCTAACAGAAATACATCTTCTACATACTGTACTGGAAATGTTGGATCTTCTGTTAGGGCTGGTTTTTGTTTTGGATGGGACCATATTTCCAGGCAACATTTCCTGACAGGAAAAATACGGCCTGAGAAGTTGAGGATTGCATGTCCTAATGCTTGCTTTGCCCACTGTATTAGGAAGCTCTGGGTATCTACTGCATAACCCAATGCTGTACCCTGCAGGCAAACCCTGCGTAGATGTGGTGTTACTGCAGGACAGTGTTGAGGCTGAGCGAACCCAAGTTGTGTGGAGTGGAGGTGCAGTGAGATATGAGACGTTTAAAAAATCCCCTTTTGACTCATCTCCAGGAACTGTTTCAAACTGGGAACAGCTTGCCTGAAGCTTGCCTGAAGCGCTAAGAAACCTCCAGAGATTTAGGACTGTGAAATGCGGTATCTCTGCCCATGCGGTGGTTAAGATCCATGAGCTGTCACTGATGACACAGTCCTTGCTCATGATGAATTTTGTGTCTGGCATGAGAGGGAAACCTGCGTATCTTGGAACAATTTGTCTTTTGATCTGAATTTCCTAAACCTTTTAGATTCAGTAGTGCCAGCAAACCCACACAATGTGCATACTCCTTGCCTCTCAGAAAACCCCCACGACGTGTGATGGGGACTTAATAGCTGGTGTCCTTTGCTCTGTCTGTCACACACACATGATCCTGGCCAGATTATCCCCCCGTGCACTGTCGCCCCTGTGTGTCTGGGTCTTCCAAAGGACATTGGCCATGGAAACCTGGCAGAAAAGAAGCTGTGCTCCAATGCATCCCCACGGGGGAGATGCAGGGACTGGGAACATGTGGCACTCCATAGAACATCGCTGTCCTGTAGCAGAGACCCAAACCACTTGGACAGACTGATACCAGTCCTTATTCTGTACAGGTTGCACCCATGCTCCCTCTTCCCCATCCATCCAGCAAAAAATAAGGGCATCATGGATGGTGAACATAATGAACTTATGTTGAGATGCATTTGTTCATTGATATTGATAGCTTTGTACTTTTTTTGGTGGGGTGAAGGCGGGGAACAACTTGCTGGGTTGGATGTCTAAAGTTAGACATCTAAATTCATTGCCTGGCTCAGAGAACAGGTCAGGTCCTGCCAGAAAAGCAGTTTCCAAGTTATTTGGCTGTTTTTCTTCATTTGCTGCAGTGTGGTGTGGATGGAAAGATTCAGAAGATACCTTACACAAAGATGTGTGAAGTGATGTCTGTGTTGTGGGCTAAGTGGCTATGGGATAACTGATATGTTGTTTCCTGTGGATCACAAACCTTTACCCTGTAGATTATGGTTACTTATAACCCCTTTTTTCATTAAATAAATAAGAAAAGACACGTGGACACAGTGCACTTTCAAGGATATGTTGCCCTTGTTCTTTGTGATTTTTTTTTTTAAGTTTTAAATACAAATTACTTGGACTGGCAGTGCTCAGCAAAAGGGGGTGTGTGGATGCATGTTTTGTAGGGAAGGGGAATAAAGAAGGTTGTATCTTAGGGCCGTGTGGATCCACGTTGACTTAGAAATCTGCTGAATGTTGCAGAGCCAGCAAGCCTTGTATGTGATATTTTGGGCCCGCGGTAATGCTGAAGCAGGCACATGTCTGTGCCCTTGCAGGGGCAAGCAGCCTTGCAGTGATGCTTATTAAAACTAAAAACCTATCCCAAACCTTTTCAGGTGGCTCATCCCCAGATACACCTCTCGAGATGTTCAGAGGGGTAGCAGATCCATGCAGGAGGAAGGGCTGGCAGGGTCGAGCTGAGGTGGAGGGAGGCACACTTTCCCGGCTTGATGTTTTCAACACTGCTATAGCTGGTTGAAGGGGACCAAACCTCCGAGGAAGATGGGCTTGGTTCCGTTTGACCAGCCAGAGCAGAGCATAGCTCCTGACCACGTAACTCGTTTGGCTTCGCTGCACCTTACCTGCAAGGGGAATTAGATTGATTAGACAGACACACTGGCGCTGACCTCTGCTTAAAGGGAGAAAAGGATGGTGCAGCACTTAGGACACCAGCTTAGGAGACCTCACCACTTTCCATCTTAGATGACTTCTGGTACATCCATTTTGGCCGAGATCTGGCCCCTGCACAGCATCCATGTGATGCCCCAGTTCCTGGTCTGGACTAGGGTAAATTTCTCACTAATGCATAAGTCAACAGTATTTAAGGATGGGGATAAGCTCAGGAGATAATTCTGGGTCCCTGTCTAGATGTTTCATAGAGTCTGGTCTTGTTTTGGAATCTGGTCCCAGCTCACGAGCCTGGACATGGGTAATGAGGGAAGTCTTCTGAAGCTTGGAGCATCGGCATTTGTCCATCCTGAGCCACAGCAGCTTGCATCTGAAGATTTCTTTTCATACAGCTCTTTTCTTCCTGCTGCTTTCTCTCTCCTGATTTTTCTTTTTTTTTTTCCTTTGTTTTTTTTTTTAAATTTTTAAACAATAAAAAAAAGGAAAAGCAGAAGGGAGGAAGGGAAGAAAGACGCCTCCTTTGTCAATTGAAGGGAAGTCACCTGCCAGTTGTCAGTCAGGCATCACTTTTCAGAGAGCCGCCCCGAGCCCTCCAGCTGTACCTGGGAGTCTCAGCGAGGAGACAGCTGCCAGAGACCATGAGCAGCGGGGCACGGGGCAGCTTCCAAACAGGACAAAAGCAGCATTTTTCCAACCCCGTGCATAGGCCCCTTTCCATGTGCATGTGGTTTTTCAGGGACCTGATACTTTTTTTCTCTGAAAAACATTTTAATTGAGGGGTTTTTTTCCCTCTTTGTTTTTTTCTCCCTTTGCCCTCTCGGTGCTCAGCATCGGGAGGAATATTAACTTGAGTAACCTCAGGACCCCTCTGCTTGCTTCATGCTTTCTCTTTACTTCATCAGGGCTATTGAATAGCAAGGAAAGCATCAGCAACATAAACTCTGTATTCCCTATGGAGACGTCCACCCTGCTGCCAAAAGAACAGCTCAGGTGAGCCTTCAGCTACAACATTCATTTTATGCACTCTCCCATCAGCACTAGACTGTTGCAACCTTGGTGGAAGTGAGGAAAAATCAGACCTGTCCTTAAGCTATTTGATAATTTTACCTTCAGTCAGGGTCTGAATGGCCCAACCAGAGGATGGAGCGACGAACGGAGTTAAAACAGTGGCCTTGACCCCCAGCCAGGCTATAAGTTTTCCTAAACCTTAGCTCTGTGTCTGCATGACTAGTCTGCATTATATCTTCTCATGTGTCCTTGCAAGTGTGTGCCTGTAACTTAATCCTGGCCCATGCTGTGCAGCAAGAGTTAATGCTGATCGCAGGCTCCGGCGGAACAGGCGTACGCAGGCTGGAGACAGCTGCAGAAAGTAAATGAGGGATGGGATTCCACTCCAGATTTAAACCCCAAATTTATACAGTCAGTCAAGACTAGGGACAGGTTCAGCTGACTAGCCAGAAGGGTTGGCTTCATTTGCCAACACATAAGCTTCTAGCACCATCTGAGGAGCCCCAGGGTGTCTGAGACACCCACACGTGACATGCAGGTATGACATAGGACATACCTGAAGAGCAGCTAGAAGCCAGTGGACTATTCTTAGGGTGTCTCCAAAGTTACTAGGAACATCTTTTTAGGCAGCTAAATAAAGTCCAGATCTCCACAGACTACAACGTCTTCAATGTTTTAGAGATGAAGAGGCCACCAGGTGTTGTGTTTGTGACATGGGCAACAGGCTGATCAGCAAAGCCAGGGAGACAACAGAGGTCGGGATTCACACCCGTGCCTGCTCTTTCCATTGGGTGCTCTTTTTATCTCACGCGGTTGTCACGATTAAATACAAAAGGATAATTTTGCTCTACTCTGTTTCTCTTCTGGATTAGTCTTCATAACCTAAGAGTTAAATCTGTAGAAGAAAGACAGGATGAAACAATGTTTGACAAGCATCTTCTTGAGTTACATCTGGGAGACCACAGGGCTTGGGTTAGATGCAGAAGCCTTGGTTTTGATTCAGACCGAAATTTTGCAAAGCATCTTGGTGACTGAGGAACATAAATGTCATTGGTTTCAAGGTCTATATTGGTATATTAAATAGTGCTGAGGTACAAGCACAGGAACTCAGTGGTTTCTGCTGTGTTTAGCACAGTCGCTGGCACAGTTTTGACCTGTGCCTACTAGCACTGACCCTAACAGTTCCCAAGCTCAGCTTGGGAATTCGAGCAGATTAAGGACCATTCCCAGTAGGGAGCTGGAAGATGACCATCTATTTAAGAAAGAGAGCTGAACATTCATTTTTTGCCCGTTGGTTTGAGGGCAAGAACACAGCCCCTGGCACTATTTAGTGAACTAATAGTGGTGTAGACACTGAAACTTTGACTCTGAGATGCCAAAGCCTCTTTGGAGTATGAGGCCAAGGAATACAAGGTACTGTGATAAAAGCTAGCTGGCTCCAGTATTGCCTACAGCAGAGGGTGGCCAGCCTGAGCTACACAACTGGTCTGGAGGTTGGACAAATACATGGGTATGAATTTGCTGAATTACGAGGTCTACCTGCTAGCAGTACCTCTCATAGCCAGGTTAAAATTAAGTTGTGAGCATTAATCACTGCAGCATAGACATGTCCTTAGGCTTCTGATCAGATCAGGTTTGTTGAGGGTATTTTGGGGTGGAATTCCCACAGTCTCCCATGGGAAATGAGGGTCTGAAAACCTTTCAAAACCCAGGCCATAATGCTAACAACAGTCCCCATTGCTGCAGAGTTTCAAAGGATTTCCTAAATGCTTTCTGAAAATAAATTAAAACTGATTGAAAACTGCCTAAAGTTTTGAATATTTGGCCTGTAGTGGAAGAGGGTAATGTAAGAGAAATGGTTTGAGCTTTTCAGCTCTGTGGAACAGGATTTCAGGATATCCTGGAGATATCCAGGATATCTCCAGGCTGTCCTAGATGGGTGAAAGGCAACTGGTCCACTGTCTTGCAGTTTGCAAAAAAATATACTGAACTCATTGCTACATGGTGTTATTAGAGCAAAGAATTAAGCAGCGCTCAGAAGAGGAAGGGACGTTTGTGTACATGGCAAGACTTTCCTGAGTTATGATAATACAGATTTAGGAAAAAAAGCCCATCATTTTTGAAAAGGCTGTCTGCCTGCTTTGCTCCATAGTGTCACATTAAATAGAAGGCAACTTTCTGCAGCCTGTTCTGTCTATTATTGTACTGAGACAGTGTATTGAATTCATCTTGATAGATCCACTACAGCAATTCCTATACCTGTAGCATTCATTTTAATCCCATTGAAGAAGATCTGGTTATGAATTACTGGGAGTCAAGAGGAGCCTTTTGTAACCAATGTGAGATCTAGACCATCTTCAGTCTCGCTCCTTGCAAGTCGTTCCTACCCAGTGCTGTTTAATTCTTTCTCCATGTCACTAAATCCAAAGCATCTTCCACCAGTTGAGAATGGATGACAGTTATTGAGGTTATCTGGGGTGTAGTGATTTTCAGGATGCCCTTGAAAAGCACTTCCAGGACAGTGTAAATATTATTTTGTTTAGGTGGAGCCTATAGTCAGATGGGTGATTTTTCCAGAGAAAGATGTGCAGAATATGTCTTTGTTATCAAATTTGCATGGATTCAGGAGTTTGCAATCTTTTTAGATTTGCAGATCCCTATGTGCTTTCCATGGCCACCGGGGGCCCTGTAGGAGTGAATATAAGCTGCCTGACTACATTTGACAAAGTCAAATTCAAATGAAATGCAGTTACAGAAAAGTATTTGACTCCTTGCAGTAGCTGGAAGCAGAGGACACTGGCGATGTCTCCCTGAAACCACACACTTCCTTACATTCCATAGCAGCCTAATCCATATGGGGATATAAAGAAGCATGTCATCTCATAAGAGAAATCTGGATGGTGACCTCTGGGCAGCAGGACAGCTGTCCATCCTCTACTCCTGAAGAGGCAGTGTTGCTCCTCAGTCGTGTTTCAGAGCTGGTGGTCTGCTTCCTCCTTGGAAAAGCAGTGGCAGCACAAAACCCTGTAATTTTGCTGGTGCCCTTGGTCAGTTTGGGATGTTTTAGAGGTATCTTTTCAGATGGTTCAGATTTTCCAGTGCCTGTCGTTTGCAAGCAGTCCCATGTGTGCCATTGCACAGTGCTGAAGGCTGGAATCTCATGTGCGTGCATGGAAGTGCACCTTGGGGCATGTCTTGGACTTGTTTCGATAGCACTGAAATCCTGAAAAACTAGGGTTTGCTGTAAAACACAAGTCACATGAGTGAGAGGTGATAGATAGTGTTCTTTCCTTTCACTTTATTATTATTATTGGTATCGAGGCAGGGCCTTGAGGACCTGGCTGAGAAGAGGAGCTGCTCATACATGCACAGGGAGACAGTCCCTGCTCTGGAGAGCTGCCTGGCCAAGTAGGGAAAGCATTCAAAACCACACAACAGCTCTCTGAAGCCTGCCCTCGTTGTTCAGAAACGAGCTTTTAAGTTGTAGAGTCACAGAGTCATTTAGGTCAGAAGGGATGTCTGAAGGCCTTTTGTGCATCTCCTGGCTCAGAGCAGGGCAAGCTTAGGTCAGGTTGCTTAGCACCATGTCTAGTTGAGTTTGAATCTCTCCAAGGATGGAGATGCCTCAGCCCCTTTGGGTATCTGCCCCAGTGTTTGACCACTTTCATGGTGAAAAACCTGTTTGCTGATATCTAGTTGGAATTTCCTGCGTTCCAACTTGTGTTTTGTCCCAGTGCACCTTTGAGAGGAGTCTGTCATGACATAGAGGTCAGGACATATGAACAGATTTCTGTATCTGATGATAGAAGTGACCCTCAGAAGTGAAACGCAGGGTCCCCTGGTGTCCACCCCTATGCTAAGCGCTCAATTTGGGGCTCTTGCGTGCTCTTGCCCTCGGTGGGGCAGGCATGCTCAGGGATGCTGGACATGCTCAAAGGGAGTTATGGCCATGTTTGGGAAACAGCTGGTTGGAATCAATTTGTCTGTGTACCAGATTGACAAAGATGATTTCTTTCTAAGTTGAAACCTCTCTGAGGATGGGAAAGGGGAGGGAAGTAACCAGGCTAAGTGATACACAACTAGTCCACACAAATATATAGGGCAGGAAAAGAAAATAAGCTTTCTCCCATGTCTTCTCTTCCAAAAGAACCAAAAGAATAAGGAACAATATCAGTTGATGAGAAGCACGAAAATCCAGGTGGGAATAACCCCAAGCTTTGAAGGAAACACAAAAGCTTTTTGAAGGCAGATTCTAGTGAGAGGATGCTGGCCAGGCACAGACTCCAGACAGCAGAGCAGCACTACATGTGCTCCTCAGAGGCTGCAGGAGGATGGAGACCTCTCCCCAGCTTTGCCGTCACTCTTTGTGCGTTCAGGAAGTCGGGTCAGAGTCGCTCTCCACACCTACAGGGTTCTCCATAATTCTCTGTGGCAGGGGTGTTGCCCTGCATGATGTTAGTTCAGAAAAATGTCTCTTTTGCAACTTCCCCCAATATCTGACATTACTGATTTTTCACTTCTCATATGCAAGCACCTTGGTTTTTCTGCCCCTACTTTTTCTCCCTGTCAGCTGCTCAGTAAATCTGTGTCCTTACATGATGTATGTCTACAAAAGGGTTTAGGATGGAAGTCCATCCCATGGCATTGCTTGTCGTAATGTTCAGTTGGGGCTGAACTGATCAGTAACCTACGTTTTTACATACAGCCAAACCTGAAGGACTAAATAGTTTGTGGCTACGACAAGGCATGGAAAAGGATTCATACATTCTGTGTGTGTCAGTAGAAAAAAATGGTACACGGATGATCCGTGATGCATGGGAAGCTCGCAACAGAAGAGAGAGTCATATTTCTCTCCTGAACCTCAGCCTGGATCCTACTTCTGCATCTGTCAACAGTGGAGAAGCAATCAGAGTAGTTACAGATATTTGTAATAAAAATTATTTTTGCTGGCACTTTGCTCAAGCAGTATTTCAAGCCTCGGTTATCACTACATTTGACAGGGAACGTCCTGGGACAGGTAACAGCTGCATCCCTTTAAGTAGCAGCAATCCAGCAGAACTGGGAAATCTTGTGGCGTTTACAAATATAAACTGATAGTTCATACTACATTAGTAGCTTTTCTTTTCCATGGATTTAGAGGCTGTTGAGTCTAGGAATGGCTCAAATTTATTTTCACTTAAAAACTTTGTGATTCTGATATTACAAATGCTGCTCTAAGTAATTTTGCTCATATGAAAAGACTGCAGTGAACAGATGGGTGGCTTTTGGGGGGAGCTGCTTGTTTGTTTTAAAGCAAGACAAACACCTTCCTTTGTGATTTCTAGAACAATTCATGGCAGGGAATTTCACATACTCAATCATTACTTCATTAATGTCAGTAACTGATAAAACAAATGAATGCAAAATTTGAAGAAAGATGAGTCACGCAGTGACCCAGTAAAGGATATTGCTTAAAAGTCCACAGGATCAGGAATGGTGTCTGCTTTTGCATTATACAGAGATTTTTACGCCAACCACAACACAGGTTTAAAAACACCCCCAGCAAAACATTCCTGTTCTTTATTTTTTTTAAAGGTAAGACAGACCAATACTATAGGAGCGTTTATTACATTTTGATTTGAGATTAAGAACTCAGTGTGATATTTACTTCCCAGTTACATGAAGGCTTTTGACTCAGAAGTGGTGAGGAAGCTGAGTCTTGCTGACATCAAGGTAAAACTCCCAGAGATTTCAGTAGAGCCATGACTCAGTCTGGGGGTTCCCACTCTTTTTAGATGCAGAAATCTCTTTACATGAGTTATCAATAATAATGAATGGATATATGTTTCTTCCTAGCCCAGTTAGCCCTCGTGGATCTGCATGATTTTTGTTATTCGTGATTATAACCACTTAGTCAGGTAGATAGGACCAACCGCCGGGTCCTGCACTTTGGTCACAACAACCCCGTGCAACGGTACAGGCTTGGGGAAGAGTGGCTGGAGAGCTGCCCGGCAGAAAAGGACCTGGGGGTGCTGGTCGACAGCCGGCTGAACATGAGCCGGCAGTGTGCCCAGGTGGCCAAGAAGGCCAACGGCATCCTGGCTTGTATCAGGAATAGTGTGGCCAGCAGGAGTACAGAAGTGATCGTGCCCCTGTACTGGGCACTGGTGAGGCCGCACCTCGAGTGCTGTGTTCAGTTTTGGGCCCCTCAGTACAAGAAGGACACTGAGGTGCTGGAGCGTGTCCAGAGAAGGGCAACGAAGCTGGTGAGGGGTCTGGAGAACAAGTCTGATGAGGAGCGGCTGAGGGAACTGGGGTTGTTTAGCTTGGAGAAGAGGAGGCTGAGGGGAGACCTTCTCGCTCTCTACAACTACCTGAAAGGAGGTTGTAGTGAAGCGGGTGCTGGACTCTTCTCCCAAGAAACTAGTGATAGGACGAGAGGAAATGGCCTCAAGTTGCATCAGGAGAGGTTTAGACTGGACATCAGGAAAACTTTCTTTACCGAAAGCGGTTAAACATTGGAACAGGCTGCCCAGAGAGGTGATGGAGTCACCATCCCTGGAGGCGTTCAAAAGAGGTGTAGACGTGGCACTCCAGGGCCTGGTTTAGGAGTC
This sequence comes from Fregata magnificens, assembly GCA_013389945.1. Taxonomy (NCBI): domain Eukaryota; kingdom Metazoa; phylum Chordata; class Aves; order Suliformes; family Fregatidae; genus Fregata; species Fregata magnificens. The sequence goes on along the minus strand of WAAD01023297.1, from coordinate 86,219 downwards.
ATGGTGGTGTTGGGTTGATGGTTGGACTTGATGATCGTAGAGGTCTTTTCCAACCTTAATGATTCTATGATTCTATGATTCTATGATCCCTATGCTACATTTGCGGCCACGAACAAGACCGGAATAGGGTCTACTGCAACAGCCTTATGTTTTAAGAGATTTTCTCCATTAAGGAAAAAAGGCACCTTTGCCAATGAAATTCAGTTTAGGGTTGCAAAGTGACCCCCAAGGCTTCGATCCCAGATTTCTTGCTTCTCATTCCAGTTGCACAAAAGTCTTTGATTGTAAACCCATCCCAGTAGGTGTCAGGCAGGGAAACTGAGGCACAGCAGAGGGAAGTGGACAGATGGGACCAGCACCAGGTCTCCAGAATCCCCACCCTGTTTGCTATCAAGTACATTACTGTACCTTCATACACGTGGCTATTAAGCATGACAGAGGAGCTCAAGGAGGTGAGATTCACCTCCTTGGTGTTGGTGTTGGACACAGAGAAGTTGTATGTCCAACCTCACTAGAGGCTGGGCTGTTGGCAGCTTTGACAGGGACACATACCATCACAGACTGCAGTGGGAGGCCAGAAACTTAACCTAGAGGAGACTGAGGGCAGGAGAGAGGAGTCCCATTCCTCCAATAGGAAAAATTGAAATTTGCTATCTAGAAAATAGGGAAGGAAATAACAGCATCAACAAAATTCATGGGTTTAAGAAAAAAATTCTGCTTAAAGGTGGGAAGACTAAAAAAAAAAAAGGATTTAAAAAAAGGATTAAAGATAAGGGAGGAAAACTCTCATTCAGACATGAGCAACGGTACTGTTTAGCAAACCTTTCATTTTCATCCCTGACTTTTGCTAAGCCGTCTTACCTCCTGTGTCCTTATAAGAAGGACTAACAGCCCTTATCCAAGATTGCTACTTTCTGAAGGTTTTCCCTTTATGCTTTTTTCTGAAACAAGCTAAAGAGTTCAAGAGCAAAGAAGTTTTGCATAGATGCATTTTCTAGGCTAGTTTAATATCTATGGAAAATATACTGTCCTTCAACAAATTGTACGGGATGTTTATAGCCACTTGCTGGCAGCATATTCTTAAATTTCTCATAGGCCTGTATCAAAGTATCATACAAATCCTGGGACCAGATAATGGGTTCAGGGTGATTAGTGATGAAACAGGGTTAGTCACTTGGAACATCTTTGATCCCAAGCATGTAGGTAGGAAAATATTCCTTATTTATGTACATCATTCTGGTACAATTTGTGGACTGGGATTTTAAAATCTTATGTAGGTATAAATGGGAATTTATTGATGATACTAAAATCTAACTTGAGCAAGATTTGTGTTAAATTCAATGACTTGAATGAACTGGGACTGTTGCAGTAAAGGCTGACTAGGTTGGCTTTCCAGTCCACACTGTTCCAAGATTTAGAAAAGCCAAAACAGGTAGAATGAAGAAACATGGATTGGGAAATTATAGCTAAGTTACTAGAAGTTAAGGAGCTGAATGGGACACATACTTGAGTGTAAAAGATTGACTAGAATGGCAATAAAAGCCTGCAATGAAGGAAGCCAACAGGGTATCAATGCACCCATTTAGAGCCAGTATCTTTCTTTTTGACTACCCGAGAATATTATATTCATTGTGAACAGCAGATACGCAAACTAAGAGCCAACAGATCATGCTTTTTTGAGCCACTGAGAGTAACCCAATCATCTGAGGCATATCCAGAGCCACATCTGTCCCTGCCTGGCATGAGGAGGACAAGGAGGAAAGAATGGGGCAGCTGTCCTCCAAGGGTCGCTGTAATTGGGATGGTTTGCCACTGAGGATGAGATGGGAGGTGATACTCCTGAAATGGGCTTTCTAATACGCCTGGCATTCAGGCACTCACTCATCTGGGCTCTTTGTCAAGTTTCTTTTTCCACCCTGGATTGCAAGATGAATGCTTTCCTAGGAGCAGTTGTTACTGGAAGGATGGAGGCTGCTTAGCCTTTCATTTGCCTGTCATTGCACATGCATATGCATATGTCATTGCACATGCATACGCATATGTCATTGCACATGCATAGTGGGTGCATTGCTGTGACAGCAGTGCAGAGAAGGGAACGGATAAATAAGAAGCATCCCATTGAGTTAAAAGGGGGAAAAAAGCCCCCAACCTGGGAGCTAAAAGGTGTTGTGGTTTCTCTCCCTAATCCTTCCCAAAGCTCTGCCCCTCTCCACAGGAAGGATTCGAGCCCAAACCTTTGCATGGTTGGAATTTAGCACCTCATTGTTCCCCTACCTACATCAAAAGGCACCTTGCATGAGGCAAAAACTCACACAGAGCCTCACTTGCAAATTTTCTGTGTGACCGTGGACAAATCAGTTAGGTTAACGTTTTAGCCTTGGGAGCCAAATTGGTTGTCTGAGGGTATATTTGTGCAGCAGGGCTAATTAGTTTCATCTAAACACTGTCCTAACCACAGCTTCCAGGAAACTTAAAGCTCAGCAAAGCAAGTTTGCATCTGTCTGCAAAATATTGCCTATCTCTAGCCAGAGACTATATTTAGGCATTTGGGTTTTGGAGGTGTTTTGTATGCCTGGGTTTTTTAAACTCTGGTGGGGTTTCACGAGGGTGTTTCAGAGCTTATTGAGTTTGCTTCATAAACTATGGCAATGAGCTCTCTGCCTGAAGTCAGTGGGAATAAGACCTCAATGAGCACCTCTGAAACATCCAGTCCTAGTGTGCTGATATTTAATGCCTTGAAAAAGGGAGGCACTAAGCAGAGTACAAAGCTGGAGAAAATAAGTGAGTTGCCCAAGGTTATTTGGAAAGGCTGTGTCAGAATCACTGTCAGTCCTGGCAATATACCTGTCCATCCTACTACTCTCCTTGTTTGATGTTCTACCACTTTTAACTCAATATAAAAAGGTATTCACGTTATGGCTTTTTAAGCTATATTTTCTACTTTATCTGGTCTAATATACGGTCACATCTTGGCTCTGGTTTAGCCCCATCGTATTTTATTTAGCCAGTCTGATCCTTTGCACCAGAGCAGAATAACTGCCCTTGAGCAAAGCCTGCTCACCAGGATTATGGGTGGGGAAACTGAGGCACAGTGGCGAAATTGTTTGCTTGGGACAAACTGGAGAGCCTGTAGCAATGTCCATACAGGTTCAGCATGGCCTCACTTGCCCCCTACCTTTCCCTTTTTTCCCATATCTTGAATGCAAGTGAGGTTAGAAAAGAGTGCAATTTAGGATAACTGTTCCTCGAGAAGCTGGTAGGATTTTTGCCACTGGCTTGAAAAAGTGGGGAATCTCCCTTGTCTTCTTTCTGCATCTAAGACTGTTCAGCTGGGGATTTTTGGATCACCTCATACCATGAACCTTTCCCCAGCTTGGAGCTTTCTCCTGGAGACCAGGAGGCCTAATGGTGTGCTCTGAGAGCGGGTGTGAAGGGTATGGCCTTGGGGAAGAGGACAGTGCCCTTTTCCTCCAGTTTCTTTTTTAGTTAGTTCCCCCCTATGTGGTCCAAGTGTAGGGAGCTGGGGGGATGCGCTGAGCCAGGAGGAGGATAAACCCACGTTGGGCTCTTGACAGCTTCAGTCATGCATTCCCAATTAAAATAACCAATACTGCTAACAGGCTGGAAATACGAAGAAGAGCCACCCATGGAGGGCAAGGACCCACAGAGAGACCCCAGGAGTGTGTCAAGATGGGGCCATCTCTCTCTGTTGACTGCAGAAGGAGCCAGGGTTGACTGTGCTCTTCACTTAGACTCCTCACTTAAGTGTCTAAGGGTAATGGGGATGAATTTGGACCTATGCATGTCCGTATGTCTGCTTTCCATTTGTGAAATGGTGAAAGCACTTTGTTGTCTAATAAGGTTTCTAGAGTGATAAATATATCAAAAACAGTGTGGAGATGACATAATCTAATAGCTGGCTTTGGTGGCCAGGGAGGCACTAGTGGAAACTTGCTGGTGACCACTTATTTCAAAGTGAGAATTCAAATCAGAAGGTCACTTCCCCTGGAAGGTGTTAGACACACCTGGGCACCCTTTGCAGTCAAAGGAGGCTCCTTGGGAGCAATCTGAGATTGCAGAGTTTCCCAGGAGATGACACTGGCCCTCCAGCCTATGCTGACCATCTGAGATTCTACAGTCCTTCCTCAACAGTCCCTGTACTCCCTGGGTCACTGAAGGTTTGTCTTGTGAGCTGACACATCTGGCCAACAGGGCACCAAACACCAACCCTTCTGCCCTTGAGAACCAAACCCTTTTTTTGAAGATGTTCCTGAAAATCAAACGCATTCCTTAGTTTTGTCTGTCCATAGCTATGAGCATAAACACATGCACTTTGAAGGGATGCTTCAAAGCCACAGCCACGGGACACATCCAGGCAGTGCAGTCTGGTCCCTGGGAACTTGGTAGTGAGTCTGGGGTCTTGTTTGGACCATGAGGGCACCACTCACCACCTTTTCCTTTTCCATCCTTGACATCTCTTGCCCTGCCCAGAGTTCCTTATGTTCCCTTACGATGCTTCGCACGACCCTGGATGCGTGTCACTGGCTCTTGCCTGTGCTCTCTAGGCTTGGCCATAAATACCAGCAATTCTCACACCGCAGGACATATTGCATTAAAAAAAAAGTAAATCTCAGACGTTACCTTCAGCAAAGAAGCAGTTGGTCTCTTCGTCCTCCTCTCCCAGGTCCTTTGTCACTTCATAGCACCCCAGGTGTGTTATGTGGGCTGGCATCTTCAGCGAGGGGTGTTTTCTTCCTCTTCAAGGTTTCCCCAAGGAAGCAGGAGCTGCTGTGGTCAGAAATGCTGTCCAGCAAGCAGCCTATGCCTGGCGGTGCCAAAGAGTCTCTTAGCAAAGGCTGAGACTAAAAAAGCACTTGAAGCAGCTTAAACCACTGACCCATCTGTATGTGTGAGAGTGTGTATGGGCATTTCCCCCTCTCCCACTCTCCTCTATACCACTGCCTCCGTTTTTTCCTTCTCCCTAGTGACAACCATGTTAAATTCCTCTCCCCTCACTCAGTTTTCTACCATTTGGGCTCCTTTCCCCCACTTTGCGTTAGCATCCTCTTAACTCCCTTGCTAGGTCTATTGCTAAGGGCTTTCCACCAGTAGTTCTGCCTCATCCTGCTCAGGGCAGACCAGCCTTCTGCAACCCTGGCATCGGGTTGCCCGTTGGCTCTTCACACGCATCTTCCTCATCTCTCTTCCCCTCCCTGCCTTGCTCTACCCCTAAGATGCTTGCCTGCCATCTCTGCTCGGTCCCTGCCCTGGCAGGCTGTCACAGTCCCTTTTGTATCGCCTAACCCCCGGCCCAGCCCACCCCATCGCCCTGTCCTCCCACCTGCCTGTGTCCTTTACAGCCTGTGGCCATTCCCGTCCCTTCTGTCCACCTCAATCACCCCGCTGACAGCAGCACATTGAATGACACTGCTTCAGCTGTCCTATGCCAGGAGGGGACGTCTTCATTTTGTCCTTTTTTTCTGATGCCGCAGCTTGGTCCCATAAAAAAAAAACCCACCAAAGATTTCTGAGAATAGAGGCATTTATTGCAAGTACATCAGTTTAATATTTTAACGGCCAGAGGGCTGCTGCAGGAGTAGGAGGAGCAGGGAGCTGGAGCTGGAGCTGGTCTGAAATCCTGGTGGGGCTCTTTGGTTAGCAGAGGTGGTCGGGCAAGACAGGAGGAGTTGAGCTTTTGCAAGCGTTGGGGTCAGACAACAGGGGCTGAGCCCAACCAGCTCCACAGGTCACACTGGTACAGCCAGGAATATGGGTCCTGCCCAACCCGGTGTCTTTAGAAGTGTGCCATTAACTATAATTGCCTTTTCTTCTCCGTTAGAGCTGCTCAAAAAATAGCATCTCTGGGAGACTGGAAATGAATCCATTTCTATGAGTGGATGTTTGCAGAGAGGTTTTGGCCAATCTCCTGTCTGGCAGATAATATTAATGGGGTGTCCGAGTGCCTCAGAGTGCCTCTCAGGTCCTCATCTCACCCTGGGAGAGGGAAGCACTATTGAAATTTTGCTTTATGGCTGGGAAACTGAGGCACGGGATGACATGCCCAAGTTCTTGGAAGGAGTTTATGGCACAGGAAGTACTTAAAAAATCACACCCTTTATGCTACATCTAAACTAGTAAATGAAATATGACTGGCAGAGTTCCCTGGCCCTCATGCCAAATAGCCCACATTGGTATTATTAAGGCTTTTTAACGTCCCAAACAGGGTTGCTGCATCCAGCTGCCTGTTGGGATGTGTCTTATCCCATGCAAACTCCTGAACTGTGCCTGGAAAATGCTGGGACAGAGTAGTTGTCTCAGCCAAAACCGTGCTGAGGATGATCCTGCAGTGGGGATGATTGGGTTCCTGCACCCAGACGCACTACCTGGTTCCGTTTCATTTACTTTAGGGCATTGCTCTCTCAGACAGTCTTATTACAAGCTGTCTTTCACCGTAGAGCCTGCTCCCTGGTGAGCATCCTACCCCATCCTACTACTTCTTTTATCCTAGGCGAGCATTCGAACCTCTGGAAGTGACTGCAGGGTTATATGGTCACTCTGGTTTTAACATGAAAATGTTTCCCCACTAAAAAAGCTGAATGCACTTCAAAAGTACTTTTTCCCCACAGAAGAAAAAATGACACTAAACATTGATGTTGTGGCAGAAAATGGGGAAAAACATGATATATATTTTTAAAGGGTATTTTGGTTTAGGTCTTGTAGGAGTCTGGTAAGGAGCAGAGTGACAGGTTTACTTTTCAATTTGCTTCTTTAAGAAAGTTGAGGATGTTTCCAGGTTCCAACATAAGGGGGGGGAAAAAAAAAAAGAAAAAGGGAAAAAAAAGTGAAACTAAGATAAATCACTTAGGGAGATGCATTGTACTGGTCCTGTCGTTTCCAGTACAACCGTGGTCCCTTGCTCCATGGTAAACAACAATAATATGAATTAAAAAAAAAGGACATAACCTGTTTTTAGTGCATTCACAATCATATATACCTATGCAGAGTGACAAAAAGAATTTTTTCTTTCAACATTTTTCTAGAGCTCAAAAGTTTTTGGATAGTAGGGGAAAAATGCTTATTTGATCAGCACTGTGAAAGATAATGGAGCATTTCCTACCCCTAAGCAATATGAATAAATTACTTAAAACCCAAAAGCTTCTGCTATTCAATGCAATGTGTTCTTGGTGTTGCTTGTCCATGATATTACACGACTCATACTCAGGGTGCTTCCCTACGGGCATTTGCTCCTCTGAAGCAGAATTCAAGCCTGGGAGGCTGCAGCGCACAGGCAGGAGGCTGTATAACCCCCCCAGAACAGCTTTCATAGCTGACGTGCTTTGCAGAACAGGTGGATGCCCCCTGTGGCGTGAGTCAGGGGGATGAGGGTGCTGTGCATGTGGATGTCACCCTCTGCCTCGGAGACTCTGCAAAAGCAGTCTGTGGTCAATGGGGGCAAAAGAGGAATGAAAAGAAATGGGAGAACAAATCTGAGCACATCATCTTTGCAGTGTAGTCCAGCCCCCGGCACTGGCTTTCGCATGGACTCAGCATCCTGGGCTGCATAAAAAGCAGCTTGGCCAGCAGGTCAAGGGGGGTGATTCTGCCCCTCTACTCTGCTCTCGTGAGATCCCACCTGGAGTACTGCATCCAGCTCTGGAGTCCTCAGTACAGGACAGATATGGACCTGTTGGAGTGGGTCCAGGCGAGGGCCACAAAAATGGTCAGAGGGATGGAACACCTCTGCTATGAGGACAGGCTGAGAGAGTTGCGGTTGTTCAGGCTGGGGAAGAGAAGGCTCCGGGGAGACCTTATTGAGGCATTTCAATACTTAAAGGGGGCTTATAAGAAAGATGGGGACAGACTTTTTAATAGCGCCTATAGCGATAGGACAAGGGGTAATGGTTTTAAACTAAAAGAGGGGAGATTCAGACTACATATAAAGAAGAACTTTTTTACGATGAGGGTGGCACAGGTTTCCCAGCGAGGTGGTAGATGCCCCATGCCCGGAAACATTCAAGGTCAGGTTGGACGGGGCTCTGAGCAACCTGATCTAGGTGAAGATGTCCCTGCTCATGGCAGGGGGGTTGGACTAGATGGCCTTTAACGGTCTCTTCTAACCCAAACCATTCTATGATTTTATGATTTTGATTTTATGATTCTATGATCTTTCTGTTCAGCCATTTGAAACGTAGGTGTAATGGTGTTAGTGCTATGACATAGAAAACTTGCTCCTGGGAAGCACAGCTGGAAAAGCACAATGATCTTACCAGGGTGCTGGAGACAATGCTGCTCTGCCCTCCCTTTCTCTGAAAGCTGTACCTGAATCAGGCTGATGGGAGCATGGGTGCAGGGCCACCATGGAAAGGAAGGAAAAGGGACAACAGCACATCTTGTGCATGCCAGCAATATGAGGTTGAAGGGAGGAGGACATAACAGGGAGAGGAGACCCTCATGCCTCAGTTTACCCACCTGCAGAAGAGGGAGAACGATACTGTTGACTTTCCATTGCCCGCTTGTCATTTGTCCAGGTTCTGCATTAATCTTGCCATGGAAAGATTCCGTATGGGCAGCTGGGGGCTAACGCTTTCCTGTAATACCCTGGGTAGATGCCTGCCAGACTTTGGACACGGCAAGCTGAGACTGAGAGCAGGGTTTGGTGTCGCTGGAGCGTGCCAGTGCTTGGAGGCAGTGCCGGGTTTCACGAGGATGCAGGGATGGCAGCTGGGTGCAAGCTGGGCATCTGACTCCTTCTGCGAGCATGTGGAAGCTGTAAAAAGTTGACATTTCCTATTTAGAGCTACTGATACACCTTGTAGCGATATCGAGAGCAGCGGTTTAGCTCAGGGTGGTCCTGAGATTAACCCTGGCTGGCCTGAATTTCCTATAAGGTTATCAGCCCATTCCTTACGGAAGGAAAGGTGTTTGTACCTCTAAACCCACTACCTTCGTCCATTGCACACACTTGCGAGCTGAAACTTTCAGTGCAAAATGGGTGGTCTTCTTTTTTTAATTTTTTTGTTAAAAACCCATTTGTTTGAAAGAAAATAGTTGAATGCCCTGAATTTTTTTTTTTTTTTTTGAGTCCTACGTAATAACCTACAGGGCATAAACCGCCTAAACTACATTCACTTCATTTTTATTTTATTTTTATTCAACACTTAAAGATTCATTGGAGTCTGGGTAAAACCAGTCCCCCACAGTGCTCCACGCTGATTACCATTCATGAAATAATTGATAAGATGGATAAGTATAAACTTGCCAGGCAACTGTTTCTCTTGTAGCATTTGAACCACTGTAACATTAACCAAGAAGAGACTAATTTCTGTGTAAGGTGACTGGCCTCAGCTGGAACAAGAAAAGTATAACCATCACTATAGAAAATTGTTTTGTATAATTAATGCAAAAGAGCTACCGAAACCTTCCCTGTGGGGATTGCACCTAATTGTTTCTTTAATGGCTAAACACCTCTTCTCTAGAGTTCTCAGTGGCCAGTTGTCTCATATGTCCTTCCGCTGTAGGACATTTATTCAGTAATAGATGGTTGACAGTGCAAATATGATCAGTGAAAGGGTTTATAAATATTGGAGCTTTTTACAAGTGTTCAGATGGAGGAATTGGGGAGGGAAGGCAAACACAGACTATGTGAGATGAAAAGCTGAAGTGATGTCAACTTCTGCTGTGGCAGGTAAATGAACAGATGCTTAGATCCAGAATGAAAATGTTCTGCAGTGTGGCTGTGTTTGATCTGATAAACTGAGCAGAGTTTAGGGGCTTTCAGGGTGCTTTCTCACGGGAAAGCACATGGGGCTTTCTCCTGAGCGGGACACCCCTGAGGGGACAGCATCCCTGCTGCCAGAGGCTGGATGAGGGGACTGGGGAAGGGGCTCAGCCTGATCCCCTCTGTGCTGGTGATGGACATCTAAAACCTGGATCTCCTGGCAATTTTGTACGGTAGTTCTGGTATTGCTGGCTGATGCTAATAGGGTAATTTTGCTTTGCCACTTTGTTTTATTTGCCATTGTAACCCTGTAATACCTACTGTCACCTTATTGCTTGGCTGGTTGGGGGAAAGCAACCAGCAGTGGTTGTTTTTTTCACAAGTAGTGAAAAACTTGGGGGTTTTCCCATCTTGGTCTTCACTAGCAACTGTTATTCTTCAGAATCCCTTCATTGAGAGTCTTTTTAGTGTGACAGTAATACAGATGCCATTTATTTTGCACAATATTCTGTAGCTTTACTGACCTAAGTATCACATGCTCCAGATACTGCTTTGTAACCGTGTGCTGCAGTGCACCAAGAGCCATGGACTTTTCTCATTTTCATCATCGGTGTGAAGTCCCTGTTAGAGTGATGTAGAGAGGAATTATATTCAGACACACAAGATTCACCTTTTCTGGGTTTGCTTCAACAGTGGTGAAGAGATTGATTTTTGTTTCTGTACGTTCCCCGGAGGGATGGGAAGAGGATGGAGGGGAACAGATCATCTGCCCTTCTGGCTGTGCCTTCATTCACACTGCCTGGGTAAAAGTGGCTAGGAACAAGGAAAGTTGTGGTGTCTCACACCTGCTTGCATATTTGCGGGGGTGGAAAAGAGCAGATGTCCAGAGCTGCCAATTCTGGGAGCCCTGCAGGAATGCGGGGCCTGTGACAGCTGATTGAGCTGGAGAGGGTTTGGGTGGGGGAGCATGCCTGCACACTGCCTGAGAGAGTAGGTGATGGGGAAGGGAGGTGGAAAGTTGACATAGACTCCAGAATGAAAAAGGCTGAACCTGGAAAGCTTATGGCCTGGATGCAGAAATTAAGTCCTCTCCCCTTGGAAGGCACACAGTCTTAGAGTCTCTGCTTGATTTTGGGTGTGCTTTCTGGGGATGGGAAGATCAGGGTGCTGACCTCTTCAGACTTGGCCTGATACAGCGACTACTGACAGATATCATCAGTCCAATTCCAGCAATCAGAGCTTCAACTCCAACAGTCCCTTGCACCATTACTAAGGGACAGCAAGCATGGGAGGAGACAATAATCTCCAGAAAAAAGCCAAGAAGTAGCCTGGTTTGCACCCAATATTCAATGAATTTCCTAACAAAGTCTCCTGAACATTGGCATTTCCTGAACTGGCTGTTGTTGAGTTTGGTTTGAAAGCATCTGAGTAGGGTTCCAATGAGTGAGTTTGAACAGAGCAAAGACTAGAGAGCCCCCCAGCTCCTCCCAGCAATGCCAGTAATTCATGAAGCAAATGTTCCTTGTTCCCTGTATTAGGGCTTCCCCAGTCTAAGGGATCTGAAGTACTATTCTCTGCTTCATCAGGCCGATGTTCCATCACGATGCCTTTTGGCCCACTTAGCTCTTGTGAAACCAAGGTTCAGACATATGAAGACTACAATGAGTTACGCAACCAGCATAGTGCTGTCCAGCTGTGGGCACAGATGTGGTAAAGGAACATGATAAAATTAATAATAATGTAGAGCACAACAAAGATGTTATCTGCTTTTGGTGTTGGACTAATAAGAGGAAAATGGCTAATGATACATTTATTACCTTCACAGACTCATTGTCTGAGGATACAAGATGTCATTAATCTCATATTATTCCTGCTGTTACCCTTATTGATCCATAAGCCTGAAGAGCTTAAGTGAATTACCCAGGATCCCCTGTAAGTCTGGGACAGAGCTGGCAGGTGAACCTGGGCTCCAGGCAGATCCACCTCTTAGGACATCCAGACTCAATTATGGAGTTGGCACTTTAGATCTCCAGATACTTTCTGAAAGCTAGGAAGAGAGGAGAGAGATTTCTGAGGCCATCCAGTAGTAAAGGTGGGTCAGGTAAGACTGCTGGGAAGTCAACAGTCTTCATTTCTTTGCTCCTTTTAACTGATGAAGGTCAGGAGCATCAAGGAGGCTGCCCTGATGCATGGCCAAGGACTCACTGCAGCAGCAGGACCGCTTTTTCTAGCCATTGCCCAAGCCAGAAGACCATTGTCCCACTGACCTGTTCAGTTGGACAGCTGGTGACTATATTAATTTATTGGCATTAGAATAGGAACAGTGGATTTCTGCCACCTTCTCCTTTGTACAGGGATGTCTTTCCATGCAGGACAGCTCCATCTGCCTTCAAGGAAGGAAAGAGGATCCTGGAGCAGCATTGTTGAGTTCTGGCATGTATTTAGACGGGGTTAAAAAAGTGATGCCTTAGGGTAGTGTTTCAGTGTCATCCGACTGGTGTTTTTACAATTAAGCAGATTAAGGAGGATCTCATCAAGGCCCAATTCTGTGTCAGGCTTTTGGAAAATAGCCCACAGACAGGCAGGCACACGCACTGGTTGCATCAACCTGTGCATCTTTGTCTTTCTGAAGCCAGGGTGTGAAATTTACTGCCCCTGACTACCAGAGGATGGAAAAATCCTTCCTGCAAGTTCCAGGTAATTTAAAAGGGCTTCATCCAGCACTCAAGAGAAGAATTTATCTCATTCTTTTCTCCCCTCCCCATCTCTGCAGCTATGAAGAGCAAGCAGCCAGGGTTCCTCGGGAGCCCCTTGGGGTTGCAGCATGGCTGAGCAGATCCCAAAGCCCAAAACCCCAACCCAGAGTCCCTTGGGACAGGCAATTACCAAATTAGCACCTTGTGGCAAAAACACGTCTTGAGAGCTAATTGAGCTGGATTTATGGGCACGGGGTTTAAATCAGGGTAGTGCCAAAATTTGTGCGACTTAAATAAATAGTCCCCACTGTCAGACCAGTGATTTGGAGCCCTTGCAGATGTCCTTTGCTGCACCTCCACCCGGGAGCTGGAGGCATCGTCCCTGGTCCCCAGCTGTTGCCCTTGAGGTTTACACAGCTGCTGCGGGGAGTAGGGGAGCGAGGGGTGGGGGGCGCAGCCTCGCAAGCGCCTTGGTCCCGCAGCGGGGTCAGAGGTGGACACGTTTGGGCTAAAAGAGGAACAGGTGGGTAAAGAGCTGACAGAAGGAACACTGGCACTTTTCTTTTTAATGGCCCTCCCCCCTGTACACGCACATACGGCGCTTGAAAAGGCAAGACACGACTGTCTGAAAAGCATCTGACTGGACTGAATGAGCCCCCCTCCCTAAAAATAAGGGGATCGTCTTGCTTTTGGGGTTTGAATATTCATTCAATTTGCATTTTAACCCATGCAAAACTTCTAAATTAAAGCATTAACACATGCACTTAAGCGAGCAGGCTGTGATCAAGGCTTCCTTCCTCTTCCCACCTGTGTGCTTTTGTCCTCTCTTCCTATTTTTTGCTTCATTGTTGGGTCAATGGGTCTGTACAGCAACAGGCACAAGGATATCTTGATTAGAGCTGTGTGAATAACCAGTTATTCAGACCTCTGGCAGTACTGAAAAGCTAGGGGAAAAAATCTTGCTGTGGTTTAACAGAAGTATTTTTTTTAAAACTGGGTAGGAAATGGTTTATTGCTGGATTCAGGCAGTTTATGAAGACCCTATGAACTTAAGGAGAAAAACAGAAGGAAACGTGAAAGAAGTTGTTTTGAGTGGGAAAACAAATTAAGATTCATAGTACTAATAATAGCAGGTGTGCTGGGCCCATCAGGGGGGTGAGAACTGAACCCTGAAACATCACTGACACCTTCATTTAAGAGAAAAACAATACGCAGTTACCAAATCTGTCCCACAGTTGTACCAATGGTCAAGATACTTGTGCCAACAGTCAAGGCATTTTTTCTTTAGTGTCTCATCCACCCAGGCATGTTATTATCCCAGCCTGGTGGGACTGAATCTTTCCTTCTGCTCTCAGGGACCTGTATTTCTGCCTGAAGAGAGTTATGGGAATGGCCGAGCTGATACATAAGCAGAACTTGTTGTGTGTGCAAGCACCTGGAATACTTGAGAAAAAGGCTTTGCTCTTGCCGGATGGAGTGTAAAACTGTTTGCTCACAGTGTAACTACTGTTGTTGAGCTAATGTGGGGGCTCTGTGGCTTTCAGCAACCAGAGATAGCTGAGAGCGGTGGAAATACTACTTCTACCTGCTGGTATTAGGGCAGGCAATTAATGAGTCCATAAAAACCGAGGATAATCAAGCCTATGGTGAAACCTATCTTTTGACCTTGGCAATACAGAGCAGACTTAAAGTTATGAAGGTACCTGCATTGCTTTCTCATGGTGTAACATGTTTGTTGTTCATCCATGCAACTTCCATGAGTTTGTGGGTTTTATTCCCAAGAGAAGGACAATATCCCCGAGACGCAGCTCACTGGCCAGTATATAAATGTGAGTCCACCTTAGCGTGGGTTTGTCTGGGAGTTTGTTGTGTGTGACATTGGATTAATAGATTTAGGACTGATAGAGATCATTAATGCTCTTCTTGAACCTGCGGTGTGATGACAGGCTGTGGAGCTTCACGCAAGGTGAATGAATGAGACCAAATCCTGCCCCAAAGATTTGATGACAGAAAAAGATCTCATTTTCTATTAAGTTGCTGGCTTTACACATTTTCTTGCACAACTGGGATCATTGTAAAGTTGTTCTTTTTTCTTTTTTCTTTTTTTTTTTTTATTCAGGGCTGTGGCACGTCTTACATAGAAGCCAATTTGAGCAAATGAAAAAAAAAAAGTGTCACTTGATTCCAGCCCTGAGGAATACAGTGGCAAGCCTTCCCCTCGCCTGGAGGTGAAGCAAAGCCCAGGAGCAGCCTGCTGCAGGCTCTTTTCTTTCATGTGACTAATACACGAAAATCCCCAGTCCCCAGGGGCTCGGGGATCACTGACAGCAGTGGCAGGCTGTGAGAAAGGGGTGAAGGGAGAGAAACTGTGCTCTCTTTTCATTCACCAGGGTCAGCTGTCCCACCTGTTCCCCCTGCTTAGACATGGGTAGCAGGGATGGAGGGGATGGGGCAGCGGCAGCCTTTAAAATGAAAACTCATCAAACAGAAGGAATTTTGTATTAAAATGAGAAACAAGCGGGTATTCGCCTTGCCACAAGGGTAGGGATGGGCAGAAGAATAGAGACTGCTGGACACAGCAGCGGGGTTGGTATTTGCCTGAATCACTCCTCTGAGAACTGGGGACCATGCCAAGAACAAGTTTCCTAATGAAAGACTAATGATGGATGAAGCTTAGTAGGTGCTGGGTTGCAGTTTGATTCAGAAACCCAATCTGCTACCAGCTGTTTATTTAAGCAAATGCCATGGCTTCAATCTGCAGTAGTGCCTGCTTAGACTTCCCTGGGAGATGTCTTCCATCAAAGCGACCCCTCTCGATTTTAACAGGGAATGCTGCCTCCGGGGTCTGTGGTCCAACCTGTGCAGTTCTCTTGTAGGGATCTTATCACAGAGTTTGCAGAGTCTGTAGCACACACCTTTTCCCACAGTTATGTGGGATTGTGTTTCTTTGCCCCTATTTAAAGTGAAAGCTTTGTTAGGCTAGACGCTATCCGGTATTGTGCGGTTACAGAGCGCCCAACACCGTGGAGCTGTAGCCTTTCTTGGATATTATTGTTAGCATGATAAAAAGCCCTGTAACACAAAGACTGAGGGAGTGATGGTCCATCACACTGAAACAGAGCCCTGCTTGATGGGAAGTGTGAATGAGATGGTGTCTATGAGCAGCCCAGAAGAGGGAAATCTCTGGGAAGACCTCAATACCAGGACGGTTTTTTCACAGTGCAGAGGCAGATAGTGCTTTATTTGAAGTTGCATTTTTTCCCTTGTGGCTGTGTTTTTTATTTAGGAGGATTTCTATGCCATGATGGGTCTAGGAGCCAGCCTTGACCTTTGTTTTCCCTGGCCATCCCGTGTGCTTTGCAGATCCCACAGGAGCAGGGGAGCATCCTCTACATTCCAGTGAGAAGACCAAAGCTGCAGCAGACAAATCCCCTGCAAGGTGCCGGTTTCTCCTTATCCAGTTGCCTTGTGCATCCCCAGGCTCCAGCATCTGCAGGCGGCCGAGCGACTCACATCCCCTCCGTGACCCGTGCGACCACAGCGGACACGAGCGGAACACACTCAACCTTGAAACCAAAGAAACCTCAAACCTGTCATTAAAGCAGCTGCACTGGCAATAAATTTAGTATTTAAAGAAGTTCATTGCCTGTTTAAAATGCAGAGAGAGTAGCTATGGGAACAACTTCAACAGAGTTCTATCATGCTGAAAAGTGACCCTGTAAAGACATGCAGAAAGGCTCCTGGAAGCACCAACATTTTCCCTCTCAAAGGAAGGAGTTAAGCCTGTTTCAAATTGGCTAGAAAAATGAACCGGACAAGTCAGGCAGCTCAGTTACGGGCTGCAAATGTAAATAGAAGTAGTGGTAATAAAAGGTTTTAAAATCTGAAAAAGTTCATGATATGAATGTTAAGATTTTCAGGAAACAAAATGCTTTTTTTTATTGCAAAGGAGCGGGAATAAAGGGAAATTTGAAGGTATTGGTACTGCCCGATAAATACAAAGGGACTTTTTGCTTTTCAACTGCTTAGTTGACTTTCAATCCTCTTTTGTAAAACTCTTATTATCTTCCCCAGATCAGCTCATGCGGTATTCACGTTAATATTCTCTGCCTTCACCACCCCACCTTCTGTAAATCATGGCAGGCAAAGGAGCAGCTCAGCTGGGGAGATTATGGCCTTGTGCCTAAAACATCGGAGTAAAGATAAGGAGATCTAACTGCCATTCCTGACCTACCAGGGGCTCTTTCTCCTCCTGATTTGGGAAATGTTCATGAACTAGCTGTATTGGCTTTCTGTTCTAAGGTGTTTAATGAAGGATCGAATGCAGAAAAACCAGACACTGCTTTGAAATCCCTCTGCACTCCCCTGGGTGACTATTTTTCTTCCTCTACCTGTGAGCATCCAGAAACGAGTGATTCGTGACTTAAGTACATTGAAACTCAGAAGGAAAGAAGGGACTTTTCTATGTATTATTTTAAAATACAAGATGCATCTAAAATCTCAAGCCAGCTTATCTCATCCCTACTCCTGTGGCTAGGACCGTGATAGAAAGGGCATGGTTCTTACCACAGTGGGAAGCTCAGCCTGTTCCAAACCCAGGACCAAACACAGTGGCTTAGTGAGGGCAGACTTTTAAGGCTGTGATGCTGGTCCCATTTGAAGGATGTTCAGGACTGTAGAAAGTGGGGAGGCAGTAGGTGCAGTCCACCCTGCATGGTGGGACTTGATGGCAGTGAGAGGTATTTACCTGGTCTATTGAGACCATTGGATGCTGATTGCAAATAAAGAAACCCAACCCCTGTGGAACCCAGGGGACAACTTTCAGCATGGCTGATAGACGCCAGATCCCTGCTCAGTGTCACTGCACTGTCTCAACTCACCTTCCCATGGGTAGCTTCACCCAGCTGGGTGCTGCAGGCCAGAAGGAGGAAGGTTGGGATTCAGAGAGGGAAATTCGATCAGAGCGGGGTGTCCAAATCCCCTAGGTTCCCTTGGAAATCCCAGCTCAGCACCCTGCCTGCTGGTGTTTAACAAGCCTCTCAAGAAAAAAAACATCAAACCCCAGGATTTATTATTAATCAGGCCGGCTTCTTAGCACCTTCTCTTGTGACCTTGGTTGCTAGGAAGTTTGTGTCAATACACAAAAAGTGAAGTATTAATAGAAAGAAAGAGCAGCTGATGGGAGCTCTGCACAGAGCAGCATGGCCAGTGCAGGGGCTGCCCTTGCAGGACATGCTAGTCTTCCAGGCTGCATCTCTACTAGCAAGGCAACCTTGCAGGGCCCCTTTCCTGCTCCTGCAGCCTTACCCATGCTATTAAACTCAAAAACAGCCTCAAAAACTCAGTGACTGTGTCCATACTGCTCATGGGGAGCAGGCGCTGGCCTTGCTGACTCCCGAACCATCCTTGGGAATTGTTTCAGCTAACGTGAGCTGGTCTAGGTCAAAACCATGCAGGAGACCATGTTTGCAATTTGTGATCTATGGAGATGCAATGCCCAAGCCCTTGACGTTTTCATTTCACTCACAGATGTATCCACAGTTTAAAGCACCGGTTGGCCTGTGGGCAGAGCTGGAATCTTCTTCAGAGACTTTCCAAGCCTGGGAGCTTGGCTCCAGATCCTCAGTATTTGCAAAAGTCCTGATTGGATTTCAGCAGGAGGCCGGTGGCGTGAGTGGACAACCCGTCCCCTCTTGGGCACACAGTTTGCAGGTTCCTTGGGGAGATGACAAATGCGATAGGTAAGGGCTGGAAGAGGACACTAACTACCGACAATGCCAAGGTAGAAAGCACAAACCTTTCTCCAAGACCCGTGTCTGGACTGAGTCCCTAAGTTCAAGCAGTTTCATGTTGTTTTTCCCCACTATGTGTCCAGCACATGGGTCCAGCATGGCACAACTTGTGCTGGAGGATGGCTGCTTATCAACAGCCATGTTCAAGAGAAACACGGTGCTGCTGGTCCAAGCATGAGCCCTATTAGGCTTGCTTTCCTCTGGAGTGTTTTATGCTCTGTTTACAGGTGTGGATGCAGGGATGGTGAGTGCAGGCAGCATTCCCACACCGTTCCCTCATGATGGTGTCTGACTTACTTTGGTGAGAAGGCAGGAAAGGCTGGTGCCCTTGGCGTGGGGTGGTGCATACACTAGCAGGGCAGGGAAGGAGGAGGGGGGGTCCTGAGCGGTTGCAGACAAAATCACTAAACCTCGCCTTATCCCACATTATCCTCCCCTCAGCTGTTCAGCTGGGTGATGCCATGTGGTGTTCAACAACTGCCGCATTCCTCTTGCAAGGTGGCCGCCATGCAACGGCTGGGGGGAGCGCGAGGGGAGCCCTCGCTTGGCTTCTGCAAAGCTCTTCCATCCCAGAAATGCTGCAAGTCCTGGGGAAACTTAGTGTCTCCCATGCTGCTACCCTTGGAGAGCACCTGCCCTGCAAAAGGCTTCACGGACAGCGCACCACCGTCCCCATTTTACGTGCAGGTGACTTGAAGATGAAGCTGTTTGGCCCAAATCTTGCATTAGTGAGTGAAAGAGCTGGGAATAGGTCCCACATCTCCTTTTCCTGTGTTCTGTCTGCTGGATCGTGGCCTTTCCCTCAAGTGCAGGGGGTTAACAGAAACCTGTCCTGGACATGTGTCAGACAGAGCAGGGACAGCTTGGCTGGCCTTCAGTTGTGTTTGAAGTGCTAGACAGACCTTCAACAGCTCCATACTTCCACCTAGTGATGAAAAGCTACTGCTCACACCTCCTGCTTTTCTCTATGTCCTTTCTGGTTGCAAGGCGGGAATGTTTCTCAGATTCCCGATGCTGAGTTTGTCCATAAGGCTATTTCTACTCATATGTCAAAAATCTGCAACCTCCAAATCAATAACTGCAAACAAACAAAACCAGATGGCCTGGGGTGAAGCTTTAGAGCAGAACTTTTCTTCAGTAGGAAAAAAATTGCTTGCACACATACACAAACCTGCACTTACTCATCAAACTATACTGCTTTCCTCTTTGGTGAGTAATCATACCTGAACGTGGTCATCAGCTTGTAGTGGGAGAGTATTTACACTTCATACAACAAGACCCCTGTGTGACTTGACCATTCCTCTCCTGGTCTGAATTATGGCGCTCTGTTTCTGGTCATTAAGGACAATGTTCTTCAGCAGCTTCCCGCTTTCTTTTCACATTTCAACTCCTCCAGAGGGATGGTTCTCTATGCAGTGTCTTACCTAATCTGCAACTTTTTGCAAAGAACAACTCCTCATCCCAGTCAAATCCTTTGGATCTGCAAACCTAGGACATTTTGCTGAGAATTCCGATACAAAGAATTTCCTTAGGACTGGATCACAACATGCTATACAGAATGGCAGAGGTGAGAACTCATTTTTTTTCTCACTATGATCTAGAGAGTTTGAGTGACTGAGTATGTCAGGAGCAGAACTGTCAGGGCCCTGAGGGCACCAATAAGCCTTAACGGCCCTGACCAGCCTCACTTGGGACCCCCATCCACACCCTGCCCATGGGTCAGGAGCCCCATTTAACTTCAGGTTTGGGCCTGCAGTCCCTCCCTGAGCTATGATGTTGTAGGAATACTGGTCTTCAGTCCATTCTCAAGTCCTGCCTTCTAGCTGGATCATGGACCCATGCTGTGGTTGAGCCTCCAGCCATGTCTCCTCTTGCTCCTGAGGGGGATCCCTTGAGGGACCCTGGACCTGGTCCATCCCCTCATTTGGGGCTGTCAGTGGACCCTGTTACCAACATCTAGCTCTGTCTGCTGTGTTCAAGTGATCATCTTTGAACTGTTTCTTCTTTGGCAACACTGGGTTTTTGTTTTTTTTTTGAGAATTCCCTCAAGTTTGCTCTTCTGACCATGTTTCCAGTGTAATTTGGCTAGTAAGTAAACTGAGTGTAGACTACTGAGCAGGATAGGGTTAACTTTCATTGGGTTCCTGTAATCATTGGCTATATGCAGCTGAGACACTGGGGCTTGGCCTAAGAATAAACCAAACACAACTGGTTCTACTGCTGGGCAGAGCTCCAGAACTTCCCTGAAGGTTGATTGCCTGTGACTTTGTGCCACTGTGCCTCTGAATTGAGGCTGAGGAAAAATGAGTAAGCCTGTTTTACCCCCCTTTGGGGATGAGGTAAGAGCATGCATACATACTGCGGTTGTTTGACTGGTGCATGGTAACTCATTAAACTGTAGTTATGCTGTGGTGTCTGAAAGCTTTCTCTGAATTTCAGTGGAAACTTCCATGAAGGCATCCATACCAGTGCAGGGGCTCAGCAACACATTATGTTTCTAGTGGCTTCATCAGAAACCAT
Organism: Fregata magnificens; assembly: GCA_013389945.1. Lineage (NCBI taxonomy): Eukaryota > Metazoa > Chordata > Aves > Suliformes > Fregatidae > Fregata > Fregata magnificens. Next base: position 65,493 of record WAAD01023297.1, on the reverse strand, counting down.
CTGGGCTTCTAATGTCTCCCATAACATCCTCACAGACAAGCTTAGGAAGTGCGGGTTAGATGAGTGGACAGTGAGGTGGATCGAGAACTGGCTGAACGGCAGAGCCCAGAGGGTGGTGATCAAGGGTGCAGAGTCTGGTTGGAGGCCCGTACCTAGCGGTGTTCCCCAGGGGTCTGTGCTGGGTCCGGTCCTGTTCAACATATTCATCAATGACCTGGACGAAGGGATAGAGCGTACCCTCAGCAAGTTTGCTGACGATACCAAACTGGGAACCAAACACGCCAGAAGGCTGTGCTGCCATCCAGCGAGACCTGGACAGGCTGGAGAGCTGGGCCGAGGGGAACCGAATGAAATCCAACAAGAGCAAGTGTAAGGTCCTGCACCTGGGGAGGAACAACCCCACGCACCGGTACAGGTTGGGGGCTGACCTGCTGGAAAGTAGCTCTGCTGAGAAGGACCTGGGAGTGCTGGTGGACAGCAGGCTGACCATGAGCCAGCACTGTGCCCTTGTGGCCAAGGAGGCCAACGGGATCCTGGCGTGCATCCAAAGGAGCGTGGGCAGCAGGTCGAGGGAGGTTATCCTCCCCCTCTATTCTGCCCTGGTGAGGCCACACCTGGAGTACTGTGTCCAGTTCTGGGCTCCCCAGTTCAAGAAGGACAGGGAGCTGCTGGAGCAAGGCCAGCGGAGAGCCACAAAGATGATCCGGGGACGGGAGCACCTCTCGTATGAGGAAAGGCCGAGAGACCTGGGGCTGTTCAGCCTGCAGAAGAGAAGGCTGAGGGGGGATCTTTTTGCTGCTTACAAATATCTAAAGGGTGGGTGTCAAGAGGATGGGGCCAGACTCTTCTCAGTGATGCCCAATGACAGGACAAGGGGCAACAGGCACAAATTAGAACACAGGAAGTTCCACTTGAACAGGAAGAAAAACTTCTTTCCTGTGAGGGTGACAGAGCACTGGAACAGGCTGCCCAGAGAGGTTGTGGAGTCTCCTTGTTTGGAAATACTCAAAACCCGCCTGGACACAGTCCTGTGCACCCTGCTCTAGGTGATCCTGCTCAAGCAGGGGGGTTGGACAGGATGACCTCCAGAGGTCCCTTCCAACTCCTACCATTCTGTGATTCTGTGATTCCAATAGATGGGTGCAGAGTAGGGGTGATGTTCACACGGGTATTCATCACCTGACGTATGCTGAGCTGGGTCTTCCCTGCAGCCTGTGGAGGCACTTGTTTCTCCACAGGGTGAACGATAACACTGTGAGTCCAATGGACTTTTTTCCACCACTGACTCTATAAGGACCTGCAGGGGTGTAGGTACTTGAAATGTGGGAGGGGGTCTGAACACCCTTTGGGCAGAATTCCTGTTGGGAATGCCATGGAAAAATTGAATTAAGAGTATATAAAGAAATCTTGAAGTCTACTTGCTATGAAAGTCACTGCCAGATGGATATCAGCGTATGAAGAAACAACTCAAGCAGTTTTTCTGTCATGTTGTGGGGACAAAGAAGGATAAAATGGATTCATTATCCTCCAGCTGGAGGATCTAGTCATATACCAATGGAAGAACAATTCCAGATTACTCCCATTACAATCATTGAAGACTTGGAACAAAACAGTTAATAGCAGCAAGTAGCTTAGGTTAATAATTAAGCATGCCCAATGGACGGCTCTGACCTGTCTGTGACAGGCATTGAGCCTTTTGAGAAACTAGTCTAGTGGGTTTCAGCACACCGTGACTGAGTTACCCACACAGGGACTGAACTGAGCGCCTAACATGACCTCAGACTGAAGATTGCGGTACAGCTGATGTCAAAGTGATGGAGCAGTTATGCTGGTATCGGAGCCTCCACACCTTGCTCATCGGAGGAATGGAAGAAGAACAAATTGAATAGGGTAAGTAATACTAGGAAAAGTCCTAATAAGAATAATGAAAGTAAACCTAAATGATCTCTTATGCACCTGCTTTGAAATGCAAGGTTCAAATGCATCAGGGTTCTTGACTCGGACCCCTGCAAATTGCAGTTATGTTAAAATGTGCAAGAAGTATAGTGAGAGTAGTTACAGTAGGTCTTGTGGTACAATAAGCAATAGAAGCTTAGAAGTTGGCTTTATGGGGACAGGGTGTTTGCTGTAGTTACGGAGTAACTAAATCTTCCGCCCAACTCTCACCTCTAAGAGTGTCACTCTCTTGTCGCATTTTTTCTAGGGTGCTAACCCACATTTCTTCCGCCATCCAGCTCTGAGCATCCCTGCTCTTACCCAGCAGTTCTGAGGAAGCTTTTCTTTGAGATTTCTTGACCGTGATGTATACTATTTGGATGATTTAAAAACCATGTTTATGGTAATAGCAATAGGGGAGGAAGCATGTGAAAAATAATATCAGCTTTGCTATAAGGTTTGCCTTTCCTAGGGGACCAACCAGCAGACTTGGTTTCTTGAACACCTGCTACGGATGCATTACGTTCCACTCTAATCTTGCAAAAAAGTCCACGCTCCTAAGGGAGGGAGAGGTGATTTAGAGGCTGCACAGTATCTGACTTTAATGTTCATTTTAGACCAAGAGTGCACTTTCGAAACAAGTCTTCTCATCTCCAGGTAAGGTGATTTTTTGCACACCGAAACTGTCTCAGTGAACAGATGTCAACCCTTCTGGATAAATTCAAACATATGCATCAAACAACACTCCAGCAGTTAATAGATGTTCAGTCCTTGGGACTAGGCTAGAGCTAGCGCTGTGTGTAACACCCCTAAATGCTTGCAGTGTGGATGTTGGGTCTTCAGCACTGGTTGTTTTGCTCTATGGATCTGCTTCTATTGGGTTGTACAACAAATGTAGACGTGGCTTTATTCTGGATTTTGTCCTCTTCTGCCATTATCAACAAATGCTTTGCTGCCCAGTCCTGAGCAGTTATTTCTGTTCTCCATTCATTCCCCCCCTTTTCCCATGAGGCCAGTACATTGCTATCAAAGATATCCCAATTATCAGATCAGTATTGGGTGTCCCGAAGTGCTTGGAGAATGCTTCTCCAACCTTTCACTAACTGCCTTGAAACTCCTTACTGCGTTATCTGGGAAAGGCCAGACAGAAAGAAAGAGGAGCAGAGAAGCAAGTTCCCTTCCTTCCACTTTCCCCTTAAGCAAGGAATGTGCAGTGTCCCAACAATATCCAGTACCCTTGGACACAAGCTGACCACATCTTCTAATCAGTGTTCAAGAGCACTTTGTGCCTATAGACCACTGATCATTTCTGTGCATATGCCAATCCTTTTAAAAATGACTTAAAGCATGAGGTATTCTGAACACTGTAGCAGTAGCAAACAAAGAACCAGCCCTTTTTTTTTCTTTGAAGTGTTGTTTTCTTTAGTATAACTGTTAATCAACTCAATTGGCTTCATTTTGATGGGTCTTAGGGACATTTACAGAAGCCAGCAAAGCAGACAGTGCTATGGACAGTTGTTTAGGCTTTCTCAGGTGATCTGACAGGCATGTACCGATGTAGGAGAGGGCTTGAATCAGCACAGTGTATGTAGTGAATGGAGCAAGACCACTACATGGAAGAACACATGAGCTCTTGGTACCATCATCCTGCAGAGGAACTGGGCCTTAAGACAGTTGACGTCTGTACTTGTCCTTTTTTCACCAGCTGACTGGTGGAGCAGGACTGTGAAAGGCTGTCTCTTTGCATCGTTTTGTTCTTCTATGTGGGGAACATGGATTCTCCCTTTGAGAATTACTGATTATACAGTGCCTCATACAGTGATTGTGATTTTTGCCCTTTAGATCCTATCATAAAAACAATCCAAAATCCTAAATTATCTTCTTGCCATTTGATTTTATCTTTATGCCTGGGGTTTTTGTGGTCTGAACTGAGTTTTAACAACCAAGGGCTGTTCTGGGTAAGGGTGTCCCAGTCTCTGTGCTCACTGGTGAGAATTTGAGGTTCTTGCTCATTTAAAACGTGGCTAAATTAATTGACCCATGGTTATTTCCATACTAGTACAAAACCCAGGGTGAAGGCAGTAAAGTTGATGGTCTATATTTTTAAATGTTAGAACAGTTCCTGTCATGGACTTTATAAAGGGAATGTGTGATATGACTGGCTATGATAGCAAGACCAAGGAACTTCCCAGGCTACAGGGACTCAAATGTGTATCTTCTTAGAACAATTCCCAGCACCGTTGTGATTGTCTACCAGTGCTCTTCCAAGCAATTCCTGAGCACAGCTGCAGGAGCCAGCATGGGCTATTCCTAGTCTGGAGCTAGCTGTGGAGAGTTAGAAAGCTTAATAGCATGATCATGTCATTTACTTTCAGAGCTGGAGAATGACCATGGCATGAGTTAGTTTAATTTAATAGATGTAACAATTTTGCACAAAGCAGCACAGAGCTAGGAAAGTTTAACACTGTCGGCTCTAAATCCTGTAATTGCTTTCAGTAATTCACCCGTGCCTACCACTTAATCAGAGTCAGTCTTATGAAACATGGCCCCAGTGGGGGAAAGGTCATCCTGAACTTGGCTGGAAAATCATCTGGTCGAAGGGGCATATGTTCTATGTAGATATGTTGGGTGGGAGGAAAAAGGGTATGGTTTGCCATATAATGATCCTTTATACTGTGTGAGAGAGAAATCAGCAATTTCTCCGTGATTCCACGTTGCAGTCCATCTTGTAACACAGACCATTGCTCCCACAGGTCTGCAATGTGAAGAGAGAACACAGATGGGGATTGCTTTAAAGTTACAGGGAAGGTGCTAAGGCCCCAAGCCATGATTGTGGAGCCAGTCTCTTGTGAAATCCCCATCCAAAGTCCAAGATGAACCTTTGGAGACCATCCTTTCTGAGTCCTGAGCTGATATTTTTTGCAGGTGGGTGATAGAGAGGTGTTGTCTCCAACCACACTGGTCATACAACACCAGCAAAATCCAGTGCCACTGGGTTGGATACAGACTGACTGTGAGTGAGAGACATGGAGAAGCATCTCTAAAAGGTGTTGAATGTTATGGGATATTGACTGCAGCATACTGGACATTGTCTACCCTTATCAGTGGCCTTTCATGGCATTATTTCCACAGCCAGTGGAGATTTCTGGATTCATTGTTAATTTTCCCTTTTCTGCCTGGGTTCATCTCATGCCTGTTGGTTTTCACTCACTTGGTGATAGTCATATCACTGTTTGCATGTTGATATTAAGGGTTCATGATGCAAGTATGTCCAATATTTGGCTTCAGTGAGACTACATTCATGCGCAGCTAAGAAGTTGGAAATCTGAAATGCTAAACAGGAAACTGGTTCTTACTGTAAAAGGACTTCTGGTAAATTCTGATATTTAGCTACAAAAAAAGAAGCCAGACGCTGTTTCATTTCTATTAGCTTCAGAGGATGAGGGTCCTCAAAATAAATCCTGAATTATCTTAGGAATCTGATGCCTTTATGAAAGGTGTTGTATAGCAAGTTACAGGTGACAATTTCATGAAGCAAGAGTTCCTTTCCAGGCCTGTGTTTCTTTCCTAAGCACTTTGTCAAGAAAGAGGTGGACAGGCTGTTTTGGAGCCAGAAGAGGATATATTTTGTGGGCAGCCCTAAGTTTGGGAGAGTATACAGAAGTCAGCAAACACATTTATTTGAGAGCTGGAGGAATAAACATGAGGTTTATTGTCTTTAGTTTAATTCCTGAGGAGGACAGGAGGCTCCGACTGTAGCTTGGTTTACCAAGTCCTGAAGGCATCAAAACCCCCCTTAGCGGAAGCAGGACTATTACATAGGGGATAGCGGAAGCAGGACTATTACATAGGGGAGACAGTTGGGGGAAAAAGGATGAGCAATACCACTAATCTGGATGCCTGAGAAGAAGAAATGAGATGAAGGATCGGATCACAGGAGGACAGCTGTCAGACTACTACACCTTGTCCTGAATGAGATGTTTTAGATGTTTCCATTGCACTTCAGCCTGACATAGCTGGGTTGTTTTTGCAGTGACAGCCACAGGATTGCTCATTAAGCCCCGCGAGGGCAGTGTTGCTGGAGGAACGTGGATTACTATTACCCTGGACGGTGAGTTTTAAGCTCTTATAAAGCACATGTCAAAGTAAGAGAGAATCGGCTCCATTCTGAGATTCACGGTTGGAGTGACAAACCCTAAGCAACAGACACATGGGCTGTGGCACCCATAACATGAAATTGGCTTGAAATTATTACTTCATAAGCTATTGGTGATGGTTGGTTGGTTTTAAGTTCTTTCTAAGCAAGAGAAGTCAGATTTCTATCTTATTTTTGTAGACCTAGGGCTAGAAATTTCCTCCTTGCCACCATTTTTTTTGAAGGAAAGCTGAGACTCTCCTCTATTCATAGGTCCTCTGATGCTGGAGCTTTAAAAACACTAATGATAACCATGAGATACGAGAAAAAAATCACAGAAATTGCTATGCCATGCTCATTTGGGCCCAAAACCAACGGAACAAAGCTAGGGACTGGTGTATGTTTGCTTTAGCTGCTCACCTTCTGACACTGTCATTTACAACTATGATGAATGGTATCAATCTTATTTGTCTGAATATTGTGCATTCCCACAGAGATGATGAGATGGAGGGAAGAAAAACAGCTCATGTCTTCAAAGGAGATGTTTCCCCAACAGCACTGTGTGGCAGACAGAGACAGTTACAGCTGGGAACTCACGGTTCCAGCAGTCTCTTTTTTTGGTGGGGGGAAGCAGACAGCCAGGCCTTGGGAGAAGGGGAAAATCCTTCCTGGGACCAGGAGGAAATGTGCAGTTTGCTGCAAAACAAGAAACGACCGATGTCATTTAAAGTGAGGCTGTGGGCTGGGAACAACCTGTGAAGATCGTGAGCAAAGAGAGAGTTGTTTGTAAGCCTTCTACATTTGTAGTTGTATTTGATTATGCTACAGAAGTTAAGCATGCTAGTTATGTTCAGGTAAAGCTTGACTTTCTGAAGATTTTAGAAGTCTGTGATCCTTTGGAGAGCTCACTCTAAAGAAATGGGCTAAGCAGATCTACCTTACAGCACAGGCCAACTTGAGGTCCTGTCAGCAAAACTGCAAGACATCAGCAACTGCAAAGACCGTGTCAAACAGTACTAATTTTGCAGATGCTTTAAGTATCCATGGGCATGTGTTTTTTCCAGTGTAGACGGCTGAGGCGATTCAAACTCCCAATAACTGTAAATCTCTGCAGTAGAATAAATGTAGGAGAGACTAAATGCTCTATTAGAGGCAAAAAACCCCATGCAGCTGCATGGTGGGATGAACTGGGTCTTAATATGTGTACTGGTTTTGGCTAGGATAGGGTTAATTTTCCTCATAGTAGCTAGTATGGGGCCGTGTTTTAGATTTGTGCTGGAAACAGTGTTGATAACACAGGGGTGTTTTCGTTATTGCTGAGCAGTGCTTACACAGTCAAGGCCTTTTCTGCTTCTCACCCCACCCCACCAGCGAGTAGGCTGGGGGTGCACAAGAAGTTGGGAGGGGACACAGCCGGGACAGCTGACCCCAACTGACCAAAGGGATATCCCATACCGTAGGACAACATGCTTAGCCATAAAACTAGAGGGGAGGTCAGCAGGGGGGCTGCTGCTCGGGGACTGGCTGGGCATCAGTCAGTTGGTGGTGAGCAATTGTTTTCATTTGCATCACTTTTCCTTCTTGGGTTTTATTTTCCTCTCTCTTTGCTATTTTTTCTCTTTTCATTATTATTATTATTATTTCTTTTTAATTATTAAGCTGTTTTTATCTCAACCCACAAGTTGTCTCACTTTTACCCTTCCGATTCTCTTCCCCCATCCCACCATGGGGGGAGTGAGTGAGCGGCTGTGTGGTGCTTAGTTACTGACTGGGGTTAAACCACAACAACATGAAGTTACACAACAGCGATTTAAAAAAGCCTGGTTAAGGGCTCTAAGCATTGCTGCTAAAGAGAAGCTTGGTTGCACATTCAAAAAAGTTTGTCATGTGTGAGTGAATGTGAATGATCCTGTCCTCACAGAGCTCTTCTGGTTGACTTTGATTACTTAGGCTCAGCATCCCACCAGCTAGAACGTGTCTCTTCAGCCAGCGCGTCCCAGCTGGAGGTGTCCCTCGTGAATCCAGACCTGCCCAGGTTGCCATGTGATGTCTCTCCTTTGTATTTTGACCTACACACTATAAAATGCAGAACAAGGTATGATCCATGTCTATAGTATGGGTGAGACCTTGCCAATTGTCTGGTAGGATCCTCATTTTCTTTCACTGTCTGTACAGACAGTTTGGGAGTTTAAGGAATTCCTACGGCTGCTACTGTGGCTGCACCTGAGCACTTCCTAAGCTGTGTTGTATTTATCCTTGCTTCAACTATCTAGCATGAGAGTCAGAGTGAGGCTTCTTGGAGAGGTTAGACTCAGATCCTCAAAAGTTTGTAGACATCTAATTCTTAGCTGCAAAACTCCCAAGAAAATCTGGTGTTTGGGGTTTTTTTGGCTTTTTTTTTACCAGTTTGTGGTGTCTTTGACCTGTCCAAGATCATAGAGAGAAGTTATGGGTAGAGACACAAATATGGTTTCAAGCACCAGCTGGGAAACCTAAACTCCCTCTTTTCCAGCCTGTCATAACTTTAAAGAAGAAGATTGTCTGACTGGAAGACTAGGGGTGGCTCAAGAGGCTGTAAGACTGACCCTAATGGGGCTCTTCCATCTCTTGCTGCTATGATTTGGTTGAGAGTTAATTCTGCTGAATGCTGTGCTGAGAAACTGTGTGCATTAAGGATGCAGCATTAATTTACAAACCAGGATTAAGATGCCCTGTAAATCCAGGCAGCCTTGGGTTACTCTCATACTAATGAATAACAATTATTCATTAGTATTAATGAACACTAATGAGCATGTCTGTGTTTTGCATTAACGTACAATTTGGGTAGAGTCCTATCACCTTCTGCACTTAACTGTAATTTCTTGCTGTGCCTCCACATTTCTCTTAAATTGTCGTTTTAGAGTTTGGGTTCATATGTGTAAAGTTTGGGTTCACAGTGTAAATTTTTTTTGCTCTATTGCAGCCTCAGTGGACCTGCTAAGAATGGAGACCCCGTGAAGGACCTGGAATTTCCTAAAAAATAAACCCAATCTGTATAAAAATAATATAACATATTTTCTTCCACCTAGATATTCACCCCAGGAGGGTTTGTACTACGTGGAGGTGATCTTTAAAGGACACGTAATTAACAACCTGACTGGGGTGGAGAAAGAAAACTATACTTTCAAGGTAACCACCAAACAAGGATAGAAGTGATGATAAAGAATTCAAGGTACTGAAGGGAGTCAAACTTCAGACTTAGTATCACAGAGTATATGTTGAACTATTACCTCTCATACTGTACATCTGACTGCATGTCAGGACAAGAAGTTAGGATGCTCCTTCTGTCCCTTAAAACTAGGTCCATTGAGATATTCATCAGTCTGGCACTGGATAGACTGGGTGACCGAAGAGGTCTTTCTGAATCAAAAATACATGTCCAAGTTAATCTGTCTCTGCACTTAAGCCACACAGTCAGAAGACACTATTGAGTCAGAAGACACTATTGTGTCAGAAGACCCTATGTTGGCTTCTTCTGGTGTTACCCTCCAAGCTGCAGGGTGGCAGCTAACAGTCTGCACTGACAGGTAACCATGGGCAAGAATACCTCCCATGGGCACAGCTGGTTCCAGGAAAGGACATCTCTCCAGCTCTAGGACAGCTCTCCGCACCTAAGAGGAGCAAGATTTCGAAAGCTCAGACCTCAGTAGTGATTTCATATCCATTGCTCAGTTGTTTTGAGAGCTTGCTACTCCCCCGCCCCAGACCAGTATTTTCCCTTTGGCTCTCAATGTCAAAGCACATTGTCTCAGGAGGTTGTGGGGTAAGGTGGTATTAGACCAGTTAATGATGATGGTGTCAGGATCTCTTGCAGAGCTGATCCTTAACCACGGCTGTGTGCTTCAGCATGAGGCCTGGTGTGTTCAGAAGTCATGTCCCACCTCTGTGCTGACTTTAAGTATCGAGCAAGAAAGCCCAGCATTTTGAGTGAATTGCACATTAAAGCTGAAGAGTCGTTGGGTGGTTCAGCTAGCTTAGAGAGTTGATGAAAAATCACCAGGGGTTGCTGTTAATGAGGCACATTCCAAGCTAAATAAAACACAATGTGTCTCTTTGTTTTGGGACTGGGACCTGGGAGCTATGAGTATTAAAAATTAATTTTGCCTCCACAGTAGATTGAAAAAGCCCGCTGCAGGCAGCAACAAGTCTGAACAGCTCGGAAGACTTGTGTCAGCTAGTGGCCCTAGCTTTCATGCTGTTTTTGACTTCTTTCTCCACATCAGCTCCAGCCCGGGGTATGGTGTGATGTTGCCTTTGCTTCTCAAAAGTGGCCATCACTGGAGGGAGTTTGTGGCTACTCATTCATTTTTAATGTGACCATAAGGAAGAGGGAAGGCAACGACTGAGCTTTGAAAGGGAATGGGGTTCAAGGAAAGCTTGGAAAAAACCAACATATGCAATGGTGTCCTTGACTTGATTCTGCAAATGAGGTTTTTATGCTATCTACTGGGCTGACAGCAGCATCTGTAAGTGCAAGTGAGGACATAAGAGGGCTCAAAGAAGGTGGGGAAGATGGAGACGTGTGGCAAAGGCTTTGAGAAATGGGTGATTTGAGGAACAGGGACACATGGGAAATGTACTTTTTCTGTAAGGTTAATGAAATCGAGCAGCTAATGACTTAGATGGAAACAGGATTTCACCAGCTAGCAGGACTGCAGGCCAGATTTATGGAGGTATTCGAAGCTCCTAAGAAAGCAGAGAGACAAAAAGATTTTGCAAAATCTGAACAAGGCAGGTACCTTTATACATCATCTTAAGCCCAAGACCCCTAAACACCCTGATGGATCTGACCCTCAGTTTTCACATAATGATTTTCATTTCCAGAGTGCAGAATGCTGCACTGGGGAAAGATGATGACGATACTCTTATTTTTTGAAGCAGATATCTGAGGAATAAAGAACTGATGTGGTTTTGCCAAGGTCTCCCTGTAAAATGCGAGGCTGTGCCTGTATTAGTTAGCAAGGCAGGGTCAGGATGGGGTCTCCAGCACTGCCTGGGATCACCTAGCTGCTGCTCCTTGGTGTAGTTTTTTCTGCTTTGGGTGATGGCAAGTCTGCTCCCATTACACAGTATGGATCAGGCTACCTTCTTTTTGGTGTAGAGGGAGAGTTTCCCTACATGGATATAAGCCGTGCAGGTTCCAAATTATTTTATTTACTCATATAGCCATTGTCCAAGAGCCCACCTTTCCTTTCCATAACTTTCCTTGTGACTTTCTCAAGATATCCAGCTCTTGAAAAAGAGCTGTTGCCTGTCCAGGTACGTTGCCACTGACACTAGAGCACACCGTCTCAGCTACATCAGCTTGTTACAAGATAATATTCAGCTAATCCAGTACTGGATAATACCTAGTGTGCTGGAGACAATTCCTTATCCAGAGCAGGAATTTTTTAAACACATCCAAAGAGTTTCGACTGCCTTTTTTTTTCCTTTAGTACTGGGATCCAGATGCTCTATTTGGACATAAGGCACTTCTTAGCTGCTGAAGCCATCCATTTATTTGTCCTGTTCAGTTTGCCATCTTCCAGGCAGGGACAAGGACATTTACAGAAAATATTGGTTCCGCGTGAGCTAACAGCATGCGGAGGACCATGTGTACCTCTGGCCACTTGACTGATGAGTAGTGCTCCCACATACAACACCATTTGAATAGGATTGGTGTCAGCCTACGCAAAAAATTTCTAGAGTCATTCTGGTTAAATAAAGTCTCTCAGATTTTAGAGCCAACTGGAGAAAAAGGGCAATAGGACTGCTCTACTTGTTGAAAATGCAGCCAAAGCATGTGCCGGGTCAGGTATCCACATCTCTCAGCTACTTTGGGAGGCTGATGATGACCTTCCTCCACTTGGAAAGGGTCCCTGTGTGTTCCCAGTCTTCTGACCACAATCTCCCTGCTCCTCCTTGGACTCTGTTAAAGTGAAAAATAGTACACCGTAGCAGATTTCCAGTATTTACTTGTTGTTTACTCAGAGGGAAAGGCAGTGCTTTCCCAAAGACACTGCCGATGTATTATACTGCATTAAGATGGGCCAATACAAGCATTTTTTTCGCTACACTGCTTTAGGGTACTCAACAAGCTTGCTAAAGGCTAGCTGAAGTGTATCACTTCTGTGATGTGTATAGTTTTTAAGACTATATTACTGGGAAGAAAAATGGTGCCATAATGCCAGATAAAACGGAGGTCTCGACTTCAGATAAAGTATGGCTTAGAAATTTTACAGTGTATTAAACAATATCTTCTGGAATTGGCTCAAGCCAGGGTGGACAATTTGGGCACAAAGAGGATGCAAAAATAGCAGTAAGCCATACTCTGAATGTAGAGGGGGCAAGAAGGGGCACTGTACTTACTCCCTTCGCAGAGCAGGAGTCCACTTCAAAGATCAAATCCTAAAGTGTGAGCCTCTGAAATGCAATTGCCAACTGTGTTGTAAGCAGTGTGTAATCAGATCTTGTTGGGCTGCTGCGAAAACGACTGCCATTTAACTACAAATTTCTCCTTGCAGTTCTCTGCTGCGCAGACACCTGTGGTTCACCAAATTAGTCCACCATCTGGCATCCCAGGTACGAGACCTTTCTTTAAGCTGGAGCCCACTTTAATTATTATTTGATGTTCCATACTGTCTTTCTCCTTATGAGGGATCTGTCTTGCTGGGGATTAAAATGGGCACCTCCAGAACTTAATGTCCAAGCTCATGCTGAACAGGAAAATGGGATTGCACAAGGAGAGAGAGTCTGCAGCACAGGGTACAAGAGAAGTGGGTAATGCACAGTGACCAGGTTATTTGGTACTTAACTTCTGCAGCCCAACTCTGCCTGAGTAGAGAGTTGTTCAACAGACAGGTAGGTCTAATCAGTCTCAACTCTTGGGTCACCTGACTCTATTTATTTAATAAGAAGAATTAACTATTAGGTGATGATACTGTAATGCTATACAGACCTTTTGGTTAATGGGGCTTTAGATCAGACTTTAAAGTTACAGAAGACAGTCACCATTTTTGGTTTGAACAATTAACTGGCTTATTAAAGACTTTTCCCCCCTTATTTCTATTCTGTTTGTATTTGCAGGCTTCTTTAAAAACAATTGAAATGCTGATTTCCAAAGTTAAGATAATCAAAACATTTTGGTCTCTCAAGAGTGCAGAGAGGCACTTGGATGATTAGACCATATAGATGCTCCTAAATTTAAGTCCATCCCTCATTTCCAATTATTTTCAGGTGCAATTCAGCTCCAGATTCTCATGCCTTGCTTTAGGGTGTCTGTATGGAGGTTTCTGTGTGTTAGCTGGATGTTTGACCTCCCAATGTAGTCAGTGAAGAACGTGAGAGTAACTCTAAGGGTCTAGTGTTATTTGAGCTGTTCCGGAGCGGGAAGGACCTGCATGGAGCCAGTAGATATGACACAGGACCAGGAAGACTCATTCCCTTCTGGAGCCACAGTGGGAGGATAGGGTGCCTCAAATGATTTAAGACACCTATGTGCAGGCAACTGAACCAAGCTGTCACCCAGTATGGTCAAGGGAGTGTTGGGAGTGATTCAGCTGGTCACATATATGCTGAGGCCCTTCTTTAGACCCTGATCCTGTCTAGTGTACAAATGATGTCATTTTGGTTGCCTCATGGGGTTCTACAGCGGAATTTGGTTAGAATGTGGGGTTTAGTTAACAAAAGAGTTGAGGAAAATGTCTTAGTACAAATATTAGAGATCTGCTCAAGAATCGGAAATGGACATTTTGTGGGAAACAAAGACGTGTGTTTTGGTAAAAGTGAATTAAGTGCAAAGTCACCTTGAACTATGGTAGAAGCTGAGAGTAGACACCAGTGCAGCCAGTTGGGGACCTCTCTGCAAATTTGTAAAGACCAAGAATTTCTTTTGTTCAGCTCACAAATCTGCAAATACAAATTCTCTGCTTTTAAAATACTCTTTTCAATTTCTATTTCCTTTTAAACAGGAAATTTAATAGAGATCTATGGGAAGACAATTGCTGGAAGATATGAGACCTTGGACTTCAATGTGGATTATATTGATGGGTAATTATATATAGGCTGCTATCTGACCCAGTCCCTGTAAATTGGCATTTCTTCCATCAGTCTCCTTGACAGCAATAAATTGCAACCAGTTGGCCAAGAATTGCCATTTACTTCCTTTGTGGTTTATTGCAGCTCATGAGTTGGGCTCCAGCAAACTTTGCTAATCTAATTGCAACTGGTCCATTAAGCTAGTTGGTTTGTTTACTGGCAGCACAGTCAATCACAGCTCAGTGTGAATTGTATTGTAATTGCGTCTGGTTGCTGTAGATTTTATTTTGGCTAGCAAATTAAAATTTAACTAATTAAAATAATGTCAGAATCTAAAAGTTAAATAAATTTTCCCTTCCATTTGCATTTTTAGAAAAACTATTAGTTTGAGGCAGATACTTTGATAAGTCAGAAGACAAAGCAGAAGTATTTTGAGACAAAAGGCTTTGTTGTTGACTGCTTTAAACCCTCTCTGGTCACTCCCTTGTTCTCAGGAAGGTTTGATTTTTATTTTTGGCTGCTTCTATGGTTACGTGCAACAGAGCAAAGCAGGTAGATTTAAAAAATTTTCTTCAGGACAGCAGCACTTTAAGCTCCATGAATCCAAAATGAGCATGAATGCTGACCGGCTGTCTGTCATATGTATTTCCATATATATGGAAGTGTTCTCAGATACTACTGAGTTATGGCTTCCTTGCACTTGTGTCAATGGCAGTGAAGAACTAAGCCCAGGTGAGTATTTTAAAGATACACTATTAATCTATAGTTGCTGTGCTAGCATTGTAAGGATCATTTCAGGAGCCAGGGAAGGGGTGTATTCTCAGTAGTTGGAAATTTTACTTGCAGCAGCAGATATTTGACCACTGGATGCTTTTTAACTACTTCTCAGTCTGAATGGAAATATCCCTTGCTAAGTAACTACATTATCTGCTAGCATGAATGAAAGTCCAGTGCAGATTCCTGCCGTACCAGCTGCACCCGTTTATCAGCCCTACGTTTTTGCTCACTGGATGCACATTAGCATCCTTTGTTCGATATTAATATTGGTTTACCTGCCTCTAGTGGAACTGTGAAACCTTTGATCAGTGGGAAGAAAGGCTGGTCTGTCTGACTGCGGGTTGGACGTGCCTGCATGCTCCATTGCTAGATTACTCATTTACAGCTTAACTTCACGATAGCCAAAAAGGAAATGGCCTCAAAATCTTAGCATACCAGACAGTTTCACATCATAGCTTCACATGAATACTTTGCTCATGTTTGGTGTGTTAGTAAATATGTACCAGTTGGGAACTTGGACTTGACCAGAGCAGTCTGTCACTCAGTCACACTGATTCAAGATTTGGAGCAAAAAAAAAGAGAACTGTTTTTATATTTCCAGGTATGTTCTACACTCTTTTCTATGCTTTGTATGGGATGCAATGGCCCAGTGATGCTGAACCGAACATTTTGCAGCACTGAATTTTTTCTTATTTATCCTTATGAGGAAAGGTGTCTCAATATCAGTGTCCTGGTTTCGGCTGGGATGAAGTTAATTTTTCTCCTAGCTGGTATAGTGCTGTGTTTTGGATTTAGTACGAGAATAATGTTGAAAACACACTGATGTTTTAGTTGTTGCTAAGTAGTGCTTACACTAGTCGAGGACTTTTCAGCTTCCCAAGCTCTGCCAGGTGCACAAGAAGCTGGGAGGGGGCACAGCCGGGACAGCAGACCCAAACTGGCCAAAGGGATATTCCATACCATATGGCATCATGCTCAATATATACGCTGAGGGGAGTTGGCCAGGGGGCAGTGATCGCCGCTCGGGGACGGGCTGGGCATCTGTTGGCGAGCAATTGTATCATGCATCACTTGCTTTGTATATTATTACTAATACTACTATTTTACTTTATTTTATTTCAGTTATTAAACTGTTCTTATCTCAACCCATGGGTTTTCTCACTTTTACTCTTCTGATTCTCTCCCCCGTCCCACCGTGGGGGGAGTGAGAGAGTGGCTGTGTGGTGCTTAGCTGCTGGCTAGGGTTAAACCACGACAATCAACAAGCTGTATTAATAAAAGCAAACTCTTTTATTAAAACCTCATAAAACTACACTCTGAAGCATGGGTCATAGCAAAGTGTTTGCATTACAGGTTTTAATTGCTTATTTTCCTTAATTGCCTGTTAATTCTCAAAGAATCATTGCTACCCTTTGCTTATTATGCTAATTACTGTGAATTTATTGCTCCCACCTGATTTCTCCTCTGCTGTGGAAGTTACCTCTTGCCGTATTGCTTCTTTAAGGTGGGGATACTTGGATTTGCTATTAGAAGCTTGGCTGTATTCCTGTCAGAGGTTGTTTGTAGTGTCTTCCCTGAGTGAATTAAAGAAATGCCTGAGCTGCACCTTGAAGCAGTATGGCTGTACGAGCATGATGCTGTACTTGTGCTGCCTACTGCTTCTGGAAGGCAAGGGTGAGTGTAGTCCTCTTGGGGCTCAGACTATGAACCCTTCACTAGAGGGAGAAGGCATCAGGTTGTTCAGAACTCGCTGTCTCAAAGGTGGTCCTGCCACCGTCTTTACAGAGGTGCAGTTCCTGCAGTATCTGGGGAATATACTTTGCAGGTTAAGATATGGGAGATTAGGGTTTGTCCTGTTTTCTAGGAGGTTAATAAATGCTAGATACAAGTGAGAGGAAACTCCTGTCCCATTTGAAAATGTTGGCTGCTGATTTTAACAGGATCAGGATTTCATTTGTGAAACTTTGTTGTATCATATCTCATCTTTCCTGTTTTTTGTGCCTAGACCAGCTCTCCTTGTGGCCGAAGGAGACGGATGGACCAGCCTCTGCTCTTTTGCTGACAGGCAAGCTGGAATCATGTCAGTTCTTGACTTGCCTTTGGTTTGTGTTGGTGCTAGGGCTCGGCACACCTTGTGCACAAAAATTTTCTTGGCTTTTGGAGAAGCTTTTCTGCTTTGGCTTAAGACGGAGGGGGACCATGGGAAGTTGACCATATGGTCTGTCACAGGGGTGGGTGAGGGCTGCTGGCTCTCTGTTGCTCTAGCCATAACCAGGCAGGGCCAGCGGCTGTTCACTGGCTCAGAAATTATATACTATGCCCTGGCCACATCTGTTCTGTTCAACTCTTTAGACTCCAAAACAGGGTAGTCATTTCCAAGCTGCCTATTGGCCCTGGTCAATGCATTGTCTTCAGTCATGTATAGGCATTAATTTGGAAGATGAATTAGCTGACCTGAGCCCGGACTGTGCAAGTAGAGCTCTAAAAATTTAACAGCTTAGGCAGGTAGGTTCTGGTGCCTGGGCCCTGGCACTGTTCATTTATTGGTATTAATGTGTCATTGTCTTCTGTAAGTTGCAGGAGACCTTTTAGACTTCTGGCTCTTGCACCCTGCCAAATTACAGAAAAAGCCATGGGTTCTGCAGCAGCATTTCTTTTATGAATGATGCACTTCTCACAGTGCCTGTGAGCCCTGGAAGAGGGAGGCTGCTTTTACAGGGAACCAGGGGAAAAACCTGCTCCCACAGAAGTCAGTGCTAAGACTCCCAGGGTCCTCAACAGGCCCTCTTATTGCACAGTAAAGTTCTTCCTGGCTCCCAGGAGGGAGACTTAAATGCAAATATGAGTTGATGATGGGACTTGCATCATTCCATGGCTCCAGAAGGTTGATGTAATGCCAGCATACCTGGTTTAATTGTTACCTGCTCCTACTTACAGATTAGGGACATGCAGAGGAGCAAGTAGACGGGAAACATTTTTGTCCTCCTATTCACGCTCAGCATGTACCCAGACTTGTCTCCCCTCAGCTTTTATTTCAAATGGGGGTTCTGAAGGTCACCAACAGGATCAGCTTCTGTAAACAATGGTAAAGGGACCAAGCTGGAGCACAGTGTGTTGCTGGGAGGCATCCTCCTAAGCTGCTGAACTCTTGATCATCAGTGGGGAGATGGGTTGTTCCTCTCCCATCTCACCTGTTTCTCTCCCTTGTTTCTAAAGGGAGCCAAGCATGACTAGCTTAGATGTATAAGCCCACATCTTTTCTTGGTTAGAAGATTCTCACTATATTTTGCTCTTTTTGCTCCCAAGGCTCAACAAAGTCCTTTGTCTCTCCACAGGTACCCTATTCGGGCAGAAGATGGACTGGGGACCCTGCAGTGTCGGGTGGAAGGGAACCATATAGGTTGGTGAAAAGGGGTAAAAAGCATGGGTTTTTGTTATTCCTGCAACTCCAGAAGGCAGAGGGAGGGTGTCGATCATTAGTTCCTGCTCTGTCTCCAAAATTAGGAATGTGGCTCAGGGCTGAGTCCACAAAACCTGCTTCAGATCAAGGCTTACCAGTCTTCACCATAGCCACTGCTGTGATTTGTGTCCTCCGCACCGCTTTGGAGAAAATGCAGTGCAGTGCTCAAGTGAAACCATGACATGATGTGGACATTGCTGACAGCAACAATGCGATTCAGGGTCTTTGCTCAGTTTACTACTTTTACTTTAATCCTTCTTGTATGTGATGGACCTTCCCTTTACTGCTTTATCAGAGGAATAATTTGGGTGCTCACTTCTATTCACGGTCTCTCTGGTAGCGGGCTGGATTGCTGTCATTTTTCCTTACTTCCAAGCACTCTGAAGAAGCTTCTGATTTCTTTTGGAGGCTTTGAGCAGCAAGCTTCCTGCTTGGGAGAGACGATCTGAGTTAAATATATAAAATAGAAATCAATATCTAGCTCTTATGTAGACACTGATGGTTCAATACGATAGCCTGAGTTTTTGAGATATCTCGGGGTATCCAGGAGCTCTCCAGTGGGGTGTCAGATAATGGAGGTCTTGAAGGAGGTCTGCACCTTCCTAGCATGGCAAGTGAGGTCAGATAGGATCCACAGGGTCTAAGATGACACAAAGCACTTACTTATACTTAGGCAACCAAATCCTGGCCCTGAGATTCAGCTTGCAGGTTTAGACACATAACTGTATGTATCTACAGTATAGTGTCTACTTATGATCTAAGGCTCTAAGCTCCCTAAGCTGATATTTGGTTCAGTTCCTGGACACACACTCTGCTGAAATCAACACAGTTATACTGGTGCAAAGAAAGTATAAGGAAGAGGAGAATCAGGCCCAGGACACCTGGATAAGGTTTGGTAGCATGCACTCTTCATGGAGCCCTCCACACTTCTGCCATAAATGTCCAACTCAGGACATTCTATGATTCATATTACTTTTTTCTCCTCCAGGGTCCCACAATGTTAGCTTCTCGGTGTTTAACAAAGGAAAGTGAGTAAAAGAATCTTTTTCTCTCCTTTTCTGTGGTTTTGCATGGGGACACAGCTGCATTTGAGTCCAGGATAAGTGCATGACATTTTTACTGAATCTGGTATTTCATTGCTTAGAAATGCAGTTTTGCTATCTTGAGAAGACTATCATCAAATTGGGAATGAAAAGGGAGAATGTTTCTCCCCCAAAGCATCTCTGCTTTGGGCTTTTAATACTTTAGCTTCAGTGCCCAAAGCATAAGTCATCTGTTAAGCCTAGCTGAATGAAATCCTTTCACCTCGTTTTTAACTCTTCATCCAAATGGGAAAGAATTTAGCCATAAAAAGAGGTGAAAATGGGTTCTGACAGTGTCAAAACCATACTTTACAATGGGACAGTGCTTGCAATAAAGAGTTGCAACCATGTAATGGAGTCTCTTGAATCAATGCCTCAATGTGCTGGTAAAAGCTGTTGTTGGTCTTTGTAGAAATGTTCTACTGTTTCGCTGGAGAGTGAGTGTCCAGCTCTGCCAAAAGAAGGTCTAGTTTAACTTAAATGGCCAAGGATCTCTCAGGCATTTTCTCTCTCTTGCAGGTCAGCAGTACACAAAGGTGCTTGGCTCATCAGCGCCAAACAGGAGCTTTTCTTGTATCAAACGCATTCAGGTATTGCACTGAACCATCTCACTGGCTGCACTGTCCCTTAGCAGTCCCAGCATGGTCTAAGGAAAGACCTCTCACTGTTGCTCTTCCCAAGGATGTAATCCTGTTGTGTCCTCAATTTGGGTGTGCCACTCCCCTGGTATGGGTTTGACCAAACAAAAAGCTGCAGATCAAAAATTTTGGGACGACAAGATTTTATGTGCTAAGGCTGGGTGTGCTGCCAGTGAGTTATTGTCCCTCTCAGACAGGGATGTGTTTGAACTCTGTTTTGGACAGCCTAACCTGAGACAGTCAGCCACGGAACAGCAGTATGGCAGGATTTGGGATGACGTTGCTTTATCATTGTTCCTTGTCTTGTCAGGTCAGCAGTAGACTTGAGGTGTTCCATCTAGAGAAGCTTTATATCACTTTTCTCCCTTAAATCACACTGTATTTGGTAAGATTGAGAGTTTAGAAACGCAGTCCTTAGGATGAGATAGATCCCACATCAGCTACAAGGAGGAGATGATGTTCAACCACTCCAAGAATTGAGTTCTGGATAAATGGTGAATGGCAGATTACTACACCATTAGTTTTAAAAATTCAGATTAAGGCACATTAATATTTATAACCTCCACAACACATTTTCAGCTATGTTGTAGACGGCAGACAATGGAAATCCTGGACACCTACTTAAGATTATGGTCATGGGCAAATCATGCCTGAGATTCAGCAAGGTCATACGCCCAACAGCTAAAGCAGAAGTAGGGGATCAGGGACTGCAGAGCACTGGCAGCCTTTGACCTTAGTCAGAGGTTGCATAAAGCTGAAAGACCACTTGGTTCACCTGCACAGGTCCCCAGCAGGGTCCTATCAAGGTTTGCTGTTAAGTTTTGACCTTTTAAGGGACTGAAATTAATGTAATGAATGTTGAGAAGCTTGGTTCAAAGGATAACAAAAGCATTACTTTGAGAACATAGCCAATACATGACTGCATTTTGTATATTGTTTATAGCATACAGCTTGTTTCAACTATAATTTAAAATCATTTTGTAAAGGAGGGTAATTTTATGTCCTTATTTACAAACTGAGGCACAGTAAAATGAAATAACCCTGAATGGAGTTGGCTATTGGCAGAGCACCAGCAGAAACAAGATCTGTCAGATCTATCCCGTAGACTGTACTGTGCTAGCCAGTAGTCAACATTGTAAAAGTAAAGTTTAAATACCAGATGAATTAACAACAACAAAAAACAGATATAGACCAACGTCCCTCATCTTTTTTATTAGTCTTTTTTTCAGAACTATACAAGTAAAATTGGGTGGTTAAACTAGGACATCTGAGTGCAGAGCGAGTAAATGTCATCAAAGAGAAAAATAGGTTTCCAGTGTGGAAGGGCACGACCATAACAGAGATAAAATCCTGAAAGATTCTCATGGTCATGATGTGGACACTCTCCATTTGTGCCTGAAGCCTAAGGGATGACTGGAAAATGTAGTAACATCTAAACCTGTAGGTTAAATTAAGAATTGAGTCAGACAAGGTCAAAAGGATTAAAACAGTTTTAATTCCACTTTTTTTCCCCCCCCAGAGCTCCTTGATAGCACATAATATACCGGTTTGCAATCTGAGCATGACAGATGCAGCCACTGCTAAGTAACAGTGCAAGCATGACAGTACTTCTCCCGTCATGCGGCCAACTTATCCATGTTGTTCATTCCTGGTGTAATCCCAGCAGCTGCCAAAAACCCTGTGAAGGATCAGTGAGATGCCTTTTTCATTCACAGGAGCCTGCTCTGGCTGGAAACAGTGCAAGTGCACTGCTGGCTTTAACAGAAATAGGACTGGGGTTAACCTTTCCAACGTTTGTTTTCAGATTCCCCTTTTCCTTCCTCTGTAGAGATAGCCTCTGTGTTTCCAGCTGGTGGGAGTCTCGGAGGAGGCACTGATCTCACTGTCACGGGGGATTTCTTTGAGGAGCCAGTGCAGGTCATTGCTGCAGGTAAAGAGGAGAAATGTGTGAAAGATACATTTTTTTTTTTTTTTTAATACAGTAGTTATGGCCCTGACCACAAAACCCAACTGATTTTCACAGATACTAGTGTGGAAGCTGTAGGACTTACCATCAGGAAGGTCCAGTTGTTCTGACTGTGGGCATGAATCATTTTGATAGTACAAGCCCAGGCTTTTAGCAAAGTGTTGACCCCTTTTGGAAAGAAGATGGGTTTATGCCACAGCTCAGTTGTGTTTCCAAGTCTCACACAGCACATTTGTCTCCTTTTCCTGCTGCCAGGTGTCCCCTGTAAAGTCAAGCATGTCTCTCCCCAGCAAATCAGATGCACCACTGAGCCTGTCGGCAAGGGCAGGAGGCTCGGTGCCCCCCAGCCAGGTACGGTATTCAAATAACTGAAGGTCCGAACAGGCAAACACACAGGGAAATGGAGGTCAGAAATCGTTTGGTGATGAATGCAATCAAGAAACAGGGCTCTCCAAAATGCTGTCTGCTTCAACATCAAGCCAGTTTCTCCTAGGTTTGATAGGGAGGAAGGCCACAAAAATGACCAGAGGGATGGAACACCTTTTCTATGAGGAAAGGCTGAGAGAGGTGGGGTTGTTCAGCCTGGGGAAGAGAAGGCTCCGGGGAGACCTTATTGCAGCATTTTAATAATTGAAGGGGGTTTATAAGAAAGGTGGGGAGAGACTTTTTAGCAGGACCTGTAGTGATAGGACAAGGGGAAATGGTTTTAAACTAAAAGAGGGGAGATTCAGACTAGATACAATGAAGAAATTTTTTTTATGATGAGGGTGGTGAAACCCTGGCACAGGTTGCCCAGGGAGGTGGTAGATGCCCCATGCCTGGAAACATTCAAGGTCAGGTTGGACGGGGCTCTGAGCAACCTGATCTAGGTGAAGATGTCCCTGCCCATGGCAGGGGGTTGGACTAGATGGCCTTTGAAGGTCCCTTCCAACTCAAACCATTCTATGATTCTATAGCAAGGAAAGGCAAGGTGGAGAGCTCAGCCCATGACTTGCAGATCGGCGATGGTGGAAGGAAGGTCAGCCTGGTGTGTAGGGCTGTGGAGAATGAGGGGAAAAAAGTATGGCTAATATTTAGGGGAAGGATAGCTGAACTCAAGCTATTGCAGAGGTTTCTGGGGACACTGCTTGAGTGGGCTATTGCAGTAGGAAATTATTGTGCATAAAATGAGGCTTAGCTCATTTTGACGGTGGGTCGCCTCAGTACCTGCAAGAGCAGACATGTGAGCTTGATTGGATGCTCTGCTCTCTTCAGATTTTTGTTCTTTCTGGTGGAGGATTTCAAGGTAGAACAAATTCCCTAAAGTGAGATCTGTGTTCTGCCTTGGACTGTAAAAAAGACCCACAAACAGAGCCAATTTATTATTAAAAAATTTCTGTTCTGGCCTGCCTCCTTACACCACTGATTCTAGCATGTGCTCTGGGATTTTTGTTGGCTGTTACTGACAATGCTTTTATTTTAATTTTCTAGGAAACAGAGGGCTTCTCTTTGAAGTCTGGGATGACGCCTCCGATCTGACAGAAGCAGGTCCTGGGTATAGATGGCAGTTTGTACCTAATGCCAGTTCCCCAGTAAGATTTCTGTCTGGGGCAAAGAAGTCCTTCAGGTACTCAGTGATCTTAAAAAGAGATGAAGCCATGGCAATCACCTTTAGCAGTGTAAGGTGTAGCAGTAACACCTGACAGCTCTTTATAGCAGAGCCTTACTGCATAGCTCCTATAAATCAAAGCAAACCCTCTGCTCCGAGGTCCTTTTGAAGCTCAAAATATGCAGTGAAGTGTTTTATTTTTCCTCCTTTTGCTTTCACTCAGTATTTCTGCTCTACCTGGCCTAGATGTGCTGAAATACCACAAAAGAAATTGCTGTGGAGGTAGAAGGAGCTCTAGTCAGAAGCTGTTTTGGGCTGGAGCTCTGGCTAAGTGTGGTTGGCAGCAGCAGCAGCGCAGGTGGAATTAATGGAAATAAGTGCCAAGTCTCAGCCCCAAGCTGAAAAAAAATATCTGAACTGTGTTGGTCCCCATTGCCTCTTCAGACACACCCTTGAAAAGCTGTGCAATATGCATGAATGTTTTCATTTTTCTACCACTTCTCTGTTTTTCTCAGTTGATCTTCTGTGTGATTTTGAGCCTTTTCCTGCCTGTTCAGGGTTAAGACTTTGCTTGAGAAGAAATGCACAAAAAAAGTGACCAATGACAACACCATATTTATTATTATGGAGCTGGTTTTTTTTTTTTCCTTTTTGAAAACTTCTGTAAAGCATAAATGACATTTAACATGAAAATGGGTCATTTTGATGTTCCTTCTGTTTTAAAATCTCTGAGTTTGTTTTGTTATAACTTGGTCTCACAGTGTTTCCTTGTTACTCAGCGTACACGTGAAGGTGGGGTGTGGGGTTGGGGGGGATTTGCAGCAACTCTTTTGTATATTGTGGATGTTCTGCTTTTGCTTAGCTCCAGGCTTCGTGGATTTTTTGTGGCTCCTGAGACCAACAATTACACCTTCTGGATTCAGGCAGATGGTCAGGCGTCTCTCTACTTAAGTTTGTCCCAAGATCCAGAACATAAGGTATTACTCTCGGCAGAGATAAAATGAGATCAGGATAGGAAATGGTTTTAATTAAGGTCATAACAAGTGGGAATTTCCCCAGTGTGAATTGGCTTATGGGCCCTTGTTATGAATCTGTTACAGAGTGAAATCTGTGTGAACATATTTGATGTATTACATTGGCCTTATCAGCCTCTCAGCTCATGAAAAACTCACCCTTGCAACCAGACTCTTTGAATGTCTTTTCCAGAAGACCTTTTTGTTAGTTCAGCACATCTCTGTCACTAACAATCTGGGCAAGGGCACCTGGAGGCTTGCTGTCTGACTTCCTCAGTTTACCTCCTTTTTTTGCCTGTTGAAACTTTGCCCTCTGAAAACATTGGTCCTTCCCTTTGTAAAGCTGAGAGGATGCTATAAATGAGGTGATCTATTTCTCTGAGCTATTCTTAAGCCTAGCAACTGAACAGGGCTAGAAGAAATATAAAGGACATCTTGTCTATAAAAAAAAAGTAGCGTTACTGGTCTTACTAATGGTAACATACTACATCGCAGAAAGCTGTAGACATAGTTCTTTCTTTTGTATTTGGAGGACATGAGATGTAGAATGGAAGTCATCCATGAAAAGTTGCATGGGGAACTGTTATTAGGGCTAGGGTCAGCTATGAGAATTATCTTCTTTATGGTATTGAACCCTAAACCAAACTTCTTTGAGATGACGGCTTTTTCCTGTATAATAGGAAGGAATGTGTCAACCATTAACCCACTGCTACCAGCTATAAGCACGAGTCTGTTTTTTTGGAACTGTGGTATTGGACAAAGTGTCTTTTGGGGCCAGAAAAATGTCTCTAACTGATTGATTTGGTTGGTCTGGACACAGGTGAGAATAGCTTCTCTCCCTGCCGGCAATTCGGAGTGGTCTGAGAACTGGGTAAAGAGCTGGAGTGAGCATTGGCAGCCAAAATCCCAGAAATTTGAGCTTACTGCTGGTTCGAGGTACTACCTGGAAGCGCTGCATCATGGAAAGGCACCCAGCAATGGGATGAGAGTTGGAGTCCAGATACATAACACGTGGCTGAATCCCCACGTGGTGAACAACTACTACATCGAGAGACATGAAATAAGGGCTCACGCCTTGCATCTTCCAGAAGTGCAGGTCAGTGCTGTGTACTTGACCCTGGGAGCTGGACTAGCCCTGATTCAGTTGACACAGACGGCAACAAATCCTAACTGTAAAGGCCTTGCCAGTGCTAGACATGAAAGTGTGTTCCCGCCTTGTTTTTAACCTGCTAAGATAGTTGATGAGAATAGCATCATGAGCTGAAGGTGTTCATGGTTTTTACACACGTTGGTGGGCGTATGTAAACCCTACGGCTGCATTATAATCTGCTCAAGCGTTAAAGCGTAAGCAATGTGGACTCCCCTCAGGTTTTATCTCACTCATTAATGCCTCACTTGTTAACTAATGCTAATTAATACAAGTTTAGGATAGTTCTTATTTCCCCTCCTTAGTGACAGCACACTCAGTGTGTGTTATCTGGTCAACCCTATATTGCAATCGGATGATAGAAACTTTCAGCTTGATGAAGTGCTCAGCAATGAGGGAAGTTTTTCCTGGTGGTTAAACCCCACAGCTGCAGGTCAGGAGCTTTAGGGATCATCAAGCATTGGAACAGGCTGCCCAGAGAGGTGGTGGAGTCACCATCCCTGGAGGTGTTCAAAAAATGTGTAGACGTGGCACTTTGGGACATGGTTTAGGAGGCACGGTGGTGTTGGGTTGACGGTTGGACTTGATGATCTTAGAGGTCTTTTCCAACCTTAATGATTCTATGATTTGTGGCCATCCGTGTGTCTGCACAGGTCAGGTATCCCTTGTGCTCCCATTAATCTAAGAACAGGAGCCCAAGGCTTGTGTCAGGAGAGACCATGGAGGACAAGAGCAGTTTAAGAGCAGCTGAAGGGTCTTTTGATTTACAGAGACTTAAAAAGGCAAAATGCTGGCTGTAAAATCCTCCTCAGTAGAAGATACCAGGTTTGAAGCCTGTGCGTCTCATGCAGTTTGTATCTGTTTTCATTTATTTATTTGCTTCTTTGCTTGCCAGATGTTGGCTGTGTCTGGTACAGGGTGTTTCAGTATCTCCTGGAATAACACATTGCGCAGAATGATCCCCACAAATGCTACGGCTCGCCAGGTAGGTGTCATTAAACACAGACACCCAGTCCTCTGCTGGTGTGTAACTGATGGAGTTCTGGTACTTGACAGCAGTTAATTGTTTGGCCCAGAAGCTGAGAAAAACTTTACATGATGTAGGGGTGATTTTTCTTACTGTGAGTGTCTCGCAGTGGGATTTTTTGGGGGCCTGACTCCCAGGTATATTCTAAGCGTATCACAGCATCTGATCTTGGCCTGTCATGTCTGCAATGAAGTGTGTGGTATCTTCAGATACCAGACCCTTGGACTTCTCCTCTAAGACCAGATGTGTAGCGTATGGCTCTTGCTTCAGACGGGAGCTCGGATCTGACTTCTTCAAAATCCCATAGTCTCTTGATGCTATTGGTCACTGTTAAAATTACCCTGGGTGATAGCTCCATGATAGTCATTAGACACCTAGTCAACACAGCTGGTGGAGCCTGGAGGGGCATGCAGATGCCCAGGCTGTGATATAGCTCATGTAAGAAATCTGCACCTTTCCGAGGAGGCTGCTGGACATCTAAACGATGTCTCATACCCCTGAAGGGTATCAGACATGGAAATTTATACTCTGTGTTGAGCTGAATTTTATCCTCTACTGTTTGGCTACCTGTTTTTTCAGAGCTGCCTTGCCACCAGTCCCTAGCTGATGAAAAATGTAGTGATGATGTGTGTGGTGAAGCTCTCTGCTGAAATGATCCAGACACGGTTGTACTGTGACTGCTTTTCACTTTCTTAATTTTTTTTAAAGGTGCAAACAGCAATAGAGGAACTTCTTTCAATAGGATGTGAAACTGAGCCAACTTCTGCTAAAATCCTTTTCCGTGATGGCTTTGAGAAAGAAGGTAGTGAGCTTCTGTGACAAATAAGCAGTATTTACTGTGAAAGTTGATTTCCTTTTATGAAATAAATGTACTTTAAACTTTTAATGATAGTAAATTTACACTTTTAATGGGTTTAAGTACATACATTCATGTTTCTCAGCTATTCATTATTTGTACATATTCTTATGTGGGAGTTTATGGAACTAATATTAAAACCAACGTGATTAATATAATAAAGAGAGATTCTTTCCGTAATACATTGTATGACTCGGTCATATTGCAACACACTTATCAAAGCAGGTGATATTTTTTGTTGTTAGACATGTTAGGAGTAGAGACAAAAATTTGAAATTATTCATGTTTCAATAGGTCTGGTGGCGAAGCAAATCTGGTGTAGCCCATAGCTACAGCTTGGGCTGCGGAAACGGCTGATTCTGACTCTGAAGGTCTTTGCTTTCAGTGTTTCTTGATGACTGAAAGTGAAACAGTGCAAATATCTGTAGTATACCTGACTGGTCAGGCAAGGTGTAAAACATCAATTGCCTTTGTAAAAAAAATAAAATTATTGATAATAGTTTTCTAACATGAAGGTATTGTGCACATCAGAAAGTTACTGTATTTTGTATATCTGACAGCAATAATAGTATACTAATCCTATGCCAAGAAGTAGATGATTGCCTAGAGACCTCGTATCACATCCTCATATTCAGTATGGACAGAGAACAGGCCCCAGCCAGTAATACGTATATTTGGCGACTGATTCCTCCAAGTGGAGGAAAGCAATTAATTAACTTTATTGTGGAGGGAGGGAAGCTTTAGACAAAAAGATGGAAATAGCGATTGGACATTCTTAATCTAATTATGTGACCCCAAATCTACAATTCTGCCAACAAAAAAGAGGAAAAACTTGAGCTAAAAGCCAATGATGATTCAACAGTACAGTGAGAATAAAAATTTGATACATAACAAATAGAACAAAAGAGAACTTGGATTTTCATTGATGATTGTAAAATATAGAAAATATTAAAAGGCAACAGAACAATGGTGAAATCATGGTGAACGGATGCCAGAAAAGTAAAAGAACAGCCACACACGTTCAGACCTAGGGTCCATCTAGCCTAGTGTCCTGTCTTCAGGAGAAACCAAAATGGATGCCTAGGGAAGAGTAAAAACTGGATAACTATGTGTAATAATAATTCTTCATTAATTCTCCTCAAATACGAAGTATTTTCAGCTCAATTAATTTCCTGAGTGATATGGGGTTTTTTTAATTACCTTCAGTGGCTCTCCCTTTCCTGGACTCACATAGTCTCCCCTTGAACACAGCTAAACTACTACATTCATACTTTCTTCCAGTGAAGATTGCAACAGGTCCAACACCTCTTGTGCAAAGAACCACAACTCACAACTGCTTCCTTTCAATTACCGCTCCCCTTCCCCCGCCCTCAACTCTGCTGTTAACTTCATTTAGCAGGCCTTATTTCTCTTACTGGAAGAAAAGTTGATTTGTCAGTGCTTACTGATGGAAGAAAGTCTCTTATGTACTAGAAACAGAAGAAATCCAAGCAGTTTTTCAGCAGTACGGTTGATAGACCGATGGAACAAACATCCCAAAAAGGAACGTGGATTCACTGTTGCTTTATACATAATTTTCCAGCTTTGTTTGAGTATTTTCCGGAAAGAAAGGGTGGACTTGGTTAAAAATACTCTGACTAAAGGCAGTGTTATTTGCCATGAGGTTTTATGGTCAGAGCAGTAATCTAATGGTCCCTCCTGCCTTTCAGCACCCTTAAACTAGTGAACAATTGCCCTGCAGGTGTTCACCATTTATCTGGATAGGTGAATACTTAAGAGTAGGACTGTTTGACAAATGTTGGATACCCACTTCCTGTATTTTCATGAATTTCTTGACCGTACTGGTGTCTTCTGAATTATTTTCAAGTCTGTCATCCCTCCTTGTGTTTTTTTTGTCTGTCAGATATGAAGGACCTCATTACCACACAACATATTGTCAGTGGTACAGAGCCTTTCTGTGGGAGATTCAGCATTCACAGACCAAGCCAGCTGGTGAAAACTTCCCCATCAACTCTTCCAAGATATGATCTTACTGAATACACACACGTAAGTGGCTGCTCGTGATGAGTAGGTTGCACTGGGGAGTGAATACTCCGAGCCAAATCAGCGTTATAAAATTAGCTGGTCTGTTTAGACTTCTAGATCCACAAAGATTCATGTCTTTGGACTATGTTTGTGGAAAGGGCAGAGTGTCTTTGGTTGACGGGATGGATAGTTTGAGATCCCTGAGGCATGGATATTG
The DNA here is from genome assembly GCA_013389945.1 of Fregata magnificens. Taxonomy (NCBI): domain Eukaryota; kingdom Metazoa; phylum Chordata; class Aves; order Suliformes; family Fregatidae; genus Fregata; species Fregata magnificens. The sequence goes on along the minus strand of WAAD01023297.1, from coordinate 35,572 downwards.
TTTAACGCATCTGGCTGCTCTCTGCTCCTGGGGATGCAACCCCTGCTAAGGGAAAGGTGGGATGGTGTTGGGGAAAGATGGAAGATGCAGGAATGACCGCTTCTTGACAAGAGCAAAAAAACTTGTTATTTGGGGGTCCGCTCTGGCTAACTTTTCTGCTCATCTTCTACATCTGCTTTTAATAGGAATAAGGTCTTGATTTCGACCCTGTCACCCTTTCTTTGCTACCTGGGGGAAGGCAAGTATTTGAGCATTGAAAGAAAGGAAGAGGGAGGGAAGGAGAGACCATCCCCAAAGACTCCTGCATTCCTTCCAATTCCCCATTACAGACCTCCTCCAGTTCTATTTCCCCACCTGACACCCATTCCAAACCTTGTACGTTGCAAATCTCACAAACTCCTCCAGTCTCCTTTCCTCCGTCCCAGACACTCGAAATCACTGTTGGCGCTTCCAAGCTATGTTTTGCCCCAAAACCTCGCTGAAGATAAGGGGTCAGTTTCAGGCTATGTGGTAGCACATGGGTCACCTGGATGCTAGTGTGCCATCACTTCTAGGTATTATTCAAGGTAATTTGGCCTTAAGGGGTGGGCTTTATTGCTGACCTTGAGCAAAATATTTCCCTACTAATGTTAAACAGAATAGAATATCTTCTGCAGACATTACTCATAAATTACCTGTTTTGATTTGTGAAAGTTTTTTTCCCGATTTTTGCAGGTGTGTTTTGCACATAAAGGCCATATAAGCAATATCCTTCACATCTCAGTGTCCTATACCAATGTCTCTTTATGTTCAGTGAAGAGGAACCTCACCTGCCTGTGGGATTTCAATGAAACTGACTCTAAAAGGTATCCAGACACTTATAGTTTCCACAGATGACACTTTCTATAGTAAGAAAGTGGACTAGGAAAACTGGGAGAAGTAAGTTCTTATTTGTATAGGAACAAATTGTCAGTTGGGGTAAGCTGACAAATCCTCTGTCCCTGCAAAGGCATTCCTGCAACATGCTTCCATTCTTTTTGAGGACTTACTCAGTAAATCTGCATGTTTCTTGTTATATGCACTATCTCACCATAGTAATGCACAGATGGAGAGTTTGTTCTCTCCCTGGTAAGCACACCAGAAGGCTTCTGAAGACATTAATTTCATGGTTTCTTTGTCAACAGTCAGTGGATTTTCTGCAGTGAGACAGAGAGATGAATTGAATTTTT
>WAAD01023297.1:1617-33654 GCA_013389945.1 Fregata magnificens | reverse complement strand
GGGTGTGTGAACATGTCCATGCTTCTCCAGGACCTCCCTGCCAATTCCGCTGTGTTTGTGCATCAGATAGACTTGCTGAGCCCTGTGCTGCAAAAGGAAACATATGGGTCATTTTACCTTGATGAAGTCATCATCGCAGACAGAGCTGTGACTGGTAAAGGAATCTGATTTTTTTTCTTTTCTGTTAATGTTACAGTCTTTCCAGGACACTCCATTAAAATCTTTAATTATAGGGCCGGTTGAAACTTTTTCGAAGGGGAAAGGTATTTCACAACAGGCACAAAAATAATTTTGTTTTCTTGTACTTATATTTTTTTGTGAAAACAATCAAGAAGGAATGGTCAAATATCAATATTCTTGGTTTATTTGAAAATGTGTTTCTACAAATGTAACTCCTGAATGGTCTTTCCCAGACAAAAAAAACCCAAAAGAACCCCTGATATGTTTCCAGCTATGAAATGAAAATAATCTAGACATAGAAACAGCTGTTCTCCTTGCTCTAATGGATGCTTGTGGTCTTTTTCTTTCAGTTTCTCAGAGACAACCCAAACCACCTCAGCCAGGTGGGAGGATAGTTGAAGCAGTATCTGTGGTGGGGTCTTCTCCCACTTATAATGTGTCCTGGATGGTGTCTGGCTGTGGTGCAAGTCTGCCCCTTCTTTCTCCAAGGTAGGGACAGTGGGTAGATTATATCAATACCCTGTAATACCTCTTGCAGTTCCCCCTGACATGTCTGGAGCTGGCTGTCATCTAAGACAGGACATGAGAGGCAGTGGAGGGTAAGACTGCAACTTGACAATCCCTGTGCTTTCACTGGAGTCTTCTCCGCTAGGCATTTCAAATGGCCTGTGTTCAGACTGTTTAGACTACTGAATCCCGCACAGATGTCTGTACTCAGTAGACGGGCTGCAGTTCTATTTATTGAACACATATAAATTTAAACATGTTCCTTTTCCGGGTTAAGTAAAGGTGGCCCATCCACCTTGGTCAAATTGGTGATAATTGTCTTTTGGCAGGTTTGATGATGCATCATGACACTGAGCCCCATTGCTTCCCTACGTACTATCACCCTCCTAAGTCAGCTTTTGTTGCCCGTGGCTTACATTAAGATACTTAATTTCACTCTCAGCACGTGAGTGTTTTGAACTTTGCTCACCATTTAGGATCTTGAACATATATTGCAGACATCTTAGTGAAGGTATCTGATTCTGGTATTGAAATTCCATTGTATGAGTGGGATTCAGTTGCTGAACCAGAGGTGCTTAAGATGTTTCAGCTAATCTGGGGTATGTAAGACATACATGGGACACCAAGATATGATGTAGGACTAGAAGGAGATCTAAGCCCTTCTGGAACAGTGGAGGGAGATCAGGCAGAGATGCTCCCAAACACCTTTAATGACACCAATTATCATGTTAGGCAATGGAAGTCCACCTTATGTGTCCTTGTTTACTGAGACGGTTTCTGTTCTGGAAGTCCCAACAATAAAAGAGGAGGCAGAGCCATAGGCTGACCAGATCAGAGGGCGCACCATTGAAGGGCTATACTGGCAGAGAATAAATCCTGTAAAAGGTGAATTGTATCCAGTCGAGTTAGCAAGGACCTGATGGGAATAGAGCCAGGCAAGGGAGAAGCTGCAACGGTGCAGCCTCTTCTCCTTTGCAGCAGCCAGCTGTTAGTTTGGCTCAGTTACCTCACCCAAAGTGACTTGCTCAGGTGTCCACAGGAATCCTCCTTTCAGAGGAAGGTGAACCTCAGCCTGCTGTAACTTAATCTGGCTTCTTACCTTGTGGTATCTCCTCTTTCAAGCAAATGCAAAGAAACCTGTAATTAGTTTTGAGTGCTCTAAAGACAGCTAGATTGTCCTTTAAGAGTTGTCTAAGATCTGAAGAAAATTAGGTCTGGTTCCCAGAGCAGCCGAGTCCTTGCATTTCTTGGTGAAATCCATGGCTTTGGTGAATTCATCAATCACCTGTTGGGGTTCAGAGACATAGTCCAAGTCAGCACAAAGGAAAAGACTGACGCAATCCAGTTTATACCTCAGTTTTCCCAAGACGATAGCTGCTAATCAGCAGCTCAGACTACTGTCCTGCAAAGCTCAAGTCCAAGAAGTCATTCGGTAAAACAGTTAAACCACAGTTCAGACCTAGCTGTTTTGTAGAAGGCAACTTAGCTGGCACAGCATAGAAGGATTTGACTTGTGAAAGTCTCTCCTTGAAAAGCACATTTAATTGCCAGTGTCAAATGTAGTATTTTGACATGAACCACCAATGGAAAAGGCAAGGATGAGAATACAGGGGGATGTCTGTGAGGTTTAATATACTTAAAGAGGGGAGTAACTAACAGAAAGAGGGGAATTTTTTACTCCTGTATGTAGCCTTAACAACACTGGCATTGGAATGCTACATACAGCAGTGATAAGCATATTTTTCAAAGGGATTTAGAAAAACTGGGGGGAAAAAAAAGCCATGAGCATCATTATGGAGCTGAAGAAAATGCCTACGAGAGAAAGGTTTAAGAAGCTCAGCCTGTTTAGCTTATAAAAAGATTAAGAGATAGACTGATCACAGTACCTCTCACCAGCAAAAAAAGAAAGTGCTTAGCACTGGTGGGCTTCTGCATCTCACAGAGGAAGATGTAAGAGAAACCAGTGTGTGGTGCTGAAGTCAGGAAGACTGAAAACAGAAATCAGCGCGTGCTTTAAAAATGGGTGGGCTGATCACTGTCTTTGGATATCTTCAAAAAAACTTGGCTCTTTCTCTTAACTGAGCGCGTGCTGTGCTTTAGTACAACTTGCCATGGTCGGGACAGGAATATTGGCTACAATCTGAGGTACCGGCTGTCCATCGTATGAGAAGGCTCAGTGGTCCCTTTGGTTTTGTATTCTCAAACTTTGCTCTGCAGAACCCTCTGCTGAGGTCTGAGAGACTTCAGCTGTTACCCAGACACTTAACCACACGGTGGCATCATTGTGCCACAGAAAACTTCTTTTTCCTCTTAAAAGAGGATGTTAGTGGCAAGGGAGGAAATATATTAAGTTTTAGAAATTGGGCTTTGGGTGCACTCTAATGCAAAATATCGCGGTAATTCAGGGGAGTCAAGTTTTTGATAGACTCGAGGAGACTACAGGATGAAGTAGGAAAGCTTTTTGCTTCAATGTTGTAGCTGCTGTCCAGGTTGCATTGAGTTGGTCCTTTAAAAACACCAGTACTGGGGCATGACTTGCTTGTGCTTGGTGCTGTATGAACTATGTCTTCTATAATAATTAAAAAAGGTGTTTTTTCCATAGTTTTCTGTTGTGTGCATTGCCTAAGTTATGTAGGTGTAAGTTGGGAGTATCCAATTCCATTTGAGCTCTGAACGTGTTCTCCCTAGGTCCTTCAAGAGTGTTGTTCCCATAGGTGTCCCTCTGCTGCTGGTGACATGGGGGTGTCAGGAGTGGTGGTCTTAACTACTAATGCCTTCATGTGAACCCTCTCTGTCACACAGAGGTGCTTTGCTTGGGGAAGGCTCTAAGGAGTATGGCTACCTCTATGTCTCCACGGAGGATGTGAGAGTCAGCCTCACCATTCAGAGACTGCAAAAGTCATCTCCGCCTATTGGAGGGACCTTCCGCATCCACTTGGCCCATACAGTGATATCAGGTAAGAGAAGATGCGAGTACAGGTCCTGGATTTCCTTCGCAGGAAGCCAAGTGAAGAACAGACAATATTGAACCATTGAAATGCTCAGGGTCCAGGCTGGCAGGTTAAACCGGTTGTGACAGTTGCTAGATCTTTTCATTTGATGTCCTTCAAGACAGGAGCTAAGGATTATAGGCAGGGCAGTATTTCTAGATGTCAGGTATGGGGTTGTTCCAAAGTGCATACAACCACTATGAAATACTTGCCTTAATGTTAAAGAACTTTGGATCAGATCCTGAATTGGGATTTTGCCTCCCAAGGTTTCATTATGCTGATATGTATCCAGCATGTACACTTCTGGTTGTCTTGTATGACAAGACCCATGCAGGTTACCAGGAAATTCATTCTTTTCTAGGATTACCAGGATTGGTAATTGGTTTGCAGATATCACAAAACTTTTGTGCATAGAATTGCTTGACTTGAATTAGTCACCCTTTAGATGTACTAAGTTTTCTTGTGTTTGGTTTAAACATTCAAAGAGGTTTAGAATGAAAGTCAGCAGCTTAATATGAGCAAGGCCAGCAATAAAGTTCTTGACTGAGGAACTCGTGACTCAATTATAAAGTCAAATCATAAAATAGGAAAATGTAACCTTAGAATATTCATGAAATAACTCTTTCCTCACTGTTGTCGCTTAAGATTTTTCTGCAACAGCTGAAGGCTGTCTCAATAGTGCCCTGCTTTGAATATAATCTTTTAAAAATGTACTCCATTACTCTTGCCCTGTTCCCAGGTCTTGTGCTTTCCCCTCTTTCTTATGAATTGGTTTAGAGAGATTCATTGCATCTGCAGCTTTGGCTATGGGTATCTATGTCAAAAGAAATATGACATCATTTGCATTTATTTGGGATTGCACTCTACAAATTCTTCTTCATAGACTGACTCTCCCCATCCCACACATCCCCACCCCTCTCATCTAGGAAGTTTCCAACCTTTCTATTTTGAAGGAACATGACTTGCACACTGAAATTTCACATTTCCTAAAAATGTAGGTTGCATGTAATGAAAAGTATTACTTAGGCAAAATTTCTGATGGTCCCAGCTGGAAAGAAGTTTCCAGGTTTTCTTAGCTATTAAATAGTGCAGAGCTTTTGGCATTTGGGTCCAGCAAATTTCCCTCTGCTGCTTTTTGGCAGTTGCAGAGGTTTGAACCACAACAGCCTTGCACTAATAATGAAACATCTTTCTTTTCCAGGAGCAGGTAGATGTGCTCTCCTAGGGATGAGGATATCCACTGCTTTCTAATGTCTTTTGCAGATGTTTCAGTGCACATCTCCTCGCACCATCTCCGCAAGCTTTTGCAAGAAAACACAGATAATTCTACAGCCCCGTACTTCAACACCAGTGACTTCATTGTGACCAAAGACTCAAACTCTTGCTATGAAAACACCTGGACACTGACTTGGAAAACAAAAACTGGGGACTTGCCCAATGTTATCAGGGTACAGTAATTTCTTTTACTAACACCCACTTTGAAGCCCATTCAATGTCTTTGGCCTTGGCCGAGTTATTCTCCCAATGTTTGTTTTTATGAAAACACCCATGGAACCTTAAGCAATCTATCTTCCTATTAGGGACAGCAGCCTAAGCAAATTCCAGATTAGATGATTAAAAAAACAACTGCAGTTACAGGAGGAGAAATTACATCTTCAGGGCCTGTCTTCAAAATGAGGAGGCTAAAATGTAATTTCTGTGCCTTTTTGCAGTTCTGCACAATAAAGGGACTGCTACACTGAAATGAAAGCTATTATAATCACATTACTATTTCAGTACAGTAACTGAAGCTCAGTACAGATTTGTGGCATCATTTATGGGCCAAGAAGGTCTTTTTCTGAGAATTGTTCTTAATGGGTTCATATCTGGTTCTCATAAGTCTCAGATGAAGGTTCTGTTCACACTTTCCCATCTCAAGATTTATCGTTTAAGTTTTGCTTCAAGTAGAAGCATCTTTTTTGAATAAGGACTCAGACTGAGCTGCTTCCTTCCCCAAAAAGAAAAAAAATATTTATTTGTATATCTAGCTTTTAAAAATGTAAAATTATCTTCGATGAAGCAATGAATTCTCATGCTCAAGCCATTGGCCTGGATGGTGAAAAAAGCTTAAGCTGCATCTTCGGGGTATCACAGGCCCTTGTTTCACCCAAAGTCACGTTTTTGAGAAGCAGATGTTCAAAGCTATTTCCGTGCCTAATTCCAAATAATATTACTGAGTATTGGAAGTTTATTTGCAAATTTGGTTCCTGAATCTCTTTGCCTCAGTTTCTTGCTTGCAAGGTGAGGATGGGAGCAGGGAGGTGGTGTGAAGTTTCGGATAATGAAGATTTAGACCTGGAGATAGGAGTCATGGAATAAGCTTGAGAAGAGGTTTCCAGGAGTTATTTGCTGCCTTGTAATGACTCTGTATGAACTCTGGGGGAACGGTTTTAATTTAAAATCACAGGACAGAAAGGGGTGAGAAATTTAAATTATTTGTTCTTTGCTAGGTCTTTGCTGAAAACCTCACTGGTCTGAAGCCAACTGTTTCTAGTCGTGTGGTTTATGATGGGGGTGTGTTTATTGGGCCAATATTTGGGGACATGCTTGCCACCTTCAATAACAAAACACAGGTGAGTTAATGTGCTGTCACACTTCCTGTTGATTCACCTGGGTCGTGTAGATCCAGGAGTCTCACAGGCATTCAGGTACCTACTTCTGCCACTAAACCCTTTCAGAAATCTACTGTTCTGTGCTTTGCCATAAATCAGTCAGATTCACCTCCCTGGTTTGTGCAGCAGGACTTTCCTCCAAGAGCTATTGCAGGTGGGGAGAATGGACATCATGGGCGATGGAAGACAATTTATTTATTTTGAGGCAGTAGCCAAGGGCTGACATCGTCTCTGGACTCCCACCCTTGCTGGGTCCCATGGTGCTGGCCACCAAATTTGGGAATGACACTCTATTCGTCTACAGCGTTCCAGCTGTTACACTGATGGGCAAAACAAATGAGATGGTGGCTGTGGTACTAGTCTGTGAATTAGGCAAGTCCCTCAGCCTCTGTGGATCTCAGTTCTTCATGGGTGAAAAGGGAGCAAGAAGGGCTTCCTGGCTGAAAGAGTCTGCTGGATGGACAAACACGTTGCAAATTCAGATGTTGCAGAGCAGTGCGTATTGCTGGCTTTGCTTCCAGCAAAGGCGGCCAGGCAGTGTAGCGATAACAGAGTGATGCTGGATGTGCTCAAAGCCCAGCTGTGCAGCATTTGGGGCTAGGTCATCTTGCTTTTTTGGTGAGCCTGTTCCCCAGATATGAGGAATACCCTGCTTCCAGTAGCTCAACCACCTACAATATCTCTGCCGTCTGTGGTGCAGACAGACCCTCAAATAGACCAAGTGAAACAAGAATGGCGGCAGCAATCAGATTTCCTCTTTGTTTTTGAAGATTTATTCTGGCTTGCTGTTAGCAACAAGTGTAAAAATGTCCCTCTAATTATTGTGTCTATTCAAGCAGGGTACTTTGCAGCTCTGTGCTCCTTGCAGTTCTTGGAGACAGTCCACTTTTGCTTTTTGCAGGCATTGGTGTACTCTCCTGGCACACCCTTAATACCTGGGAGAGAGAGGAAGAGTGGCTCTCCTATGACCTATGCTCTGCCAGTTGACTCTTCTGAGATATCAAGATCTCATCTCTTGATATCTCTTGTTAGATAATCAAGGTGACAGCCCAGCTTTCTTGTTTCAGCATGAACAACAAAGGAAAAAAAAAAAAAGTTGAGGGCTGCATGCTGACAAGACACATTCTGGGATTCATTCTGATTAGTCTTACAGGGTGCTTTAAACATAATAAATTTGTTCCCAAGGTGAGGTGGGAAGAACTGGGGTGTGGCAAGCAGGGTCTACAATGCTAGAAGAACAGGAGGTGGGAGGAGATGTGGGTCCCAGCAAGATGGGATGTAGGATCCTGCAGACACCGAGAAATGCTGGTGATACAGCTTCCAAAGCTGTGCGCTCTGTTGCCTAAGATTGAGCCCTAGCAAGCCTTGCAATTAAATTTGTAACAAGACTGCAGCAGGATAAACAGCTGTCCGACGGTGCTCTGTGCTGGCACGGTTAGAGTGCTCTTGGTAGCTCAGTGTGGTTACTGGCATCGCTCTGCAGGTCTACCAGGTAAATGTGGCTCTAGAAGACAACTGTGTTCCCTTCCCAGTTTTAGAGTAACCTTCTTCTCTGTCTCCAGGTGGTGGTGGTGGTGAATGATGTCCTTGCAAACTGTTCTGGTTTGTGCTCTTTCCAGTTCAGCCAGGAATTGACACCCTTAGTCAGTGATGTGGAGTATTTGTCAGGTAACGGGGCTTTGTGTCCGAACAAAATGGGAAAACCACTGTTCTGTGAAAAAGATCTGCCAGATGCTGAGGATTTTGTGTGCATGTGTATTGTTTTGGAAATGTCTGATATTATGGAAGCTGCACCTTCTAGCGGGGCACTTCTGATCAGCTCCAGTCTTAAAGTATGTAGCACAGACATGTTTTTATAGCAACATGAAGATGGTAGAGGCATAAAAGGGAGAGAAACAGTGGTAGGCTTGGTGCTTAAAGCAAAAGGTAGTTCTTGGCTCAAGTTATTTTTAATAAAAATTTAAGGAAAAAAGTAATAGCTGGACAGGAACAGGCAGGAATAGGCATTATGGGGGCGGAAAATGAGAGATCATCGGTGGTGTAGTTTTTAGGATGTTCTGATGAAGATAAAAGCTTTTAACTCTTGGTTGAAAGTAAACCCTGGGCATTGCTACTCCAAAATTCATGAGTCATGTTGTTGGTTATATTCTTTCAGATGATGGATCCCAGGCCACAGTAGTTATCAGGGGAGATGGCTTCACTGAGGAGAAGCCATCCCTGCAGGTGGAGGTGAACAACACAACCTGCCATGTTATAACGTTGAATCAAACTGAAGTTGTTTGCCAGATGGAGAGGCTACCCGTCGGTGTCTACCAGTTGACACTACTGGTGAGACCTTATGGCTTCGCACTCAACGCCAGCACAGGAGAAGGCGTCTTCCTAAGAGTTGAGCCAAAGCTGGTAGCTATTGAACCTCCTACAGCTTCAGAGATTGGTAGGTCTGAAAGCCAGACTGGCTCTAAGGTGACATCTGCTTTCTGCTTCTTGCTTTTCATGTCATGTTTCGGTTCTTTTGTACTTTCACTACCAAGGTCTTCATCTGACAGAAAAAGACATAATATGGCTGCACACATTGTGTGTACTCCAAAGCACTAGGGCAAGTTTCTTAAAGAGTGATAGACTTTCCATGGTTCTTTGTGGAGGCAACCAGTTTCCTGACTAGTTTTGTTTGGGAATAGTAAGTTCAAGTCCAGGTATATTTATTCCAGAAACCCAGAAGGCTAATAGTGTTTCATGGCTCATCTTCCCTATGCTTTTGACACACAGCTTTGTACTATTTGAATTAATCTGGCCTAATTGTGAAATGGCTAAACTTTAGTTCATCCCAGTCCAATTGAAATGAATTCCTATTCTGAGCGATAAAATCATCTGTGTTTAGATACAAGCTGAGAAACCTAGAGAAGCTCAAACTAAACTGAAGCTCTTTCCATTCCCATCACCCCTCCTCTCCTTCAAACAGAAGAGGAAATAGAGTGATATATTCCACTCCTGAAGACAAGAGCTCGGAAGCTTTTCCACAGGTCTCTGAGGCCAGAGGACCATTATGACTCTTTCATCTGCCCTGTACATGACATAGATAAGAGGACTTCACCTGGAAGTTCAGCAAGGTGCCTAGCCAACTGTAGCTAAGCCAAACCAAATGTTGTAAAAAGCCACCATTTCTTTTTTTTTTTTTTTGGGAGACCGAAGAGTCTCCCCAACCCAATGAGAAATGTGGAGAATTCTCTTGGCACACCTGGCTTGTGCAGTAAGGACCAATGATCTCAGCGTAGGAACGTGTGTTCAGGCAGCTAAGAATGCACCCAGAAACAACATGACCCAGGTCTACTCTGACAGTAAAAGTTATCCAGCTTTTGTCTGGAAACTTCCTAGTTTCATTATTGAGGTGCTTTGAGTTCTTGGTAACAAACACCACTGAGAGCAGGAGTACTGGCCTGGGTGCAGCATGAAGCTAGCTCAGCCATGCGGCTTGGAGAACAGATTATGCCATGCTTGACTATCTTGGAGCAGGCAATGATGGTCTGTGAACTTCCATGTGGATGAGCCATGGGATGGTCTTGGGAGAATGTACGGTTTCTAAGATGAAAACTGAGAAGTTATAGCCACCTCTTTAAGTTTTGTTGGAGTGTATGGCAAGAAAGATATTTTAACCCTTTTCTTTCCACTTTTTTTTTCCTCCTCTCCAGTGGGAGGGACATATAGTACATAAGGTTGATACTGCTTTAATGCATTAAAAAAAAAAAAAACAAACTACACCTAAAAGAAAAAAGCCAACAATGGCAAGTTTTAGTGCTTGGGCCTTGTTTCTCATTTCCTTCACTGACAATCCAGTTCTTCTCCCAATTACAGTGATCTGTCACTCATTAAAAAGAAAGCAAGTATAATGCTATCTTACATTACATATGCCTTGAACATTTATAATTGGAAAGAATTACAGCTTCCATCTGTGTTTTTAATTTCTTCCATTTCAAATACCTCTCTTCAATCTTATTGTAAAGTGCACATATGCAGTATTTCATTGCATATGGATATAAGCATAGATATCAAAACTTAAGAGCATCAGTCTTTACCCAACATACATGGATTTTGTACTCTAAATCTGAGGCTCCTTATCTGACAACTATCACATTAGACAAGCAGCTTCAGCTTTGAGTTCTTGCTGTTTCCAGCTCTGCAAACTTAACGTTACAGGAGAGGAAGCCAGGGAAGCATCTTGTACTTTGCTGCATCAGGTCCCTCTTGTCAAAATATCCCTGGTCCCAGTGGTGCTGTGCTGGGAGTTCCCTGTGACCTATCTCTATAAGCGTGGGATGCCTTTCTAAAGACACTACCATGTTGCAGTGGGTGGAAGGAGCTTGCCATTAACATGTCTGGTTGCTGTTTGCCTGGTTTTGCTGCCAGCCAGACAAAATCTAGAAGATTAAACTTCTAGACTTCTCTGGTGGATTAAAGAATTAGCAGGAAATGATGCTTTGAGGAAAAGGTACAAGGGACTCTGCCATCAATATATAATGACTTTACCATAGAAGTTAACTTACATCATACATGAAAAGCATCATAAAAGCTCATTGGGTTGTAATAGAGCCATGATGATATAGCACATGCACATAAACACTGCAGTAATAAAAATTCTGTCTGAGCAGGCTGTCCAGCCACAGTCCTAAAACTCTGCAGTACTGATAACTAGAGCAAACAGCTGTAAGTTTCAAGGAAGTTTTCTTTCTTTTTTTATATTTTTAAATTTGTCTCTGAACCGCATCAAAGAACAAAGTCCAGGTTAGAATTGCCGTTAATGTCCCTTCCTGTTCTCTTTTCTGTTTTTCTTTGAAATGTCCCTGAATCTTCTAGTCACTTGAAAAAGCAGAGGAGCACCTTGCCTATCTGTATTGGGATTGGGTGCTGCAGAAAGGTCAAGTGCAACTCTGACTTGTGTTGGGTATGATCCTGCATATGATTGAAGAGGCTCAGCTCTGGCTGGCATAAAGGAGAGCTGAGGCTGCTCAGTGCTTTGCAGAATCAAGACCTCCATGACTTTCCTCACAGCTCTGCTAAGTCTCAAGCCCTGCCAAGTTCTCTTTCTAACCTAAGTTTCCTAGACACATGCTACAGGCTTTTTTGACAGCAGGGTGCTTGGCAGCTATTTGAACTGTGAAAGCACCTGCTGTGTTAAGCTCATTTTCCATTCTTAGTGCTTCTTCCTTCCTTCCTTCCTTATTTCATTCTTGGGCTGGGGATCTTTCTAAGGTTAAGATCACAGGCCAGACCTTGCCGGCTTAAATAAGTATGTCAATAAAAAATAAACCAAGAAACAGACCCAGTCCTCCTGTATCATGAACAAGAATTTAAATAATAGGCAGGAAGGATCTCTGGTGAAAGAGAGGAAGCTAGGCACAGCAAGATAGAAGCAGATCATCATCAGATCAACTGAGAGACAGTACTCCCTTTTGTAGTCACCTATTAATAAAGAATCCTTTGCATATAAAAATATTATTCCACATCTTGAATGTAACAGAATAATTGGTTTTGTAGGAGGACTGAGCGTGGCTCTCAGGGGGACCAATCTGGAAGGGCTAAACTTGGTGTTGTTTGGATCTCAGCCTTGCCCAATTTTGGAGGATGGCCGAAATTCAACAAGAATTGAATGTAAAGTTCCCTCTCGGGTAAGAAACCACATTTTTGAGAACATTCAGCAGCCTTTCTATGTTTTCCTGGCCTGAGCTACTCTGGGGAAAGGGGAAAAAGTAGCCCATCAGCCAAGTCTTGGCTGTAGGACAATTTAACATGGACTCCACCTACAGTTTAGACCAACTTAATTAACAATAGATTGATAGGTGATTTATGAAAACCGGTGAAACAGCAAAAAATCCAGATTGCATCGTCATTAGCTAAGCTTCACATAAACAAAACTGGGACTTTGAACTCCAGTAAAATTGCATGTCTCCACTTTCAGCTCAGTGTCTACTAGCAGATTAAACATGCCTGGGACAATTGTTCTTGCTCATCTTATTGAACCCTTTTCAGCTCCAAATCTTCTACTTTACATCCAGATCTCCTCCGGACATTCTCTGTGTGTCACACAAAAACATGCCTAGGGACTGTTAACAGCAGTGCTCTTTGCTGCATGACAAAATTATACCCAGGATGATGCTAGTAGTTTAAGTGTAGGGTTAGCTGCCTATGCCTATGACTTACCACTGGTTAATTTAGTAGTATGAATGTAGCAAATGAAAATCTGCATAGTCTGGGATTGTTTTAAGGTTTATAACTCTCCATAGATGTCCCTTTAAAGACAATGCAACTGCACACATTTAAATAGAGTCTGGTGTATATACAAATTTTGTCAGTGCCCATGTGGCTGACTTATTAAGAATGGGAGGTGCAAGAATATAGGGAATAACTGTTTTTATTGGTGCATTCTTATCCCTGACATTTTCTTCACTTCTGTTTCTAGGGGACAGAAGATGCCACTGTCCATGTGACACTAATTTCTGGGTACGAGGCAACAACAGTAACCAACTTGTTCCAGTATGATCCTTCTTTAAACCCTGCTGTTGTGTCACTGAGCAGAAACAGAAGTGGCATAGCAGGTGAAAAGGCTGCAGACATGTATCGGGCGTCGTCTGTAGAAGTGTGATTATTGCTGATGGTGGTGGAGCAGAGGGAATTTAGGTCTATGGAGTTTGGTGATCTGACACTGTTTTTTTGTTGTTTTCTTTTAAATTGTAGCCCCCGTGTTTCCTGCTAGTCCTGATCAGTCCTGGTTGTTTTATGTTGGTTTTACTCTAGCATACAGGAGATAATGAGCTGCTTGCCCTAGGCCAATATGGATGATATCCACAGGGTGTCAGGTGTGGTATAGTGCTCCTTTTGCATCATTTTTCCCCAACTCTGCTCTGAAATTATCCCACCCATTCATTCTTGGTAACAGGTTCAGCCATGACAAGAGAAATGAGCTTTAGAGAGTGTCTTTTTCCAGGATCCCAAAGCACATCATGTGCATTTTGGCTTGCTGAAAGCAGGAGAAAGACAATGTTTGTCTTGCTAGTTCCCATTTCCAAGCCAAACTGTTTCTTCCTGTTTGACCTTGTGATCCATTACATTAGAATATGAGCATAGACTTCATGGACTTTGCGGGGGCAAAATCCCAAGCAGATCTCACGGAGCGTTTAGCATTCCTGTCTCTTGAAAGTTTCCATTTGGGGTTGAGGTTTTTTTGCTCATTTCCCTTCTGTTTTTTCCACAAGGTTTTGGCTGGGCATTGGGAATAGAAGGCATTAATGGTGAATGGTGGCCACTTACAGACAAATCTTTTAGGAAGAAGGTTTACTACATTTCTGTGTGGCAACCAGACACCAGATTCCTAGTATCTGAGGGAGAGAGGAAGGAAGGTAGGAGAAAGACAGAAATATTCCTGCTTTCCTACCCACCCCGCCCCCATTCCTCCAAGGATGCAATCACCTGATCTTTTTTTTTTCCTCTTTTTCTGCAACCTCTCCTGTGCACACCTTAATAAAGCTCCCCCCAGCTCAGCAGTTTGGCTAGACTTGGTGGGGATGCAAGGAGTTAGGTGACTGCCAGTGATGAGATGCACTTCTTGCTGCACACCCGGCACTTCTATTCCTTTCCCCAAATGCCCTTGTCATTTTCTATTACTCCAGAATGCATAAATAAGAGAAAATGTCCTTTATCATCTGAATATTATTCAGATACCATAGCACCAAGGGGAGATTTTTCTAGCCGTGGGCAGTCCAGGTGCAAGGAATTCCTTAATGTTATAGCATCTCGTGAACGGTGGTGTGGCTGAGTTCAATCTTCTATTCAGAACCTCCACGGCTTTGGCTTTTAATATCATTTTCCTCCTATATAATAAAAAGAATAAATAAATTACACCGATGCCTTCCAGGCATCTAGGATTAAGCTGACAATTGACCAAGGGTCCAAAGAGTTCACGTTATTAATATATTCAACTTCTCAGGCTTTCAAACTTTCAAACTTTATTTGACTCTTTGTGCATGCAGAATTGAAAAGTACTGGCTTCAAGACCGGCTTGGAGGAGTTGGTAGATGAGGGGAGCTTTGTCAGACTCTCCTGCTTCGTGAAAGGGAGAGACTTCTCCAAAGCTGAGATTGTGGTGCTGAAAGCGAATGGGGATTGTACCTGCTGCGGAGGCGATGCTAAAGCCAAGTGACCCTGGCCTCTGCTTGGGAGAAAATTGCTACTCACATCTGTATCTCTAGTAAGGATGGGCTAACCCATAAAAGTTCATTTTGATTAAGACAAGGTGAGAGTGTAAAGCAGATGAGCTGCTCTTGACTACTGTCCCATATGACTGGGATAACAGCGCTATGTGCAACATTGCTTTTAAAAATGAGTGAGCTCAGTGAAGAAGAGGAATGGGCAAAAATGAAGCTGCTCTGGGACAGCTGATCTTCACCAGCTGTTCTGGAGCAACTTTGTGGGTAGACAAGAGTTTTGGGGGCTGGCTCAAGGGGATGGTAAGCAGATGTTAACACCTTTTTCCTGATGGACTTAGGAAAGAGATTTATGTAACATAGTGGTCTATGACAGCAGGGAGTTGGACTTGAAGATCCCTTCTTGTCCTGTTTATTCTTCCTTCTGTGCAATTGAACCCACATCCTTCAGAAGAGACAGGAGGATGAGATTCACCTCCTAAACATGTCTCTGTGCTTGTTGCTTAATTGTCTTGCAAAGTTACTGAAGAGAAATAAGCAATTCTGCGGTGGGATTCACCACAGCTCTTTTGGATGTCTTCCTTACAATAAGATGAATCATGCCATAAACGCTCTGTTACTCTTCACTGGCTACAGATATAACTCCCTCAGTGAAAGTGCCTTTATTTGCACTGATGCATACCACCCTAATTTTTTAAGCTATTTCAGGGGGAATTTAGGTTAAGAAATTCCCTTCTCTACTGCCCTTGTCCTTTTCTTTTACTGCAGTATACACAGATAAAGGAAAGTATCCTTTGTCATCTGAATAGAATTTGGCTCACAACAGAGCTTAAATGGGAGAGAGCACCATGTTCCCTGAAAACATGTTCCCTGCTTTGGAGCATGCATGGGCATCTGACTTTAGGTAACCAAGGAAATCATCATTTAGCTGTTAAAGTTAGATATCTCCGTAGCGCTGAAAAGTGAGGTTTGGATTTAGGAAATCCAATGCTAAGGATTTAGGAAAAATCCCAGAACTCCTCAGCTCCAATTTATGTGAGGTTTAGGAAGACTGGATTTGGCTTTTATCAGTTGCAGATATTTATAGGATAGACATTTATGGTAAGGGGGCATGGATCCTATCCGGAGTGCATACCAGAGTGTGGCCACACTGAGAGTGGCCGCAGATGGTCATAGCCAAGTTCACAATGCTAACGTCTCAAGACAACCCTGGTGGCTGGTGACCTTATCAGGGAGGCAAAGGGACTGAGTAGGATACAGAACCACTGTGGTCTTCAATTTTTTGTTTTGGGCTGATGGACATGACTGGACCTGTTCTGGCATGATGGGACTCCATGCTCTCCCTCGGGCAATGGTTACGCGTGCTAAAATAACTTGCCAAAAACACTGAAATAGTTTCATCCATTCTCCTCTCTGCAGGGGGTCAGGAGCTTCAGATTGGAATATCCCAGTTTGCCAGCTACCGAGGGTCGGATATTAAGGTGCAAATTGGGAGCTCAAGAGCACAGATCCAGGCGCAGACAGACCATGGTGTTAATGTGACGCTTCCAGCCTTGGCTGCGGGATGGTACAATGTTTCTGTCATCATCAACGGCATTGCTGTCACTTCAGACAGGTGTGTGAATGCATGTACTTTCTTTAAGATACAAATTTCATTCTCTGTCCTATGTGGTATTTTAGAGTTAATCTGAAAAGAAAGGTAAGAGTTTTTGCAAATTCTGTACCTAACCATGAAATCTGCAGTGTGGTATAAAATTATGAATAATTATTAAGGCATTTATTGATCTGTGGAACCCAAGTCAGCAAACTGCTAATGCTAGTCGATTAACTCCCCTTGGATCAGTAGGAGGCAGGAGAGAAACATTTTAGAAAAAACAGTTGATTTGATGAAAAATGCATATTCAGGCAATCAAAGGTATTCACAGATTCAGGTCAAATGCAGATAAATCCTGCTGTAGGAAAACAGCAGAAGAAAAGAAATACTTTCCGTGAGAAAAACAAAAGCTAGTTTGAAAAATAAAAAAATGCTTTGTTTGGAGAATTTTTAAATGATGCTATTTCCATCTTTTAAGGTGACACTTCAAGTTCATGCTTAGATAAATGTAGTATAGATGAATTAAAATGTGGGGGAAAAAACAACCTGAAAGTGGCATACAACAATGCATTCACGAGCAACACGGTTTTGCTCCTCAGCCACGCAGCTCTCCTCCATGGCAGCTACTAGCAGTGATCCTGAAACAATGATATTGGGGAGAAGGGAGCTGCTTTTATTGCTCACAAACCACCCTAAGCTGCTTGTTGCATTAATGAAATTCAGAAGGGAAAGCCTGCGGTTGGTGGGATGACACGCAGGGATTCATCCCGTCTGGTACTGGAGTCTGTTAGCAGCGCCACCACTTTGTCTCCAGGGACAGAGAGTGGAGGGAGATGGGTCATCCCAGGAGACGGCTCTGATCTCTGGTGGGCTGGATTGCAGGCTTGGGAAGGTCTACTTCTCTAATGCGTCTTTTTAGGGCGGGGGTGTTTTTGAAAGGAAGGTGATAAGGAGGAAAAATAGATGGAGGTGGGACAGAAGCAGAGCTACACTCTTATTTGAGTGGGCTTCAGGAGGTTATGTCTGGGTTTCCTCTTGCTGCAGTTACCTCTGCTGTCTGGTGGGAGGATGTAAGGAGGGAAGGCAGCTGGGATGTCTCTTCAATGCACTCGCATCTCCTGCCTGTGGGCATAGCTACAGTGGGATCTGTTTGGCAAAAAAAACCCCAAAAAACATTCTTGCTTGTTTTGATGGGCAGTTCAGTTGTACCTTATGGACTACATTTGGCCCACAGGTTGCCGCTTGATAAGACAGTGTTCATAATAGATGCAGCTCAAATCACATGGAACAATTTGGGGTGTGGGGTGGTCTTGTCACTGTGGCATTGAACAAAGGGGATGTGCCAGGTGGATGTTTGGCCTTCCAAGCTAGAAGAAGTTGTAAGAAAGAATAGCATTGCAGCAGGAGAGAAAAATATAAAAAAAACCCCAAATCCTGAAAACTCCTTTCTATGTTGCTTGTGTTTTGCAGGGTTGAGCCGTTAATCCAGTACCTCTCAGAGATCTTCAGCATAGAGCCGTGTTGTGGCTCCTTTCTGGGTAAACAGCTTTGGTACATCTGCAGCCACTTACGGAGGTTAAAGGGATCAAGGGCACAGTTTTCCTGCAGGAATGGAAAGGGCATCCCATTTCACATTAGTTTAAATGAGGGTGTTTTAAATATGTGACCCTTTATTATGCAGACATCAACTGGCAGACAGCAGCAGTCTGGAAATGTGGGATTGTAGTGAGCATCCCTCAATCTGGTTGGCTGGCTCAGGGCTTCCCGTGCATTGAATTTGATTTCCCCAAGTGTTTGCTCATGTATCCTTGCATGTTCCCATTGGGAAAATGAAGCACGCCCACACCTGACTCATCTATGCTGTTTCTTTCTGTCATTATGCCTCCGTCTTTCAAGGCTTTCTATATGAAAGTTAGGTGGAAAGCAGGGTACAACCATGGTTTGAAGCAAACAATAATTTCAAGTGATCCTAAAGGGGACATTCATTTTTGTTAAGTTGAAACGACCAAAAAACCCCCTTTTTCAATGTTAATTCTAATCAAAAGTGAAATATTTATTCGTAACATTCCAAGTTTTATACATTGGAAATAATTTAAGTGTGTTTCAGAGCAAAACATCACTGAATTAAAAAGAAAAGTTTTACTTTAAATCTTAAAAAGCAAGTTTGAGGTGGTCTATTTATTGTCATTTGGCTGGGAGTCGGGGAGAGCTGAATTTGACCCTGTAGTGAATTTTACGTGAGCCCCTAGAAATGTTTTCACAGAAGACAGAGAAGTTTTTGTGATGCAACCTCAGGTCCTCCCAGGCTCACAACTCATTTAAAGATACAAAACCTCAGAGGTTTTGTGGTACGTGATTAGTTCAACAGTTTGTGAAGTGCCCAAGCCTTGAAAGATGAGAGCATGGATAGAGCCTGGATAGCAAAGGCTAACAGTTTTGAAGATTAAGCTATACTAAAAAAAAAAAAAAAAATATATATATATATATATATATTGCACCTTTCTTTTCATAGTTAAGGGTAAATTGAAATTTAAATAAGAGCTGATTAACTCCTTGGTTGTAGTTTTATGAATGGCTTAAGCTGACTTAGAATCTCACCACTTCAAAAAGCACCAGTCCTTTCCCCCCCTTATCTCTGGTCTTTTGTTGTCTCTAACACTGGTGTAGCCATCTGGATTAAGGATTTGAGCTCACTCAGAAGGAACCCTATTATAAAACAACTTATTTTTCAGCCAGATCATGGGAAAAGGAAGGGCACGAGCTTAATGGATAAAGAGGGCAAAGCAAGGCAGGGCACTGGGAGTGCCAGTACTGCGAACTAAAGGAAGATGGAGAGAGGCTTCAGCTGGCTTTAAGGGAGGCAGCTCTGTGCTTGGAAGCATGGCATTAGGCTGGGAATGCTAGAGGGTTTGCATCTTTGTCTTTATCACATCGTAAAATCCAGACTGCTCCTTCTTCAGTGCTGCTCTTATCCTCAGCACCCTAGAAGGCAGTGATGATACTGCTGCTCTTGCAAGGTTATGTAAATCAAGATATCAGGATTCATGCTTATTCTAGATGATTAGCACCTACTCTCAGTGGCAAGGGTGGTAGTAGAACCTCCCAAGGCTCCTTCTCCTGTCAACGTGGAGAGGAAGACTCCACTGCCATGTCGTAGAACGACTGTGCTGGATCAGACCAAAGATAGCCTGCCTCTCAGAGTGACCCCATGGATAATCTCTAGACGTCCCTTCCAACCCCTACCATTCTGTGATTCTGTGATTCTGTGATTCTGTGACCCAAATATAGGACGACTTAGGAAGATTATATGAGTGGAGCAGTGTATGACGATACTTCTCTACAACAGTCTTCCAGGTTCCAACACTAGACATGAGGACAGCCTCAGCTGGAGGTCATAACTTTGTGTCTAACTCTTCCTGAATTGCTTTTCCATATGACTGACCCTCCCAGTTCACACCAAGAGTCTGTTTACCCATTTGCTGTCGTCTTCTGTGGCCTTAAGTAGATGCCTAGGGAATAAAAACATCCAGGCAACCACAGGTGAAAGCAGACAGCCTGCCTTCCTCCAGCTCATCCATTGGAAGCCCTGGTCACAGGTGCCTTTGGCAGTGGAGGGGGAACTGCTCTTCTCTTCCTCTTCCTGTTCTACCCATCCTGAATGGTGCAGACTGGGAGCACATAAGTAGGGGAGGGCTTGAAGCTGGAAGCATTCATCAATGTATCACCTTTTCTCGTCAGTGAACTCCCCAAGGGCAAGTGACCATGAGTGCATGACAAATCTGGCACTCCGCCTGAGTGGCCAGGCAGAACTGAAGATTGAAGGAAGGTCCGTGGTTCTGTTTTTTTGTTTGAAAGCATTCATACTGCATCTTGCTTCCTTGTATGCAGCAGGACCAAACCATCTCTACCACCTCCCCACCCGCCTACATAGACAGTCCCATTCCCTGAAGAATTCAGTCTCTGTTTACTCTCAGAGGTCCTCTCACAACAGGTTCCTCCGGTTCTGCGGTGGCTTTCTACTGTTGCTTGCTGCCATGATGGTCCCTGGCTATCTTTTACCTTAGCCTCTTGTCCACGTAGGATTGTCCTGACACATGACTGCTAGGTGTCTTGCTCCAAAAAAGGACTTAGTTTCTTCTTCCATTCAGCCTGGCTAAGACTGTCTGCCATGCTTATCAGCTTTATCATGGTTTGTGATTGTTCACTGACAGTCATTGATTCCTTTCCTGCATATAACGTCCTCCTCCCTTGTTTTGTTTTACTCCTAGGTGGAACACTGCTCACAATCTCTGGGACGGGCTTTAGCCAAAATCCTGCCCTGGTTTCTGTTTCAATGAACAGGCAAACCTGCATGGTTACTCACTTGGCAGAAGAGACAGTTTGGTGCCTGACCCCGCCAGCTGCTAATTTGTCTGATGAAGATTCACAAGACATGTCTGTCAGAGTAAACGTAGTCATCAGCAGTAGGTCACTTCAACATACTCTTTTTGCAAAAAGGACCACCACCTTTAATTACCGAAGAGATTTGACTCCTCTGGTTACTGTTGTTGAAACAGAAATCACAGATAGCAGCCTGCTCTTGAGCATCCAGGGGATAAACATTACTGGATCTGTGGCTAAGCTTGGACATAGTGAATGTGAACTTGAGTTTCAACGTGGCAACAAGTCTGCAATGTTTTATCAGTGTTCGCTGCCACTGAACAGCCTGGAACCTGGGACTTATCCCATCCAGGTTATCCAGAGGCAGCTAGGATATGCTCGTGTGACAGCAAGGCTGCAGGCCCTCACAATAACTCCACGGATAACCTCCATATTCCCATCACAAGGATCAATCTGTGGTGGGATGTTACTCACTATATCTGGTATTGCTTTAAAATCCAGGAGGAATTTGGTACAGGTCAGCCTGGGGGGTAATTATTCCTGTGAGATCCAGAACTCTGATAACAATGCCATTAGTTGTATTGTCCTTCCAGGGGCCCACCCTTTGCATTACCAGTGGTTGGCTGAGGCATCTTGGGCTTTTAATGTCACAGTGACTGTCAATGGAATCAGCGGTGTCTGCCTTGGAGACTGTACACTCCACCTTCACGAGCAGTGGACCCCCCTTGTAGATTTGGTGGCCTGGGAGACCAACGGGACATCCACCTATGTGATGATCAAAGGACAGAGGTTGGCATGGTCAAGTGACAGCCCCGAGGTACGCGTGAACAACCAGGCTGTCTGCAAGGTAACTTTTTGGAATGAGACCAGCATCAAGTGCCAGACAGACTGCATTGCCCCAGGGGAGCACAACATTTCCATATCCAACAGGAAAAGTGGGCAAGCTTGCTTCAGAAAGGCATCCAGCATTCTCACCATACTGCCTCAAGTGTACCACTTTTACCCACAAAACTTCAGTACGAATGGTGGAGGCCTGCTCACCTTAGCAGGCTCGGCACTGAAAGGAAAGATAATGACTTCTGTTCTCATTGATCATCACCCTTGCCTTGTTCTCAACATCACCTGTGTAGCTATTGAGTGCACGGTGCCTCCAGGTAATGGGACTAGGACTTTGAGTCTAAAAGTAGATGGCATCTCCTATTACCCTGGAAGAATAAGTTACAACAAGGAGTTTACTCCAGCTTTCCTTTCACTTGTTGCAACTGGTCTCCTTTTAACAATGACCGTATCACAGGTCACAGAGATGGACACCATCTACGTATTTGTTGGAGACTTTGCTTGTAGTGGTGTCACCATCACTCGCTCTACTTTGCAGTGCTCAGCTCCTCTGCTCCCTGTTGGCGAGTACCGTGTGCTGGGCCTAGATGTCCTCAGGGGCTGGGCTTCCTCCAACCTGACATTCACCTCTCAGCTGATGGTGACAACTGTGCATCGCAACTGGGGTAAGTCATGAAGACTTATTGTAGCTCCTCCATGGGATGCAACGTGAGGGACTGCAGTGACTGGATTTTTTTGGCATGAAAGCAAAAATTATAAATTCAAAAAAATACTCTTGTTGATATCTGGCCGTTGTGTTCTGTCTTAAATCCCATTTTCTGTCCTTTTCCAAGGTGGCTTGAATGGAGGAGCAGTTTACCTGCGTGGAACTGGGTTTTCCCCAGGGAAGACTTTGGTCACAGTCTGTGGCACTCCCTGTGAAATGTTGGGCAACACGACGATGACTGACCTGACCTGCCTTGCCCCACGCTTACACGGTCAGCTAAGACACAAAACCTGGCACTATGTTAAATATATCCCCTAAAAATCTATATTGACCCAAAAGTTGGCGGTCCCAGTGCATCTCATCCCAGGGAAACAGAGACCAGCAGCAGCCCTGGAGAAAGGAGGGGAGCTAACACAGGGCATTGACCTCTGTTTTTTGAGTTCAGTCCAAAGACAATTGCTGTCGGGGGGAGTTTTTGCATCAATGGCCATGGGCTTTGGACTAGACCCACAGATGCTGTAGCCAGAGCTGCCACACATGATTTGTGGGTGTGTATGAGATGCACACAGCAACAGAAGTTCCTTGTGGCAACCATTCCTTGGGAAAACTGTGTCACACAAAATGTGCATGAAGGCTGTAGGGTTGGGAAGCCAAGCACCTCTTGGCCATCATGACTGGCCTAGTGAGTTGAGCTCCCTTAAATGTCTTTTTTTTTTCTGTGGACCCATACATTTTGTGTTTTGGCTGCATGGTGGGACAGCTTCAGTGGGAGGAGAAGTTTGAATAACCGGGAGGGTGAATGAATGACATACTTTGGCCAGTTCATACCTTTGGGAAGCTGGAGATGAGGATTTGAATTCCTTGAGAGGAAGATGAGATCGTCTCACAGCCCGAGTATCCTCCTTAACTGGAGAGAGGCAGCACAGCAGGGAATGATGCCATGATCTCCAGCTCTCTCTGAGAGACATAACCCTGCCCCAATTTTGGAGGAAACTCTTACAAATGAGCATTTGCTGGGACAAGACATATTTCCTCCCTCCCCTACCAGCACAGAATTAGGCTCCTAATCTCTGCAAAAGGCAGGATTAAAGACTTTTAAATCTCACCCTGAAACATATACCATTCCATAAATGCTAAGCACAGAGCACCTACCTTGGTGCTGCAGTATCGCAACGCTTGGCAGCATAACACTTCAGCCCCTTGCTAGCTCTGATGCTAGGAGAACATTCTGAGATCTACAGAAATATTTGCCATCCTGTGGCCATCCAAAGATCCATCATCCAGGTGACCAAAGATCCATGGCCTCTTCTCCTTTGTGGACCTGGAAGAAAGGTGGCAGTGAGAGTGTCCATTAGAGTAAGTTGCCAGGGTTTTGCTCAAAGGTGTGTGGAATCTCCATCCTCCAAAATAGTCAGAAGTCGACAAGATTAGTTGCTGAGAAACTAGTCCAATGTGAAATTTAACATTCCTTTGAGCAAGGGTTGGGATGAGAGGCATCCAGGGGTCCCCTGCAGCCTCAGTTATTCCAAAATTCTAAATGTGCTCTTGTCGTTTTGAAGGATTCCTTTCCTCATCTGTGAGGAATACTAAGAAAAATAGAGGAGGGGTGGGGGAAAGAGCTTTAAAACCCAACTCCAAGCACCCAAAAGGAGACACCGAGAGGCTGTAAGGGCTCAGTTTTCTTTGTTTTAAACAGGATCTGGGCACACTCCACAAAACTGCTTATTATTATTTTTTAAACAAGAAAAAAAGACATGGTGCTGGAGTGCTGGAAAAAAAAAGTCAGAGCACAAAACAGGGAAGTCTGGTTATTGCAGGAAGAATAGCAGAATAAAATGTAATCAAATTGATCCAAACTGTGAAAACATTAATAACTGTGTTCAAAATTCACTGAATGGTAGGTGGCAGAGGGAGCCTGGGGAAAACCATCTTACAGGCAGGACCACAATGTTTATTACTGACACTAGATGTCAGCAAGTGAATGCTGATTGCTGCCTGCTCGTTTGTTGCGTTTCTGGAGAGAAGATGCAAAGGATGCATGGCCTCACTAACCAAAGGGACACAGGAACTGTTGCTTTGAGGCCACTTACAAAACAACCCCTCTCTCCCCTGCCGTGGATTTTGCAGTGTGCAGCCTTGCAAATCTCGCCAGTCAAGCTGCAAAAATGTTTCTCTGCCAAGGAAGTACTTACAAGAAAATGGTGGGGGTTTTTTGGTTTTTTGCTTTGGTTTGGGGTTTTTTTTGCATTTTAAAAAAATATCCTTTGCAGGCTGCTTAAATCTGTGAGTGTTTGCCAAGCTATTTGTACTCTCTGAGACAGGCGTATTCAGCCCATGAACATCTACATGTGGCATTGGTGAATCTGTATATAGAGCAAAATGCTTTCCAGATGGCTTTCGCCTAATATTTAGGGGATTGCACACCCCCACCACTTAGGGCATGAGCAGATTTATTAAGTGCAGTTAGTCCAGTCTCACCTCGTGGTTTACATGCTGTTTGCCCAGGGAAGTTTGCCACTTGGCACTTGCACATCCAGCACTCAGACCTTTCTTTCACAGCCTCATCCACGTGGGAGAGGTGGTGAAGCAACTTTGGGGATGCAGGACCATGAGCCGTGAAGGAGATGGGAGGGATAGGTCTGTGGTGCCCCAGGGCCCCTTTGGTGCGGAGGCTGGTGCGGCCAGGTTGGATGCTTGTCTGACATTTCCCGGCGTTGCTCGTGGACGAGGTGATGAGAAGTGAAGAGTTCAAGCTGCATTTCTTCTGTTACAGCACGCTGTGAAGCAGAAACACCTCCCCTCCGGCACTGCGGGATGTCAGGTGGCAGCTTGCCACCTGGGGTTTCAGCACTAGGTCATGTTGTGTCTGGCCTGCTTAAGATTAGAGATGTTCACGTGGGAATCCCCAACCGGTCCATCTAGCTTACTCATGTGATCAAATCCGTAGGGCAAGGCTCTGCAGGTAGGAAATGTGACTTCTTTCCCATTTAACAAGCAGTTTTCTAAGACACGAGGAACCGCCGGTCTCAGCAGGATCCATCCATAAGCCTACCCCATGGGGTCTTCCTTAGGAATAGGTGTTGAGCGGGGTTGCAGCAAGGTTTTGGTTTGATGATCGACAAGAGCTGGGCATGCTAAGTACTGAAATGTGCTCAATCCAGAGCACAAGGAATAAGAATGCAAGCCTAGACTCTTTTATGAAAACTGTTGTCTTTTGCAGGCTGCAGAAGAATCAAATCAGAACAGAGTTAACATTTGAGTTTCACCCTTAAAGTTTAAGAAAATAAACAAAAATTAAATAAAATTAACAAAACTACACTCCCTTCAAGGGAAAACAAAACCTAAACAAAAAAACCCAAAGAAACCCACAAGTCTTTCAAGGTCTGGTAAAGACATAACTGGCTTGATCCTGAGAACTCTCCCCTTCTCTTGTTCTTGCTTGGTTACATGCGTTGCAGCACTGTTGATGAGTGCAAATACAGCTGTGGGTTCTCTTCAGCTCAGGTTAAATTGAAAGAACACACGGTTAACACCTGTGGGATTGAATTGTGCTCCTGTGAAAGATGGGAAGACTAGCAGGAAGCTTGAGGCAGGTGAGAAAATAGCTGAATGTTCCTATTAGGTGATATTAGGGTAGGTACCGTATATAAATTCTGCAGTAACTCAGTACCTGAGATTGTATGTTTGACATTGGGGTAAGGGTAAAGAAGGTGCCTTTAAAAGGAGGTGAACCGATAAGAAGATCCATCAGGGGAAAAGCTGAGTCTGATTTGCCAGGTTGCATCAGTGTGCTTGGAATAACAGGTCTGGCTTTAGGGTCTTGATGTAACAGCTCTTGGGATCTTTGTTAGCGAGTCCTAGACCTACCGTTAGCCAGATTACATTGGTAAAAGTGGATGTTTAGGGAAGAGGATTTAGATTAAAGGCTAGAAATGAAATGAGGCTGGTTTAAAAGGAAGAGAGACGTGGCTTGGTGGAGCCCTTCCTATGGGGCAAGGGGAGAGAGAGGAATGAGTTTTGGTCGCACCAGTGCAAAGTACCAAGGAGGTGTACTGAGCTATGACCAAGTGGGACTATAGCCAGGGAAATGGGGTGATTTGTATGAGTAAATGCAGAAGATATGAAAAGGACGTGTTGTGGCAATTGAAATCTGAGCAGAAGTGAGGGCCTCTGATGTTTATCGTGGAGATCAAACCAAGGATCCAAATGGTCCCTTCTGTCCTTCAAATCCAGAAATGAAATTAAGAAAGAGGAGAAAAAAAATGCATATTGATTACATGGCAGGAATGTTCTGACAGTGAGATCTATCAGGCCGTGGAATAGATGCTTGTAAAGTCACCTCTTGGGACTTCTGAAACTCAGCTGTGCGAAATGAATGTCTCCTAGGGAGCAATTCTTCATAGGCAGAGGTTGGACTTGATGACCTTAACAGGTCTCTTTTTTCCTCTCCCTTCCTTTTTTATTTATTTATTTTTAACCTTTGTCTTCCCTGCTAAGCACATGTTAATGTTATGCTCTGCAGCTCATTTTGTGAGCAGTGGATAACTGGGGATGTGCGGTTTGGCACTGGGACTCCTTGGGCAGTTGTTCTATCAATCTGCAGCTGCCCTTGGAACTCCTGTAGGTTTTAGCCTCATCACATGTCCAGCAGTTGTTATTAAACAGTGACCCAGAACAAAGCCCTTGTGCTGAGCATCCCAGGATCCTGGCTTAAGCCAGAGTATCCCTCAAAGACAGGGCTGGGGGCAGTCAGTCCCTAACCCATTACTGCCATGCAGAATTTGGCTGCCATTGTGTCTGATTTCAAAAGAGAAGCCATAATGGGATGAATGCATTCATCTCAGTGATGGGATTGTATTACAGGTGATTAGCAGGTTTTATCTTTATGGGAATATAAAGCATAAAGAAGACTAATTCTGGGGTTTGAATACTAACCAATTAAGCAGGGAGAAGAATTGTGTCCCAGAATGGACAGACTAGCCTTTTAGGACGTACTAAGTGTGTTGCAATCTTTGGTTGATATTTTTTGTTACTATTGTGGCAGGAGATAATAGCACCAATAATACCAAGAGGTATTTGTGTTTAATGGTCAGGGGAAGGCGGATGAAAGGCCAAGACTCCCTCCTAACAGAGAAAAGTATTAAATCCTGTGGCAGCAGGGGAATAGGAGGACCTCAGAGATCCCCAGAGAAGGAACCAGAATTGGACATCTCCTCAAAGAGTGGTATCTCCATCAGATGGACAGGAGCTGTAGGGTGTGGAAACGGGATCCCTCTCTCCTTCCACCTGAGAGGGAGAAAGTGGTCCTAGGTTTGATTCTGGGGTGTATAGATTAAGGAGGGTTTTCTTGGATTTTGCTTCCACTAATCTCTTTAAAACCCTTTGCAACCATGTTCTTTAGCTTAGATTTTATAAATGAATACCTTCATCTGCCTGGTTTGAGTTAACAATGATTTCAGCAGTTGGAAGGATGCAAAGCCTTGTGTTCGTACAGGCATGATAACATTAAGATGAGGGCACTGGAGCACATCAGAAATGCCCAATTTCCACATAACATTTTGGGGGCATCCGAAGAGTGACAGGCTGTTCTGCTGAGCTCTAAGGGCTGTGCAGGAAATATCTTCTGGTGACCTACATTAGCCAGGCAAGTTCTTTGACAGCAGCAAATATTCACAGGGAATGTGAGGAAAATATTCATGTCCTGAGATTCTCTGCGTCATTTCTTAACATTCATCCTAAAATAGGATTCAGCTGTTTTTCCACCTAGGAAACCTCTGCCATGTTCTTTTCAAGACCACAAAAGAAAACCAAAGCCTCTTTTGATTAGCTCAGCAACCTGTTGTTTTTTCTTAAACTGTGGAATGTGAATTTAATCTGCCTTTGACCACCCACCTTCAGAGGGTGATCAAACACTGGAACAGGCTTCCTGGGGAAGTGGTTGATGCCCCATGCATATCAGTGTTTAAGAGGCATTTGTACAATGCCCTTAATAATACGCTTCAACTTTTGGTCAGCCCTGAAGTGGTCAGGCAATTGGACTAGATGATCATGGTAGGTCCTTTCCAACTGAAACTATTCTTTTCCCTTCTCTCCCTTCTCTCCCTTCTCTCCCTTCTCTCCCTTCTCTCCCTTCTCTCCCTTCTCTCCCTTCTCTCCCTTCTCTTCTATGTGCTAATATTGCTCTAGTTGGTTATCCACCTAAGGTAGCTGTACGTTCTTCGTTAACACATCTGAGCTTATCACCACCTTTCATGTCACTAGTAGAATAGAATAGTAAAACAGAAGGAGCTGCCATACCCTATCACAAAAGGGGAACAATACCTTCTGTCCACAGGAAAGTTGTGGGTTTGTGGAGGAAGGAAAGGGCAGTTCCATCGCTGCTTGGATGTCCTTCATCTTTGCTAGTTTTGAGAAGTTTTCAGCATCCCACTGGCTGAAAAAAAAGCATACATGCTTTTGGAGAAATTCCTGTAATGAATTGGTTCTGCTGCAGGTTGTTGCAAAGGCAAGTTCTTGGTAGTATTTACTCCTCTTGGACGGTATTAATTTGCCGAAACACAGATATCTAGTGCCACTTACATAGTGCCCTTGGAATGGCAGCCTGGCCTCCAGGAGGACACAAAGCTTCTGTGGGAACTATAGGACACCTCAGGTGCCTCTAGACATAATTTCTGGACAATAAAAGCAAAATATAGGCATGGCACCATCATTCCTTTAGGCTTCTCTGTCTATTACTTATCTCTCCCATGTTTATATGTAGGTCTTTGAGGCAGGGATTGTGTTTGGCTGTGTTTGAATAGATGCCGAGCAAGAGAATTGTCACTGGCTATGGGGAAGGAAAGAGATTAAGCATATTGCAAAATGTGTGAAGATGTGGGTAGCTTTTTTCTTATTCTAAATCCAGAGAAGAAAAACACAGAAAAATTGTGAACTCTGTCTCTGAAGTTCAGAGCAGATGAAATGCCAGGTTTAAATATTTCAAATAATACCTTAAACATTAAACAGCTATAAACTTTTCAAAAATGCTCCATATGAAATAATCATTTTTAGTAAAAAACACTAAATCTTTTGACATAGGAAATATAGCATTTTCATATTTTTACCATTTCAAAAACCATTTTCAGAATTGCTTAGGAGCCAATGACAATGGCACTTTCCCAGCAAACAAGATACCTTTTGAACAAACCGGGATTTAAAAAAGCAAACAAAAAAAAAATCCTTTCTTGATAAAATCCCATTGATTACACTTCTGATACTTCAGGAACAATCTTGGATACTACAGTGCAGAGTGTAATAGCCTCCATAGACCTCTTTGGGAGTTCATTACAACTGTTTTAGTAGTTCAGGGTTAATGAAAATTCTCCAAAAGTCTTTACATGCTCAGGGTTTTGAGAGAAACAGTTTTGAGCTCTGGCATGATTTAATGCTTTTTTTTTTTTTTTAATTATTAAAACCAACCATTTCAACTGATCTGAACTTCAGTGACAGTTCACAATTTTTTAAAGCATTTTTGTCTGTGTTTGGAATAAGAAACCTAATTTCTGTTCACACCGCTTGTTCCTTAAATACACCTCAAAGCAAAGCAGCTGCTCCCATTACACTTCCTACCACATCCATGGAGTCAAACTTGGACCAAGTCTCTAGTCACACTTGGGTACAAAGCAAGGTGAACTGGGAGATCCCAGTTCACACAAGTTCCCTAGAAGCCCGCCAAGCTGTGGCAATGCTTTGACTAAACCTATTTCTGGATTTCAGAGCTGTGATAGACCTTAAGTTGTCGTATCTCCTTGGTAAAAGGTTTGTGCCTTACTCCTGATCTGTAAACCACGGTCCATCTTCCCCAGAAGAAATATCCATGCTCTTATTTAATCACTTATGTCACCTCCTCCTGGATGGAGCAATTTGATCATAAAGACAATCCTGATGCTCGAGGCACAAAGGAGGTTATATGCTTGCTCACACAAACAAAAAGGGGCTGAAGGAGTTGCATGGAGACCTACTCATCCTCAAAAAGGATGCACCAAAAAGGAGGTTGGGACATGCACATCAGGAATCCACAGTGACAACTGTCAGTTGCTAAAAATCTGCTTAGTGTCAGTGGTGTGTGGCTGCTTTGGGTTATTTTCCCCCCCCTTCCTGTCTTTGCAGCGTCTTTAGCCATTCTCTGTGGCCTGACACATTCTTCTGTTGACTGCCGAGAAGACAGAGCCACCTTCATTGAATGTGATGTCCAAGTCACAGTGGATTCCTATCACCAGAGAGGATCTGTGTCTTACCTGTATGTCTGTGAGGACAGACCACCTCAGTGGCACTGGAGAGACATCAACCCACCCCAGAGGCATTTTGCTGGACTCTTTGCCAGGTTGGTGCTGCTTCTCTCCAACAGCTGAGCATCTCCAACATCCATGAGCAACATCCCCCAGAAGTTATTCCACCTTTTGCGGAATTTGCCCCTGCCAAATGATGGACTGAAGGAGCAAATTCCTAATTCTTAGGTTGATGCTAACAGAGCAATTTAGCCTTGAGACCACTAGAGAGCTCCGCTGGGTTGTGAAATTCATTCCTTGTGTCTATCAAAGCATCTTTAGTGCCCCCTCCTTCCCTTCCATCTTTTTAAGTGTTTGAGAGACATCAGAAAATCCATCTCGTAAACAGCCTGCTTTGTTCCTTCTTAGGTTTTAATATTTATCTTCTGATCCAAAGCAACATCTGGTGGATGCCAATGGGGAAAAAGATTAGGCATTATGAAAAGCAGAAGGTTGTTTTTTTTTTTCTTCTTTTTTTCCCCCTTCCTCTCTCCAAGCAGTTCCATGAGTAAAACGTTGTAGAGAAAATTCAGCAGGCTGTGCAATATTTACTCAGCAAGGGTGCTCAGGCACTTACTCAAGGCTCAGGCTTTGCAAATCCAAGGCCAAGTTGCCCAGGAGTACAAATTGATACCATTGCCTTTAATGGAGTTGTGGGGATTTATACCTGCAGAGCATTTACCTCTAGGAGTAAGAGGGAGGCCTGAATTAAGGAATAAAAAGATGAACAAAACTTTCCAAAAGACACTAAACAAACAGAGAATTAGAATATCACTGCAATGCATTGCCCATGATTTGCTGTACATGGTGAACCCATTCCTGGCTGGTGCATGATGCTACAGGCCAGGTATTTCAATGGAATTGCAGAGATTTGGTCCGCATTCTTATCTGGTCCTTATGTCACAGCTGGTGTTGTGACTCACCAGAGGGAGTTCTGGATGCCCTGTGTTGAGGGAAGAACACCAACTGGCATTTACTGAACAAAGACAGCAAGACATGAGTCGCACAATTGTTTTAACTTGTTTAAAAAAAAAAAAGTTTGTTTTTTTGTTTTTGTTTTTTTTTAAAAAAAGTTTACACAGTTACAGCATCTGCCTGTCAGTCTGTCATTTCCTCCCCACCAGCTTTAGAGCTCTGATTAATTTGACCTGGGTTTCATAAGGGATGGACGTCTTAAGAATTATGAAATTCTTGTCAGTTCTGAGAAAATATGTGTTAGGCAGAAAGAAATTCTTTTCCTGTTGAGGGAGAGGAGGGCGGAATTCTGCCCTAATCTGTTGTTTGTCAGCAAACGGCAGGCCAGACAGCAGATATGTACAGCTGGCCAACTGACGTGTCCAAAGTCGCATTGTGCATGGGTAATGTCCTATAACATCCTAGGAGATGGGGAGGACAGCTTTGTTGGGGGAGACAAGAGTAGGGAGACTTAGAGGGGGAAAAAAAATCCTGAAATTAAACTAATGTCATCAGTTCTATTGCTCCCAGAATGACTTGTTTCAACACAAGAAACTCCAGGAGCCTTGCCTTGCCTAGCTGAACTTTGCTTTCCTTTTGCTCACAACAGTGTAACCCCAAACCAGGTAACCTACAAACTTGAGAGCAACAGGGCAACCCAACAACTGTCTCTGGTTTTTTGCTTCCTATTCCCTGGATATCAAAATCACGCTCAGCTCTTTACTGATAAAAATGCATCT
>WAAD01023296.1:24523-36688 GCA_013389945.1 Fregata magnificens | reverse complement strand
AAAAGTTTCAGTGTTTTTTATTTTTTGTTTAAAGCCCAGTTTCATAGTATTCCAAACACAGTTCTGTGGACTCTTAAGCCTCGACAATCACCCAATCTTCTGGATACTCATTAAAACTGAAATGAAGATTTTAATCATTTAAGGTTCATTTGTAACTTCCACACAAAAACTATAATCACAAATGGCACCAACCAGCGTTGCTGTTGACAGGCCCTCCAGAGGCAAATGATTTAATAGGCTTTGACCCTCAGTTGCATTTCTCTTAGAAATGGTAGACAATCCCAGGCAGGTTGAAGAACTTATTTGCTTAGGCTTCCCTTTCCTAGGCTTTGTAGGCTGATGCATTTACATTAACAAAATGGCTGCAGTGATTAAGTCAGTCTTATTCTGACCTAGATCTCCAGGCTGCTGATCACTTGGTTACCTTTGATTTATAACTGTTGTTGTAGAACTGTGTTCTTTGCCTTTTTGTTTGGTGGTTGTGACCTCCAGGGTGTGACTGAATCTGTTCTGCCTGAACTGGGATGTGGATTTGAACCTGATTTTTTTACCTCCCAGCTGGACAGGTGGTAGATGACTACAGTGACTACTGGAGGTGCCAATCTAAGCAAGAAGGCAGCATTATGGACCAGAGTAAAACCAAAAGGGCGTATGTGAATTTAGGACAGCATAAGCTTTGCTTGTGATACTGTAACAGAAAGGCTGCTTTCCATCATGTACTCAGATCCTCAGATTTGAAAGAATGCTTAGAACTACCACTGTGTTACAGCTGGCCTGGTATACCACTCTATTTCACAATTATTATTATTTTCAATTAATTTTAGTAATTGGATCAATTCTACATCAACTATAATGAAACTGAACATTTCCACTTATGCCATAGATTACGGAAATTTCCTTTCTGTCATCTTTCTTGTCAATACCTGATATATTTACATTAATAAAATTGTTAGTTTTCCTTGGATCATTTTTGTTTTCAGGAGTACTACTTTTGTTTTTAAGGAGATGGTAACAGCTTTGTCTTTTGTTTCTCCTTCTACCTTAGCCTGGACAATCATTTTCAGCTTTGCTAATCTGTGAGCTCTGTTTCAATTTTCTTTTGAAGCTCTCAATGTCTCCATTGACTGGAGGACAGTACTTTGATGATTCTTTGTGAACGATATTTCTTTCTTTTACAGATCTTCAGGTTTTAAGAAGATTAATTACATCTGCAGTCCATGTTTTCTCATTTCTTTCTCTGCTGAAAATGGTAGGCAGGAACATAATCACAATACGAAAATGACTTGCAAGGTAAATGCTGCTTTTACATTTACTGAAGTAATTTATCAAGGTAATAGCATAGCAACAGTCAAACGGAGCGTGGTAAAAACACCCTTCCATGTTCCTTGCAGGCTTTTCTGTTCTGAACAATGGAGAGGGCCTGGCTGTGGTAGTGGTACACTGCTGTCTTGTGTGATTGGAGACTACCACAAGCTTCTGCGGCAACTTCCACTTGAACACCCTGGTCCTGATCTCTAGCGTGGGTTTGGTGGCTGCTGTTTTGTTCTACCAAACCTTAATGTGTATCCCAAGTGAGCTCTTTAACTTTTGCTTGTAATTCCTCTGAAATACTGGCTGCCCTGTAAGGAAAGCTTGGTTTGTAGTCTGAAGAAAGCTGGTAAATCTGAATCAATCTGTCTGGGGCTATTTGGCAATCTTGTCACAAATTCGTATGGTTTTGTTGAAGTGGGTGAGGTAAGCAAGATGGTTTGAAATTACTTTATTTTATTTTGTATCTCAAGTGAATATATTTTTAAGAGGGCAAATATTTCTGTATCTCATCTGAGAATTAGACAAAGACACAAGTCTACAGCACAAGCAGTCAGCCTGTTCCCACCCAGGTTGGCACTGGATGTGTAGGAAATGCTGTCATGACACTGTATCCACAGTGTAGCAATACTAATGAAAGACCATACAGGACAGAAAAGTGATTTTATGTAAAATAAAAACTGAAGCAGAACAAGTTTCACTAGCTGTGAGTCACAGCCTGATGTTCACTAGCACCAGAGGCGTGTGTCCACGAAGTGGATCCTGCTGCCAAGTGCCCAGGCTGGGATGTCCAAGCCATCCCACCAGCAGCCAGGCACTGGGTGGCTTGTGCCCAGATGTCAGGCCCAGGATCTGCAGAGGACATAGGACAAAGGACACGAGCTGACCAGTCTTCCTCATGTCTCTAGGGGTTTTCTTAGGTTTAGGACCATGTGCATGCTTTAGCTAGGCTTTTTTGCACTGTGTTGGAGGTGACAGTGATATTGGCATTTGTTTCAAGTATATTCTTTTGAGATACAAGAGAATACATCTTGATATGTAAGAGAATACATCCTGAGATTCATCTAAACTGCTGGTTTGAAAGCACTGCCCTACCATCTTGCAGAGCCCAATATTTATTTTATCTGCTACTTGTTGTTCTGCTGCAGTGATAACTACTTTTTTCCAATATCCCAGAAAATTCAGCAAGATGCAACCTGTTATCCTGAAGACATGGCCCTGCTTGTTAATCTGTACTGAGAGATTCTACCAGACAAGATAAACCTGAGGCAATATCAGGAGGCTGCTACCCTCATGTCTGCTGCTGGATACAAGACAACAAGTAAGGCCAGACCTCACACAATTCAAGAAAATGAAGGCAGCAATCTTCAAGACCTTGGACAACAGATCACTTCCAGCGTGGCACAACAGATGTGCTACCATGGAGCACTTCAGCACATATTCAGATGGAAGCTAGCTGCCTCCTCTTTGTTTCAGCTTCTACCCTCTGAGTTCTGGGATTGACCTCTTTTGACTAGGAGTCATATTAGGTTAGATTAAAATTTATAATATTATAAATTATAAAGAGTAATATATTATTTATGAATAATATCTAAAGTTTGATTACATGCAGGCAACACAATACCAAAATTCAAGACACCTATGAGACAGACTGTGGTCAGTAAGTGACAAACACCTATGCAAATAAATGGCACAAAAAATGCTAAGTGACTGCTGACCTGAAATAACTGGAGTTGTCCTCCCCCATACAATATGCAGCATCTTTAACAGCATGGTGAACTGAATCTGATAAGTAATTGGGACTGTCTCTGTCTCCTCAAAATAGTTTCTGCTACTTCATTACTTACTTTGTTGTTAGACTAACTGCTGTGATATGTTGCGGCACAACAGCTGGCCTTTCTGCAGGGTTTGTGTCTAACAAATTTCTTTAGCAGTAGCCTGTCTGAAATGCAACCAACATGTGTTTTCAGACTGAAAGGTAGTGATCAGCTAGCCTTACTTTTCTGACACTCCACCTCTTTTCTCTGCATTTGAGAAATAAATCACACTCAGCTGCCAGATTTAATTAGGATAGTAAGTTCTTTAATGCATTGAGTGTGGGCGTGACCTTTCTGGGCTGAAGGGCTGTAGCCCCTCCATAAACAAAAGTTAGCGCATGTGCATGGTACCACATTGTGTGATGCTGCCCCAACAGTGTGACTGCAAAGTCCTTTTAGGTAGAGCTGAATCTACTTTGGTAGTATACATGAAAAGATAACTATACACAACTGTGAGGTTTTTTTAGTTCAAGGACTAATAGCAGGGACCCCTTCTATTCAGCTGTCTCAGCCCTATGATGCCCAGCTTTTCCTGAGCTTTTGAATATTGTTTTGCTTGGCCATAGATTGAAGACATCTTTTCTTAATGAATGATTGCTGCTGACAACAGCATATGAAGCATTCTTTGTGTGTTAACGTTTTAGAAGTCGAAAGCATTTTTGCTGGGTCTATGGAACAAATAAAAGAAGAGTTTTCCCCTAGTGAGGCTGTTGAGTTTTACAAACTTCCTTATGTTTGAAAAGATGTTAGCAAGAAAGATTTGGCGCAGTGATCAGAACATGCAAGAAGGAAATGTATAGAGAGGAGTTAACACAAAAAGAGAGACAAATAGCCTGTTTCCTTAAACAGTACATCACAATTTTTGGTTCACTGGTGAATGATGAATTCTTCAGGGAATTCTCTTTTGAGGTAGACAGAGTGTATAAAATATATATCAGCACCATTGGCATAAAAGAGAGTTTAAAAGATACTGAAGGGAAAAATATGTTCCTTACTTGTCTTACTATTTTATTGATGTGTTAGGGATTATATGTTAACAGTGTAGTACATATTGTACTTCTTTTCTTTCTAGATAGCAGTTCTCACTGCATTTTAATCATTCTTTGATGTTTCTGTCAAAAAGCTGAAATTGTTGGGGCTATGGTGCTTTATCCTTCTGGCTGTTTTCCCCATTACAAAAAATCACTAAATGGAAAAAACTTCATTGTCCTTGGTATTTTTATTATGTCTAGACTTTCTTACCATCAAAACAAGAATAAAACCAAACCACTGTCTAAATTTCTATGCAAAATATGATAATTAATCACTAGTAAAAGTTTTCATGCAATTATTTTCTTTTATATGGCACCTCAGATTCAGCAGATGAGTATCTGTTGTCAGAAAACATCATTTACCCATTTATGTAAACTTTATTTGAACAACTAGCTTCAAACACATTGCTGTTTTGACAGTAAAATAACGGCAAATAAACCAGAAGAGCAAAGGACACCCGTAACAAGAGGTCCAGCAGTCTTTTATGAAATTTGTACATTCCAACTCACTGTATATCTTGTACTGTGAACAGACTTTCAACACATGGTAAACACAAGATTCAGGGCTGAATCTTGCTGCATTTAATTTGTAACAAAGGCCCTTGATGTTTTCATTAATAGATTGCCTACTTGTCTAAGTTTTAATTATTTTCTTCATTTTAAAGAATAATCCTATGAAATCTGAGACAAAGTTAGTTAGCTTATACTGAATGGGATGTCTTAACCTCCGCAGAATACACACACACGTAATTAAAGATAAGTTACTCTGAACGTGAAGGCAGGTCAGCTTAGAGGGGCTTATTTATCATTTCAAGTCTCCTTTTGCTTGTATATTACAGATACATTGTCTGAATTTGGTGTTTCTAAGTGAGAGGAACTGCTGTATTGTTTAGACCAGTGCAGCTCTAACAAGTCAGTCCAAGTGCCAGTCACAGTAAATTAGCACCTATTTCAGCCTCATCACAGAACAGAGAACCCAGGCATGGATCTCTGGTGGCTGCAGGAGGAGGCTTTGTTGTCTCACGTGCAGGTCCCCAGGGTCACTCACCCATTTCAGGAGTATCCTGGTGGTTCCCAGGCTTTGCTGCCTCCTAGGGAGCAGCACCAAGCAACACCCTCTTCATTTTACTCCCTAACACCTAACACATCCAGTGTCCATATGTTGAGAAATACTGGTATAACCATGTTATAACAATTTTTTTACCT
The DNA here is from genome assembly GCA_013389945.1 of Fregata magnificens. Classification (NCBI taxonomy): domain Eukaryota; kingdom Metazoa; phylum Chordata; class Aves; order Suliformes; family Fregatidae; genus Fregata; species Fregata magnificens. The sequence continues at coordinate 31,326 of WAAD01023296.1, read as the reverse complement.
TAAATTAAAAAAAAATTGAACATCCTCAGATGCTTTCTTGTAATACTTAAACTAGCTATATTTCTAGATATTAAATATTGACACAAGTGCTATTTACATTTAGAAACTGCAGGAAGATTGACTGGGTTAGCAAATGCATTTTGTTTGGAGTTTGTTTTTTTTATTGTTTTTCTTCTTTGTGTTGTATTTACATAACAGTGTTCAACTCTGTGATGAACAGGCATACATTTAAGAAAAATCCAAGCTTTTTTTTTTTTGGATTGTAACAAAATACAGGCTCGTTTTACTGTTCTACACTGGCAAACTAGTTTCTGTTAAGCATAAGACTGCTTAAAAGGATGTTTTAATCTGATTGCTCCATCCATGTATTAATACCTTGGCCACCACAGTGTTGTAATTCTTGACAGAATCCCTTATAAGCAAGTATTGTTCTCAATGTTACACTTAAAGGTAGTCTGAGATAACCTGTTTGGTTTTTTTTTTTTTTCCTCATTCATGACCACAGAGGAGGCCTAAATTCCATCCCCGAGTAGTGAAAGGAATGTTCTTATGCCAGTGCTTTTCATATACAACCAGAATCTCCCCTATTTCAGTTACTTGCAAGATATAGTCAAGTATGTTTGTATTTAAAAGTGTATTTACAAGACTGAGATAAACAGACAGCTTAAAATAATTTAGGACAGTGACACAGGGCATGAGTCACATTTCCAATGAATGCAATGCATCTACCCTGAAATGCACCAAAGGACAGTCTGACCACTGCTTTTGTGAGAAATTCTTCTGAATGAATAAGGGTTGTCCCAGATAGCAAATAATATTTCATCTTTATATTATTCATCTTGTTCTGAGTAAGAAAGAATCATCTTTCTTTTCTGGGGTCTGTTTATATTTCGGTGATATGGTTACCTTAAAGTGAACATACTTATGTTTGTTTTTCCTGGTGTGCTGAACTAGTTCACAGTGTTCAATAGTCATAAATTCTGTTAGAAACACGGCAGATATTGAAAGAGATTAATTTAGTTGAATTTTTTTTTGGTATGGCCAATTCAACTTTATCTTTTAGTACAAACATGTTCAAAGGAATCTTTGTAAATAATTAAGCTTTTTCATTCTGTAATTTCTTTGTGATACAAAGGAAGGCATAGTGTTGTACCATGTCATTTCCACTGCCCTGGAATGAATACAGTAATTAATTTTCTTCTGGTGGAACAATAAAAAAATTATCTCATTTCCTCATGATTACTTCCTCTCAGCAGTTATCAGTAATACTTGTTATTACTGAAGAAAGCAGAGCGTGTAACACTGGTCTTATTGATGAATCCCATTGTAGAAGAGCAGGCAACAATTTTAGACGTTAGAATTGAGATTCATAGAAGAGTAATTGCATCTGAATAAATGAAAAATTATAAGACTGCTTTCAGTTAGCCAGATAAGGTAAAAACAGGAAAAAGCTGCAGATTACCCATACTACCCTTATGTTTACTTATAACACCTGGCTCATTTAAAAACTTAAATTAGTTCACTTCTGCTTAACCTGCACTTTGCTACTCTTAGGGACAAAGACTAGGAACATTGTAAAGATTTCTCAAGTCAACTCGTATAATTGTTTAATGTTATAATGGCTGTCTTCTCACATTTCTCCCCTCCCCATGTGTGTGTTGTCCCCTCCATTCCTTTCCTTCCCACACTCCCTTTCCTCCAGCCCTGGCTACACAATCTGCCTGTTCAGGCAAATGTAAAATTCCCCCATGAGTCAATTCAACTCAGTAAAACCTCAGAAAACTACCCAATTTTCCTGCTGGCTTATTCAACACTTCAGGGTTGAATGGGTGCCAGAGCTGGAACAGGAGCCATAACAAGAGTGTATGGCCAGAGGAAAGGTAACAAGATGAAAACTGTGGAGATGGTCCTTCCTTACTTTGGCATGTCTAAACTATTAATTTACATTATTGCATCTCCCCGAATCAAACTGTCAGAGAATTTCTAGATTTGCTGGGAAAATGATGTGAGGGGAAAAGAGAACTGGCAGTTCCTCCAGTGAACAGCAAGGAGTTGTGAATGCTGACTGCCCAGCTGCAGGGGGGGAAAGGGGGTCGACACGGTTAAATCCTGCACTCTTCATTGACCTCAAACCCAAGAGACTTCTACAATAGGAAGTAATTCAGGTTATGCTGGATCATTAAAAATATAAAGATAAGATTGTAGAAGCAAAATCAGAAAGGCTGAAATGGAGAATAACATAAAACTTGCAAGGAATGTCACGTGTAGGAAAAGCATCTGTAAGGGTGCTGTCAATAAAAGGAAGAGCCAGCAAAGAGTTGTTCTGCTGTTCAGCAAATTGGGCAAGCTTTTGACAGATAACACTGAAGAGGCTAAAAGGTTCAACTACTTTTTACAGCTGCCCTCTGTAAAAAGGTTAGCTGCAGCACAGCAGACACTGATAACCAGTAAAAGAGGTAAGAGCTCACCCTCTGGTAATGAAGAGAAGTGTTTACACTTTGGCTGGACTTGAAACAGTGAGATGCTTAAAGAACTGATCAATGAAGTCTCAGGCCTGTTTATGCTTATCTTTGAGAGCTTACAGAGTACAGGGAGCATACTGCATTACTAGAAAAGGCAAGAACAGGTCTATCTTTGAAAGGAAAAAAGGAGGACCTGGGAGTTATCGAACGGCAGGCTTAGCTTCAGCTCCTGAGAAAATACTGCAGCAAATAGGTTGTTTGCTAGGAAGATGAGCAACAGCCAGCACAGCCTTCTCTAGAACAAACTGTATCAAGCCAACCTAATTTCTTACTTTGACAAAATAAGAATCTTTGATGTCAGAGGGGAAATAACAGATTTCAGTTATTTTAATTTTAATGTCTTTAGTGCTTCTCTTATTCTCATTATGAATCTCCTTTGCAGGTCTTTAAGAAAGGATTGAACTGCTCCCTGCCAGAGATGCTGCAAGTATAGTCAATCCTGTCCTCAGGCCAGAAGTTAGCAGGAGAGGTTAGGGCTGGTGAAATCCAGTCCAGCTTGTCTGCACCTCTGATAAATTAAAAAGTAGCTTCAATGACTCACTCTTCACAACAAAATAGGAAATAATACAAATACTTAGGCCTTAAATGAAGATCAGCTTGAATACATTTGATGTGATTGCAAGGTAGTTAGGCTATTCAAATACACAGCAGTATGAGCAGTATTTCCTATTAACTTAAGTGTAATGAAACAGTGTTATAAAGGAGCTACTAATTACTATGGGGTTTGCCTTGTTTTACTGCACAAGTCCAAGGCTGAATCAGCTTCAGACCAAGCAATGGTAACTTGATGAGTCCCAAAAGCTTTTCCTCTTTCTCCAAATAGACATCTAAGACATATAAATGTGAAAAGTCCCTTCATGTGTGCATGTGATATCAGCTCTCCTGAATGCTTAGGGTAAAGCAATGGTATAGATAAAGCAGCATCCTCCCAGACTGGACAGGTCATCCTGTAGCCTGACTCTTTTGATCAGGCTGCTTTGCCAAGACAGGGAAGAGGACAAATAAATATCACTGGCATGGAGAAGTGTGTTGTGCTAGCAGTGGTGGGCAGATTGGCTGACCAGGAGCAGATTGGAGCCTGGAATGTGCCATTGACAAGTCAGAGGGGCAGAGATAAACCACTATGTAGATAGACCTCTCATGTTAAATTTATTTTCTGAGTGCTGTGGGTCCTGGGAAAAAAAAAATACACTTTGTTTTAAGGACAGCATTTTTTAATCATTACTCTGGACTCTCCATAGGCTGCTCAAGAAGCAGTTCACAGACACCAAGCAGCAAAGGTTAAAAATTACGAGGAAAGTAATTTCAATCTCCTGTTGCGAAGTGATTGTGTCAAGAGATGTCTTTTCCCTAAGAAGTGAAGACACGTGTCTGCTGTGTGGAAGGGGCACACTCAAGCTGAGTGTTCACGATGAGAAATGCATGCCCCAAAGTGCACCCTGCACACCTACCCCTTGCGCAGGGCACACTGCGGCACGCTGCAGTCCTCTGCTTAAGTGCACAGATTTTTCCTGGAAGAAAAACCTAGATAAACAGGGCAATGGAGCACTGCCATGTCTCCTTCTGGCATGGCCTACACAGCCCAGGGACACTGGGGGCAATCCCTGCCCCGACAAACGAGAAAAGTCTTGAAGAGACAGTTTAGCAAAGCTTTGCAATGGCTACTCAGAATCTCTCTTTTTGCAACTCCTGACAGCTCTCTGCCCTGGAACCCTACTGAGCTGCAGCTATGGTGAAGCATTTCAAAGTGTCTCGCTGTCTGTCATCACTATCAGCTTGAACTGTTATCACTTGCAGTAGCCTTTTTCCTTTTTTATTTCCTTTTGGATGCCAGATCTTTTCATCTTAGTTGTTTCCAAAAGTTATAGCAGATAAAGCCCTTGATGATTAAAACTCTTCTAAATTCTGGCTAAGCCTCAAACTTCCCAATGAATGTTTTGTCTCCCAAGAGTGAGCTATAACATGGTCAGTGGCCTGGTCCTTTCTCCCTGATGAAATTAGTGTCTTTCTGTAAAGTGGTTAAATTTTACTATGACAAGAACAACAATGATAAGGTTACTAGAACTCTATATGAGCATTAATTAGTATGGTATTGATTGACAAATAACTCCTGAAGAATCACAAGAAGCATTTAATAAAGCTTCTAATGATTCCTGCAGGTTTTGAGGACTTTCTTTATGCCACCAGTAAAAACAAATTAATGTAATAGTGTGTGAATCATTGTTTTAATCTCCAGCATGCTTTTAATTTTTAGTCTTGGTCTATATAGTATGAATGAAAACCCAGTCAGTAGAAATGTTTTAAAACCTCAGTGTTTGGTTTCTGGCCTTTTAAAACTGTACCTGTTCTTCTGTCTTTTCAACCCCAAGCCCCATACAGACTAAAGGAAGAGGCAGAGATCTGGTGGACAATTAACTACGCTGGGAAGCGTGAAACAGTCCTTGCTGAAAAACAATGATGTTGTCTGTTACCTCTGTTAAAGATTTTCTCAGTGTATAAGGTAAACTTGCCCTCTAGTTTGGTTTCACTTCTTCAAGATACTTAAGCATGTTCACAGATTTGATCATGTATGAATACTTCTGAGATGGACATTTACTTCTTAATGTCACTCAGCATAAAAGTCTCATTTGGTAACAATGAATTGTTTTATTTGATAGGTTTTAAGCAAGGGCTTATACTTCATTTTAAAGTAAAAGAAGGAAAACGCTTCTCAGAGGCATGAAAACATCAGGAAGGACTACACAAGTCTGGTGAAATTCTAGAAGTTTGAGCAGGAGTCTCCTCACAGGAAGATGCTCAATCACATCAGAAGACTGGAATACAAACACTCAGTAAAGCAGTGCATGGCTTGGAAGTCCAGAGCACTGCGAAGTCTACCTTCGTCTCCAGGGTAATGCAAATTACTTGCATGCATAGAAGGAGAAAAGAGAACAAGTGTTCAAACAAAGGACAGCTTGATGCTGAGTTGCCTTTTGCCACTTAGCTCACAGAAGTGTCAAGTGTTCAAAAGCATGAGTTCTTTCACAGAATATACACCACCTCAGGCATCAGCATTTCCACTTCCAAGGCTGAGAATTATTTCCTCAAAATTTAGCCTGTACATTTAGATATATTCATATTTTTACTTTTGGCTATATTAAGTGTCTAACTTGGGTGTGACGCAGGAAAGAATATTTAGGACTCTGTGTTCCTTATATCTGGAGAGAGACAGGCACTTCCCTTTGTCTCGTGTCTCATTTCTTGGGCAGAGAGTGCACAAGGATAGCAGCTTAATCAGATGTGACTACATTGAGATTATCTGTATATCAGTGACAATTACTCTGCTATATTAAAGTTTTTAAAACCTGTTCTTGGCACATGATGAAGCCCATTGCTGAGTAGCACACCCAGCAAGTTTGTTTGGTGTAAACATTTCCTAAGACCCCTATTAAACAGTGACCATGCAAGGTCTCAGCATGCACCTGTGGGGGACCCATGGGTCCAAGCATCATTCCAGGTGTCTGCCCTGCAATTTCCAATGGCATTGCAGATGAGGAAAATTCCCTCAGCAAATGATTGCAGTCTCAGGATCATATGCAGAATATCCTTCTGAGTGAGTCTAAATGGGTGTGAGGAAGGATGAATGGAAGGAGCCAGAGGAGAGTGCAGAGGTGTGGTCTGAGCTGTCTTGTCTGATGCTTGACTGACACCAGGAGCTCTTTTGGTGACGCTGTCATCAGCACAGTCCTTGCACTGTAATTTATTAATTTTATTAAACTAGGCAGATACACCTATAAGCCTAAAGAAGTGAAAGATATCTCTGCCATTGCCTCCCAAATAAGAGCAGCACCTGTCTTTGTATAGAAGGACAACAAACTTACAAAATATTGGCCTGCTGTTAAACAGGAGAGGTGAATTAGTCACCAACAATGTTGAAAAGGCAGAGGCTCTCAACACTTACTTCACCTCTGTCTTTACCAGCACTGTTGGACCCCAGGCCTTGGGAACAAAAATCCAGCTTGATGCAAACACAGACCCACCATCAGTGAAGGAAGAGTTGGTATGTGAACTATTACAGGAGCCTGACCCCTGCAAATTGACGGGCCCTGACATTATCCACCCAAGGGTGTTAAGAGACTTGGCTGACATCATTGCAAGGCCGCTCTCCACAATGTTTGAGAAGCTGTGGAGATCGGGGGACATCCCAGAAGACTGGAAGAAGGCTAATGTCACCCCATCTACAAGAAGGGCTTAAAGGAAGATCCAGGAAATTATAGACCCATCAGTCTTACTTCAGTCCCT
>WAAD01023296.1:0-21122 GCA_013389945.1 Fregata magnificens | reverse complement strand
TACCCTAAGTAAAGTTCTTAACCAGATATTTGAGAATTTGTGTTTTGTCTTGCCATGAAAAACTATCAGAGGTCACTTAGTTCTTTATATTAAAATACTTGTAGTATTTAACCATCACTATCTTTGATTTGTTATTATCACCAAAACTAATGCGTCTATTTACCATTAAGTTTGCAGTGTTGCAGCTGAGTTCAGTGAATTGTCACACTCCTGTGTTGTGCACGCCTTCCATTTGAGGAGATAGCGAAAAACCTTGCCCTTTAACAGTAGGAGTGTCCAGGAGGCCTGACCTGACCAGCTGACAAAAAAAAAAAAAGAAAAAAATACTTGCAACAGCTTGCCTGGCAGATCATCCTTTATACTGAGCAAAGTCCATGAGAAGACTCCCTCCCTCACTGCTTTTGACAGGCTTCAAGGAGCCCAAGGAACTGTCTTCTTCAGCTGAAGCTTTCACAAAAACCTAAGCACTAAAGCTGTCAACAGAAAGGTAAAACACTTGATCCGACTCCACCAGTGCTGCTCATGGAAATAAAAAAAACCTTAAAGCTTAGGTGTGGGGACTGCCAAAATGGATGCTTCAGGGGCAGAGGTGACTGCAGCTGGCTGCTCATGGGAGGAGCTGAAAATAATGTGTGAGAGCAAATGCTTTTTCTCTGTAAGCAAAGTCAGCATCCACAACAGTTCCTTCAGGTCACCACTGAGTACAGCTACTCATACTTGCTAACCTACTCCCACCCCAACACAGGTCTTTTCAACATCAGGAGATCAGAGATCCTCCTGGGTTTTCCAACCTGAGGTTAAAANTAAGGAGATAATGTATTAGAGCTAGGGAGATAAAGGCAACAAAAGAGCTCTGTTATGCTTGTACCTCACAATCTAAGGTTAGAGCAACAACGTATGTAAAGTTATATATACTTCAGAGCAGGATAAGGCTAAGATAGCATGTGGAGAAGCTATTGTTATTCAGAAAAAGTGATTTTTACAGTAGAAATAACATACAAGGCACTAAAACAATGGGCTAAATTACTGGCAGGAATCAGTATAATTTTCTGCTTTACATCCTTGATGATCTGCCCTTACATTTCACTTACTAGTTAATCTGAATGAAGATGTATATTTTTAATCATTTACAGTTTATTGCCTTTTTTTTGGGGGGTAGGCAAATCACCTTTAAAGCCACCAGTGATTTTTGTCTGTCTGAAGGATAAGAACCGATGACAGGATCTGTCACTAAGTAAGAAAGGTTATGAGCAGGGATTCACAGAGCACCTGAAGAAATCAAATAAGAAGAAAAAGAGCAGTGCATCATTGTGCTTTCAGAAGCAGCACCTCAGAGAAAGGAGTACATAGCCTTTGTTCTGATAGGCTGATAGATTTTGATTAAATTAATTTCCAGGTAATGTAATGCGTAATAATTACAGATTTAGCAACAGTGAAGTACAAGTTTTATCTGAAGAATTATGTAAATGTTAAAAACTGCTTCTTTCAGGGAGGGAGATTTTAGTAATTCTGCTGATTCCTCATCATACAGTGTCTCTAATACTGTGCTTTAATGCAGTGTGATATTGTCATGAGGGCTGAACTTCTGGCTAGACAAGGAAAACTAAGACCCCTGGTAAATGCCCAGAACTTTCTGAAGGTTGTTTTTTCATGTGGATCCATTAGTTGGCATGACTTCTGACTTGTGTTTATGAAGAAGTGCAGGGAAGAAGGATGAGACCTGCTGCTAGAAAACAGAAATTCAGGTTTTAAAGAATAGTCAGGATTTTTTTTCTTTGGGGAGAGTCTACATTACCCTTAAAACTAGATGTCCTGAATATTGTTGTGAAAATATATGGGAAAAAATGAAAGCTGCCCACAGCCTGTTAGCTGAGGCAGTTACCTGAGAAAGTGATGTTGTACAAGAGACCCCTGTTCAATGCCCCTCCTCTGCCTAATCTGGTGCAGGGAGTTGTACCTCTGTATCTACTGAGGTACTGTCCTAACCTCACAGTTACAGTTAATTTCTTCTTCTGTCTCTCTGCTGTGGTGAATTCCCTGAAGTAAATTTCCTACATCACAGCGGGGTGGTCCTGACAGGAGACCCCTTACTGCAGTGGGATCTGCAAAACCTTATCCAAGCCCCAGTCGAGAAGCAAGCAAGAAATCTCTTCCTTACCTTGTCCCTAGTTGTGACCAGGGATCCCACTGACGTCAACTGATAACATTACTGTCAAATCCTGAATATTTACATGAGAAGTTTTCTTTGGGTTAACCAGGTATTTTTTTCATAAAAAACTCCAGGTAAGTGCCAGGAGTTGTGAGTGTCCAGGTGACACAGCCCTGGCCTCCCAGCTGCTCCTGGAGGAGTAGCCCGTCAAATCCCAGCATCCAATTACTCCCCTTATTGGGCTGCTTTTACTGTAACAATCAGAGGGTGATGCACAGAAATTAATTAACAAAAGGAAATAAGACATAGGTGTTTGTAGGTATTGTCAGTAAAGTGCAGTACCAGGTATAAAATCAGTGCTCTGTAGTCAGGCTTTCTTGGATGTTTTAGTTCACACAAGGATCAATCATTTCTCCAGTTTGTACATCCTGAGGCTAAATCTTATGCCTTCTCTGTTCTCCTCAAATTACAGTATGAAAAGTAAATAAATCCCCTTTTCTTCCATGGAGGCTTTGTCTCATTAAAGGATGAAATGATGGACCTCAGGATCTATCCAGTTACACTAAGCATTGACAGCTGCAAGGCTTGGCATTATTCATCAGCAATGACATTTCTAAGGCCAGCTGGCTTAGCTTATCATTTTGTCACTTCAACTTGGGTGTTCTCATCTCAGTTTGAGTGCAAGTAAATGAGTTTAAGTGGGAGTATTTGTTCCTTTTCTGTCTTTTGAAGGTTGTGCTGGTGTTGGTATTGTGTTTGTTTTGTTCTTGTGACATTTGGGAGTAGAAGGATGATGCAGCACAGGTTGGTTATGATAACTTCACAAATAACTTGCACAAACTCTTCCCTAAGACAAATTGCAAAATAGCTGATCAGAATAACTCAGAGGTAGTGCTGCAGTTTCACTGACAGCGTTTTCTGCAGTGAAGAAGCCTGTGAATCCATCACATATCCAAACCCCATTTTTACATTTTCAGGTGAAAGTTTTGAAGATTTTCTTGGTGCACAGGTGTGTCTGCAGTATTGGAACAATAGTGGCAAGAACAAAAATGCTAATGCAAAATTGCTATGCTACAAATATTCAATTCCCTTCTCTCCTCTCAGACTCAAAACACACGATACATGATAATAAAAAAAGTATGCAGTGTCTGCTGACTAGTTCCAGTTTGGTGGAAAACTAGTACACAAGTGGTGGAATTGTAGCACTAGATGCTGCTGAATTGCAGCACAGTTTTACAAAATTCCTTTCTTTTTCATCCTACATCTTTTTCAGTCTGGAATAATTGCAATAGTGTAAAGGTTGCTTAGTTTTTTTCCAAGCCATGTGATGCAGAGTACTATGGCTATTACAAAAATCACTCCAAAAGTCCATTAAACCAAGTCAGCTGAGTTACAGACATTAAGAAATGCACAAAGGAACAGAGCAGGGATCTGTGGCTTTGTCTTGGGCACTTGTCTAGCACATATTACCATAGTTTCAGGATAACATGTATTTTTTAAGTACATGATAAAGATGCTATTTTGAGATTGTGTTTTGTTTTGAAGAGAACTTGCACTGAGAAAGAAGTAAGAGGTTATGTCTGCACTGCCCTTAGGAGCTCAATGCACTCCCAGATCCAGGTTCATATTCCTCCTGCAGGATATGTATGGCCCAGGCTATACAAAGCCGAATAATACTGCTGCAAAATTTGGTGGGGCGATACAGAGCTGTGGCCAGACCAGGCCAGACGGCATGTTTAGTCTATTGACACCACAGAAATTGTTCAGCAGGACTTGCTGTAAGCACTCGACAGCCTGAATGTCTCAGCTCTTGTTCCACTGCTCCCCTCACAGCTCAGCCCAGAGCTGTCTCACACCAGTGCCTGATCTCAGTTCGCACCCCCATGGTAACACAGTGGGAGAGGAGCATGGACTTAAACAAAACCTAGGAGAGCTATTTTGTTATTGATTCTAGATTTACCGATACTGAACTTTAATTATGAGATGAAGTTTGTTCAGTTTCTTTTTGCTCTCTTTTCATAGAGCACAGTGAGGAACCCGCTCTCCCAGGGAAGCCTGAGAAATGAGACATACTGTTTGTGGCAATGCCAGATGGAGCTGTAGTGGGTTTCACTGAGCTTGTCGTCCTTTGGCAGACAGTGCTTCCCCTGTGTTTGCTATATGCTTCAGTTGTTTAAGATCTTTTGTTCAGAGTTTAGATTGGTATGGGTAACGTGGCTCTGTGAGTCCCTGCTGATCACATCTTCCAGCATTTTCTTTACTGGTGGTTTGCACTTCTAAGAACCAACACAAACCAACAAGGCAAGTGAGATCAAGAATCACTAATTTAAGTTTCTCCAACCTGCGCATTTCAGCAACAGAAGTTTGAGGTTACCTGCATCCCATCTCAAATGTTGGGAGAGGATATGTTAAGAGATTTACAATAAATATTGCTAATTCCAGGCACAAGTCTTTATCACTAACTCATTTTAGAGAAGGAGCAGCTGGTTAGGAACCACTTACAAGGAGCTTCTTCCAGGTGTGCTCCAGAAAGCAGAGCACTCTCCTACTGTATGGATGAGAAGGTCCATACCTGCTTTTCTTTGCTGGTAATGAAGTGTGTTTTCACTGTTCTTTGTTCTCCTTGGACTGCATTGCCCTCCACATGTGGTCCCTCATTATGAGTACCGCAACTACCTCTGCCTTCCCAGAGGCGTCATTCCACTCCAGAGCATCCCTGACACACCTCTATACATGATGTTATTTTGCATATTCATCTTATTTTGGTAAAACCTTAACCTTGAGAGGGTTTTCTCCTCATCTGGCCAGACTGTCAAAGTGATGGATGTGAGCACTTGTAACTCTTTATCCCATACATTTTCTTCTTGGCATCTTTCTTGCTGCTGACTTAAAGTGGGCATGTAACTGACACTCTTTTTCTTCATTCTTGTACAAATGCCATACTGCAGTCTCAAAGATGCTCTGGGTAACAAATCATTTTTTTACCAGCATCTATCTGAGTTACAACAACACTTTCAAGAACAAGAAGTGAAGGTGTTTTTGAGCCAGGAGCTGTGTCTTTTTGAAGTTCTCTAATTAATTATGGTCAGTTCCATTTCTTCGATGTATGGGTCAAATCTTTTTTGCATGGGCATCACTGGCATCCCATAAGGAGAATATTTGCTTTTGGAGAGTCAGGGAATTGTTCTTTAATTGCAAACAGTTGGTAATGGTTCTTTTTGTGTTACAAAATGTACAGCTTTCTTGGCTTCTTGATACTTAATGTGTTGCTTATCAAACATCTGAGAATTACAGCTACAGTAAAAATTCACTCTTCCTCTGTTAGCTTTACCTACTTCCAGTAATTCTTACCCTACTGCAGCAATTTATTATTTTAAAACAATTGTAACATTCACAGAAATCATTCTGTGCATCTCACTCTCAGCACAGGATTTATATCTACTGTACAAAGCTGCCATTGCACATCACTTGGAGGTGGTTTGTATCCCATCACCATTACTCAGGTAACAGCTGGGCATACCCTGACCAACTGCCCATGGGCAGCCCTCTCCCACCCCTTACTCATGGGAATCTGGTGAGTTGAGTTACATTTCTTGGTTGACATCATAAAGTCCCACAAAAGGGAGGAGAGATTTCTTCACCACAGTGGGATTAAAAAAAAAGTCAAAAATAAACTCCCAATTAAGCACTATAGAACCCTTGTATAAACGTCAATGGAAATACCGAAGTCTTAGTTTTGAAGGTTTGGGATTTTTTTTTACACATTTTATGCACATACTTTTTTTTCTCTTTGATATACTGGGGGAAAAAATTAAACCCACAAAACTAGAGACTAATACCTAGGTATTAAATTTCCCTTATACTACTATATATCTGATAGCATGTGAATCATATTTCTGATTAGCAAAAAAACCCCCATTGGGTAACATGAATCTTGAACTGTTTTAGAACAGCTATATTAATGTTATTTTGAATATAAGTTGTGAACTTGTTAACTCAGCCAGCTCCTGTGTGAAATGATTAATACTTGAATACATACAAGGAGACCGTGTTTAACAAAATGAGGATGGTTGAAAGGAAATAAATTCCTTCTTAAAATCTATTAGAAAAGCAGGAATCAAGCAAACATTAATTATTTAGTTTGGGAGCAGAAGAGCCTTTTTACAATGCATAATATTGAAAAGGAAATACTTATGGTGGAATATTTATGCTAAGTGTTGATGTCCCCCCCAGTGGAGGGCACACAGTGCACTGGGACATTAAATGATATAAGAAATAGCAAGAGAAAATATCTTAGTAAGGTTATAGAATAGCTATAGTTCGAGAATATGAATGTGGAAAAAGCAGAGGCTGTTAAGGCTTGATTTTGCTACACAATCTCTATGAACAATATCAACCATAGGCAGATGCATTTCAGGAGCACTTGCCCATAGAAATCTGACTGGAGCTATTGATTAGAGTAGGACCCAAATACAGTAGCACAGAGATATCACATCTAAATGGGCAAAATTTTGAAAAAACATGACTCGGGTAAATTAAATTATTAGATAGGCAAATCTCCTGAAAGTGGATTCAAGGGAAATAAAACTGAAGGGAGGCACAGTCTGTGTTTATTGCTGCGGTTCCAGCAGCACAGCTGTAGTTCTGGTTGACTTGGCTCCTCCATTTACAGCCCAAATATCTCAAGGTTTATTATCCAAGATGTTTCATACTACAGCAGGTTGAAAGTGAATATATGGATGTTAGTGAAACAGGTTGTGTAAAGTTAATCCTTTCTAAAATTACAGAACAGTAATATACAGCAGGTGGAATGTGGTTTTAGATAATGGGGACGTGAGATCTTTTTATTAGCTTTGGATGAAAACATGTTGTTTCAGAATACATACATTTTTGTAATAAGAAGGAAACCTTTTAATGTCTTAAAATGAAGACTGAAACATTACTATTGGTTATGCCTAGGCAAAGTTTTCCTGAAAGCCTTTTGTCATAATCACAGTAATTCATTGTGAATTTAAGCACAGATTATTTTGGGGACAATAAACTTATGGGGTAAGGATGTGGGTATTCTGACAAATACAGAGAGATGCTGAAATGAATCATTGTTTGTAATCTACATCAATATTTTACCAAAAAAATAAAAACAAACCAGATCTCATTCCAATATTTTAAATATAAATTTTAAATGTGCTTCTCTAAAGAGATGGAGACCAGCGGTATGTATTTGGCACAAGTCAGTAGGGAATCTTTCCTGAGTAAAGACTGAAGTCACTGAAGCTGGGTAATATCAGAATAGCAGAGCACTGATGGATTCAGTCACAATTTCCATTTCTGCCTTCATGGGTACCTTAATCAGTAGTTATGCACCTTGGTTTTTTTGGGCAGGGAGAAACTGTCTCCTGACCCACCCAGTAGCTCTGTGCTTCTAACCCAGAAGGGCACGTGAAGGTGGAGAGCCAAAGGCTGGTGTCCTGAGAACTGTGTTTTGAGAACAAGAGCCAGGTTGCATGTCTTGTGTGTCTAGGTGAAGGGAAAGCTGAGCACAAACCTTCCCACTCTGCCCTGCCGAATGGTCCTCGGCTCCTGCCTGCTGCCTTCCCTCCACTGCCAGCCCTGGAGCAGGGCATCCACACCCACAAAGTGCTGACTCTGAGCCCTCTCAGCAGCGGAGCTCGTAACCATAAAGCAAATACCCTGGCTCCTTCCTAAACACTGCAGTGGGTTTCTCATTCCACGTATCAGGAGAAGTACCAGGAAAAAAAAACTTTCTTTTTTACAGTGGCTAGTCGTTCATCTGCTTGTATTGGCTTGGTGTTGAAAAAACTGCCAAGGGAGATGAAGCACTCTGCCTACTCCTTATTAATACTTGCAATTGCTGCATATGGCATACAGTTGCTGAGCCAGAGAGCTTAGGGAAAAGGCAGTGTTCTAACAGCAAGCTCCAGAACAGAAAGTCTGCTAGGGTAATTCTTCAGCATAGACTTTAAGGAAGAGTACATGCATTGTAAAGGGAACAGCTTATTTTAGGATATATTAGCCTAGAAGTTATAAATGCAGAGGAGTAGAAAGAGCTTGCAGGAGTCAGCATACTTCATGCCAGAGGTGAAGAGTCTTTCCCTAAATGAACAGCAAATACAACTTTTCACTTAATATACCTCTCAGTAATAGTGCAAAAACAATTAATCCTCACTTCCGTGGCTCTTATGTGGCACTTGAGTCTGCTTCATCTAAGGAACAAACCTCTGTCCTCCCTATTGCCTTCCTAGAGGAGCCCTGCACCTCTGTATCCTCAGGGATAAGAGGCTATGAATCCCTAAAATCCCTCCTCAGTCCTTTTGGGAGACCCAGTGATATTTCTTGCACCCTGAGGAGGCTCCTGAGCCACCACAGGGGACTGGCTCTTCCCTCCCTCCTTCCCCACCCTGCTCATCCCTCCCGGTGTGGGTTTACCTCCCTGCTCCTCCCTTACTCCTCACAGTCCTCTTGCTGCCAGGAGACACAGCCTTCAGGGCTGTGCACAGAGGGAGCTGTGGGGCAGGTGGTTAAAAAGCCCTAAAAGCATGGGGCCTGGATACCCCTTCCCGCTCCTGTGGAAGAGGAGACGCAGGTGACAGGAGGGCCTGAAACGCCCCTTCCCAAAACCCCCCGGGCTGGAGCCTGCCCTTCCTGTCATCAGGCCAGCTGAGGCCAGGGCAGCCATTCTGCCCCTGGAAAGTCCTAATAGCAATAACGTCCACCCCAAGGAGTCATATCTCACTCCTCTTATCACAGAAGGCCTGTAAAATCTTCACATCCTTGCAGGAGCCTGACAGCCTTTTTTTGCCCTGGTGTGAGGACCCAACAGCACACAGCAGTACTGGGTCAGTGGGTGCATGATTTGAAAGCCCTGCTGCAGTCTGACGAGGGGATAAAAGCTATTCTGCCTCCTGCTACAGACTTCAGAGCCCCCATTCTCACCCTCTGAAGGAGCCATTTTCCCAACACTGGGTCGCCCGCCTGCAGCAGGGCAGGACGAGCTGCCAGGGCCATACAGGTGCAGGGCACCCTGCGGGGCACAGTGGGACAGCGTGGGGCACCGGTGCCAGGCAGCAGGCACGGCTGGTGGGGTAAGCCATGGTGGGCAGTGAGGTGGAGGAGCACAGGGAGAGCCTGGCGTTCCTGTGGTGGCGTGAGGTCTGTACCCAGGAGGCGCCGTGAAATACTGTGATCAGATACGCCAGCTACTCCCAAAACAGCCAGTGAGACTGATGAAAAGAGGCACCCACACCCCAAAGGGAGCACAAAAGTTGTGGCTGAGGCAGGCACAAAAGTCACGGCTGAGGCAGGGGCATGTTCCCTGTCAGCGAGGAGCCCCCACAAGAGGTGGCGGACACTGGAGCTCGCAGCTGTGAGGACACACTTGATACAGCCATTCAGAGGATTCACACGGGGTGCCAAGATAAGGCAGTCTGTTATGGGGAACCTGCTTAAACATCTGTCTGGGAAGGACCTGAGGGTCTCTCAGGAAGGGGGAGAACCTGGATCCCTGACCAGGCCTTTGTTTCCATGTCTTCCTCCTAAAAAGTGGTGAGTTGCTACCTAGCTGTGAATCCACAGTCCTTCCAGTCCCTGACCATTTTGAAACATACAGAGGCCATCAGCAGGTTGTGTATTTAATGACATCCATAACCTGGTTTATTTTGACTCCTACTTGATTGATTTGTTTCCTGGTCCTTCCAAGCAAAGGGGAAAGGCTTTGGACACTGCATTGTGAACACATAATCAGAAGTGAGCAGGCACGGCCCATTCACCCCTTTGCTTCACGTATGTGGTGTACACAAGCCCGGTGTCCTGCTCTGGACTTCTTGCTTTGTGAATATTGGAATTTCTGCTGAATTTGTGGGATTTCTTTTTACAAAATGATTTAAAATGGTTCATCTAGGTCACAAATTCTTCTCAGAGAAGCCTTTTTTCCTTTCTCCTGTCTCTTCTCCTGTATGAGCACACATACACATGGCACACAGTCTATGCTTTCCAGTCCTCATGGCCTGCAAGTCCTAACCTGTCCAGGAGACTTGGCTGTGCAGGTGAGGGAGGATTGCAGTCATACATACCAGGCATATGTATTAGACAACATGCACTGAAGAACTAGTTACCAGCAACGGACTGGTTTTTGTTCTTATGCTGTATGGTACATTCACTCCATGGCACCGCAATGTACAAGCTCTTCCTCTCCCAGAACCACGTATTCTGCAACTTGGAGAAGAGTTTTGTCATTTTTACAGAAAAAAATGCTCTCTGCGACTCTCCTGGAAGCCATGCTGCTCCTGTACAAGCTCCCTGCAGCCTTGCTGCCAGCCTCCAGGGCTGAGCCCTCCCCAGAGGTGCCACCAAGATCTCCTCAGCCTTCATGGGAACATGGGAACCCTCCCAGGAGCTGCCTCCAGTGCCATGGGGTGCTGAGCTGTGTTCAGGTCCCTGCCTCAACACAGCTGTGCCCCTGGAGCCTATCAGATGGAGGAAGAGCCAAGAGACCTTCCTAAAGGATTTTGTTTTGTATAGGTAGAAAATACTTGTTCCTGACATCCTAGGTTTGCAGTGATAGGTCAGTCCCAGAATGTGTGATTTAGGAATGGAAATGTTTGATTTGAATTAAAATCTGAGGTGAATAAACAGATATTTAGATCCAGAAGCAGATTTTGAGGTGGACCTCAAAGAGGACTGCCATTCCTAGGCAGAGGACTGGAGAGCTTGTTCTTCAACTTAAGGAAAAAACCAGCTTTTTCTTTTTTTTTTTTATTTCTGCTCCTTAGCTTTGTACAAATTATATAGTGGGCAAAAATATTCAGAGCACATCTATGTATTGACAAGCATCTGTGGTCTGGGAGGTTTGTGTGGCATGAATTCATCAGCCAGAAGCCTTTCTCAGAGGTTTGGTGGAGACTGGTCATGGTATATAGGTCAGATGTGCAGAAGGTTTACTTTCTTCCCTTCCAGTGTAGGGTCCAGGCA
Organism: Fregata magnificens; assembly: GCA_013389945.1. Classification (NCBI taxonomy): domain Eukaryota; kingdom Metazoa; phylum Chordata; class Aves; order Suliformes; family Fregatidae; genus Fregata; species Fregata magnificens. The sequence continues at coordinate 9,985 of WAAD01023296.1, read as the reverse complement.
GTGAAAGGTCTTGAAAAGGGTGTGCAGTTCAGAATGGTGCATGGTCCCCAAGTTTGAAAGCACTTCTGTGTCATCCATTAATGCATCTTTTTAATGTTAATGCATCTGTGACTGAAAGTATTTATTTTTGACAGAGTAGGGTCTTCTAGACAACAGAAACTGTATGTATATCTGTCTGATAAAGGTATCTACCTGCTGGTTCATTGAAGAAGGAAGCTTCACAATAGTGGACATCATTGTTATCGAAGTTCTTTTTCATGCTAAGAAAAAGTGTCTCATAAGGAAATGAGGCAGGTGAAGCTCAAGGAAAAGGAGAAAATTGTGACCAAGGGCACGAAGTTTCAGTCTTTTTTTAAAAGAATAAGTCCAAGTAGCAAAATGGAGTGAGGAATGGGAAAACAAAGACTTTAAAAAACAGAAACCAAATACAAATGCTTATAAAAGTCTGATAGCTGCTTGCTAACGTGACAGTCACAGATGGATAAAGCTCTGGCTCTGCCTGGTGCACTTGGGGTGCAACATCCTATCTGTCCATATAAGTGGCATGTGATGGCACAGTGTGTATTAGAGCATCACTGGGTAGCTTCTGAGACTGTCTCCATCTTGAGAGACATTGCCTAAGTATCTGTGCATGTATTGACAATCACTCAAAAATCATCTTATTCAGCATGAGCCCCTAAGAATATCTGTAACAGGCTCTGCAGAGCTACTCACAGTGCCTGTGGTCTGTGCCTGACTGAAGACCAGTGGGCCAAACTGAGCATCCTACTTTAGTGTACTCTGCAGTTCAGGTGACAGCAGCAGGGAGGAAGAGGAGAAGGAAGGCTGTGACATGGCGTCTGGGTGCTCCCAGCTGCTGCCATTTCTCACTGCCTCCAGAGCTACCAAAAGTGCTTTGCAGTGGCCACAAGCTCGTGCCTCGCAGATCAGTGGGAGGTAGAAAGAGGGGAGGTATGAAGGAGGGTTTGGTCCTTTCGCTCCCTCTGTCTTGGTGGTGGCTGCACAGGGTGTTGCAGGCTGCATGCAGAAATGAGCATGCGCTTTTAGTTGTGCTGGTTAGTTTTGTGCTGGTGAGTGTTAGTTTTGCTCAGCTGTCCCTGTGGCAACCTCAGAGCAGCCTGTGACTTTCTCAGCAGTAGATGCTGGATAACTGTCAGCCTTCCTGTGCAAAAGCCAGGCTTTACATATCTAGTGTGGTTATCCGGCTCCCTGTTCGCATCTGTTAGCCAGCCCACAGCACAGGCAGGCTGAACTCATGTTTGGGCATAAAAAACATTTTGAGAGGCATTTAAAAAAACCCCTTAATTGTAGCCCAGTGATCCTTGACTTGAAGCAAATGGGAGCTGTGCTTTTGGCATTGCTGTGATGGAGCACATGTTTAGTTGAGCCCTGCAAAACGTCAATCTGGAGCTGGTATTGGCTGAGAAGAGGCTGTACTTGTCTGCTGTCAGGGTTGTTCAAGATTGATGACAACAATGGTTAGGATGGCAGGCTCTAACTTGTTTTTCAAATGGATGTAAAAATACTACTGGGAATGTTAGTTAATAACTTTAAGCTGAAGAGAGTATAACTGTGATGAATTAGAGCTTAAATCAATATTGAAATCTGACAGTAAGTTGCTTTTCTACCAGAAATGTAGAAAAGTCTCTTTGGTTTATATAGTGATCTCACTTTTTAATAAAAATTTTAGACAGTAATAAAAATTCAAAAAGAAGCCCCTAATGTTTTTTTTGAATGAAAAATGACAAGGCTGTTGACGGTGGTTTTCTTTCCAGTATTGGCACAAAAAAGAAAGACAAGCAGTAAATTGAAAATGTAAAGAGTATGTACGACATTGTTGCTAACAGATGAACAAAATAAAGAGTCTAGGTGTTTCACTAACAATTTTGATAGGAGAAACCCAGACTGAGCTCTATGAGCACTACTAATATCTGCTTGCTTAGCATGCTGTTGATAATGTGATTGCTCATTGAAACAAATCACGAAGCTGTCCTTATATGCACAGTTGTAGTGCTGATTTTAATCTTTTCATGATCTTCAAGGGTTATGCCTGCACAACCAGTAGGTCTCTGAAGTACTGCATAATTGAAATATGCAGAGAAACATTTTGTTTCAAGTAGCACCAAATTCTTCATATTGTTTTAACTGGGTTAGAGAAGCTGGATTACCCCATAGAGGTAATATATTTAATATTACTGAGTATAGGATTAGGTAAAACCTGGCATATAATTTAGTCTGGCATCAGACTGTACTGAAATTTTTATGTGAAAAATGTTGTGTGTAAGGGCAAACCACAGGGGATTCTGACTTTCCAAACAGATTTTCAATGGTTCGGTCATTATATATGGCCAATACCTTAGTTCAGAGTTACTGAGAATAATAATCAATGAGTATTGTTGTATTCTACTTTAATCTTCAAATACTTTTTGTTTTTAACCGTCTGCTTTGGATATACAAAATATTCTGATTCCACCTGCTCCCTAAATTTGAGAGTTTAGACCTATTTCAGCTGGAACACCACGGGGTGTTTCTAGAGCTGTGCAGGCTCACCTTTGTAAGAGTGATACTAATAATCTTCTTTTGAAAAGCAACTATTCCAGCTTCTGTGTCTGGTGCAGGGCTTTGTATGGAAGCAAAGGTAGAGGAGAGAGAGGCTGTGTTAGTGCCGGATGAGCATTCAGAGGTTACCTCATTTGTGGAAGGTCACTCTGTGGAGGGACCTTTGCTTTCACACTTCCCATGCTCTTCCGGGTCTGGATGTGCAAGCATTTCTCTTGATGGACTTGTCTTCACACAAGATTGCAGGGTGGGAAACTGTAGTGTAAAAGGATCTAAAGTTAGGAACAGGGAACTGCAGACCTGCTGCTGGATTTTCTATGGTCAAGAACTTATGTGGGTGAGGTCCAGGTGCACTACAGAAACTGGCAGGCAAGAAGGAAGTGTCAGGAGATGACTGAAGACCCAAAAGGGTACAGCTGCTCTGAACTGCCAAGGGGAATAGCTTGTGAAAATTTATAGTAGAAGTGGTCAGAAGCTAAAGGCCTAAACTTGGCCTAACAAGCCGCATAGATAGACTTATGTTTTATCTCACCAGTTCATATTGTGTAGTTACACATCCCTATAAAAGGAAGGGATGGTAGGGAGGAATGATAGATGAGGATTTTAGAGTGAAAACCTATTTACCTTACAAACTATTAAATGCACATTATTTTGGCAATAATGACTTGGATACTACTGTTTATACAGCGTTACTTTATTTCCTAGAGAAAAATACAAACGCATACTTCAGCCAAGTTCTGGCTGTGTGTGCCTCCCTGGCAAGCAGGAACTCTGAACATTGCTGTTTCTGAGGGACTGTTAACCAAGGATGGCTGCAGGTATTGTTGCTCAAATATAACAATTCAGGCATTGCAAAATGAAGACACAGAACTGTTTGTTTTGCTGAATGTGACTCACTGTGCATGCTATTTTCTATATGAAGTCAAATGTTCTCAGAGTCTGTACTCATTAACCGGAAAGGGATGGAAATGATTTATTCTCCTCCTTGCCTCAGACCTACAAACATGAACATGTGAAAGGTTGTGCACCACATGTCATAGTCATCTCTGTCAAGCAGAAAACTGTTCCATTTCTGAGCATCACACATTGATTTGCTAAAAAACCCCCAGTAAATTGTGTTCCTAAATTAGGTAATTCTAATATAACATTTCTCATTAACAAACTTATAACAAACTTACAACCTTTTCCCCTGCCTTCTTGTTTTGTCTGACCTGGTACTGTAAGGTGAGGACGTAGGGCTTCACTGTCCAGCTGAAGAATTTTTCTCAGCACATGGGAATTTCTAGGTAAGGAATGATGGTACGCTTGACAGAGGATGCCTATTGAGGATAAGAGTGTTCTGTCCCAGAAAGTGCTGTCATATATTTAAGCATATTATGTTAGATGCCTACATATAGCACAGCAACTCTATTCACTCCCATAAAACTCCTGTGCTTGTCCACTTTCAAGCAAGGAGGCTAGTACTCTTAGAAAAAGTGCTGCCCAAAACCTTCCTAAAACTAAGAGCAAAGTCGATGCTTGGTTTGACACACAATACTGGAGGACTGAAGTAACACCATCATCACTAACTTAGTGACACATATTATATACATAACAACATAAAATTCTGTATATGCAGCAGACATTTGTCTCTGGAGTCCCCCAGGTATACCCAATCTGCACAGATCTTCCTGGATAGGATCTGCCTTCCTGGCACAATAGTGAAGTACAGGGGACAGCCAGAAACATTAAAGGTATGCCTGCTCCCAAACTGTATGTAGTTCTTATATTTGTATGGAGCTGTTAGATTTTTACTATAAGCAACTCTAATATTGTCTTAATGATATTGAAATCATCAGCCTCTGTTCCCTCTAAGAGGACTTTACCTGGTACTTGTAGACACTGTCATTTTATACGTATATTATATGTACGTATTTTGTATACACATACTAAAATACAAGAATATATAATGGTTTCCTAAAAACATTGGAATAAAGCTTAAAAATAGCCATGTATTTTCTCAGGCAGTAAACTTGTTTCTTAAGATTGCATAGAACAAAAATAGTACAACCCCACTGGATCTGAGCCATGGTTTTCTGGAAGGAATGTCTTTTCCTCCTTCCCTTCATCCAACAGTCAGTGAAGTGAGCAGCTCCCCTTTGCACTCAGAATGTGATGAGCTTTTCACCACAGTCTCACAGAAACTTGGTCTGTGCTGTGACACACTTGCCGCAGTCTGTGACTAACCCCTCTGACACACTGTACAAGATGTGCTGTTATTCTTTGACCATATCTATAACAAATAAACAAAATTAGTCCTGGAAAATGAGTAGCCAAGACTTCCAGTCAGCTTCCTTCTGGCTAGAATATTAAACAGTAAATGTGTCATTAGAATGCGATTGTTCCAGAGATATTTGAGTGTAATTTATTTCCAGACTATTGCCGCTATGTGCATGTGTACCTAGACACAGTGATGAGATTCTTTAGGAAAAAAAATCCCTCTATAGGTAGATTTCATTTTCTGACAGTACTCGAATTTTTCATCTTATTAAAATTCAAGAAGCTGTATTTTCACAGGCTTTTATCACTGTTTTCCTGTCTGCATCTGGGTATGGAGCCTCTTGATCTAGTCAGTAGTTTACTTCATCACTAAACTGATTGTGTAGAATGGTATAGAAACAGCTGACAATAAAATGAATATCTACACATAATGAAAAGGAGAATACACTTCCTTTTTAGCTGCAAATTATATCTACTATAAAGCAAAGTCACAAACTTCTTTAGCTGAATTATAAATCAAGGTGTTTTTTTCCCCAGATAGTTCGATAGATTCCTACTAATACAATTTTAAAGGCTTACAGACTTAAGATTCCTGATATCTCATTTTTGTGTGCCATCTTAGAGAAACAGATGATTAAACAACAAAATTTAGTAACGTCCTTCATGAAACAAATGAGAGAGATAAAGGATAAAGGAGAGATTAAAAAATCTACCACCAAATGCCACGAACCATTCATTATGGTATGTTTAAGCCCAAAGTTTATAGACACGAAATTTTTGTGGATGGAAGCATATCTTGTCAACATTTATTTTGTAAATGCAGTTCTTAAAAACATAAACAGTATATAAACCACTGAAAATAAGTCATGGAATGAGGTTAAATTCTGCACAGCAAAGCTGGACAGTGAGGGGACTACAGAACATCTGCAATTACTCCTAGCTATTATGTGAAAATGTCTTCTTAGTTTTTTGTAAAAGCTTCTGAAAAGTATTATAGTTGTCAACTCTGTCTTCCTACTTTGGTGTTGCATTTATCACTTCCCAACAGAAATTTAAAGAAGCTTGTATTTTTTGTCCTCGTTGGTCTTACAGAATGACAACCATTAGCAAGAAGCTTTTATGGATAAGAGTCAGGGATTTTATGATTTTCCTGTTCAAGTCAGTGAGACTTCCACACCAAGCAACGGCCTTGCATTTTCCTGCCCCCAAAATACTGGTTCATTTCCAGGGATTCTAATAAGAGGATGTGGTCTATAGTGGTTCGTGGTGTGGGGAGAGGGGAGATTTCTCTTGCCAATCATATGCACGCTTGGGACTGTTAAGCCAGGGATGCATGGCAATATAATTACACGCTGTGTGGACAGTCTGGTTACCTGCCTGCTGGGGCAGAGGTAGCAGCCTGCACAAGACATCGAGAACAGAGTTGTGTAGGAACCTTTGTTGTGGCCCATATGAGTGCTAATGAAATAGGCATAAGAGGAGATGCTCTTTAGTTTAAGCTGTAATAGCCTATTGAACTTAGTGGGAGGGTAGTCTGAAATGCTCACGATATAACACCTACGACCAGAGAGGGATTGACAAATAGTTGAGGAAACAGTGCATGGAAGAGGGGCTTATACTGGCATTTCTTCCTAACTTCATCTAAACCAAAATGGAAGCAGGCTTCTAACACTGAAAAACTGATAGTAGAGTTATTTGAATTGAGGACTGTGGGAAGATGAAAAAGGAAAGAAGAGCAGAAGGAAGAGCTTGGGATGACATGTTCCATAGGGATGAAGACATGAGTTCTGAATCATCCAAAAATGTAGGGCAGATCTTGAAAAAAAATTAGTTGGAAAGTGGTGAAGACTAGTTTCTACAAGTAAAGTCCTGTTCTACCACACAACAAAAAATAAGCAACAAAACCAAGACTAAATATGAGAGTTCTGTGACAATATTAGCAATCTAGGAAGACTGGTAAACAATAATGTTTGGTTTTAAATAGGCTACTGATATCACAAACACTTAAGGAAGAATGAAAGAAAGAAAATCAGACTAAATGGGATTTGAGAGAGCACGTTAGCCAAGGAACAACACTTCTTGTGTCATTTCCTGACATATTCTGGTTAAGAAAAGTTTAGTTCCAAATAAGGCAAATAGTTAAAAGCATCAACAAGAACCACAAAATTTATAAAGAAAAAAAATGTCATTTTTAAATGGAAGAGTAGTAATGGTCTACTGGAAATACTGGCCAGCACAGTGACTAACATGCTGAAAGAGAGCAGAAAACATAACAGGATGGGAAACTTCAGTCTTCATGAACTAGTTGCTTTTATAGGAAGAAAAAAGTACATGTTTAGACAGTAGAAAAGTTTACTTCTTGGAAACACATCTAGTAATAAACTTACATAAGGAGGTAAATTGGCTTTAGTCCTGATCAGTGAACAGGATCTGGTCCAGGATGTAATTATAAAAAAAAGGCACTCAGTAACAATGGCCAGGATGTACACTAGGCCAATAGAAATGGGAAAGATACAAACTTTCTAATATATTTGATTGTGGAGAAAAGATAACAATGTAGAAAAGATAGACAGCTTTTGAGAAACAATTTGATAAGGGAGTAAATTAAAAACGAAGACTAAAACCACTTTTCAAATGAATTGGAAACAAGAACTCTGATTGAGTGTGAAGGGCTGATGGAGTTAAATATGTGAAAAGAAAAAGCGGTAGCAGAGGAAGGAAATAAATAATTTTTGTTAGTGTCACTATGGAAGAGCACTGGGCGAGTTCTGTATCTGAACCACCATTTATGAGGGAATCTCTGAGACACATCATTTAAATGATTCTTTAAATCATTTATCATTACCTAATCATAAAATGTGTAGTTATCACTAGCAGGACCAAAGAACCACTTAGTGTCCATTTAGTTACTCAGAAGGCATTCTAATGTGATTGCACTAAGCTGTTAACTGGTGGCTAAACTATTTTACACTAGAGGAATGGAAAGTGGCAAATATGAAAGGAATTTTTTAAAATGGCTTCAGGCAAGACTTAAAACTGTAGAAAACTACTTGCCTGGTCAAGCGCTAGACACTGTAATAAATAGAATTAGCAGACACAGGGCTAAATCCAACGTAATGGGAAGAATCAGCAAAACTACTGAAGTTCTTTAAAGGTGGTGTTGGATACGCCGATATGGTTGACATGGTCTATTCAGGTCTCCAGAATGGTTTTGAATGGGAATCTGATTAAACCTTCAGAAAGAAATTAACCATAAGGGGACAGTAAGAAAGCTGTGTCATTGATTGGTAACTGACTGGCAAGACAAAAAATGAAAGACAATTAGCGGAAACTCATAAGGTCCTATGCTGGGAAAAAGCAAGTTTACTGCTTCTAGGCACAAACAGTGTCTGTAATCTTTGAAGTAGATGAAACTTTTGAAAACTGTAGACAGCATACGAGTATACAAAGAACTCTGAACACTTTTTCTCTAGCGCAGACATGAAGGTATTTCCTTTGGATTTTGTATAGTGCTTGCTTTTTCACTGGTGTCTGATTACAGTTATTGGGGAAAAAAAGGTCTGCCTTTACCATTAGCTGCAAAAGCAGTACTGATGATGAACAGGTTAATGTTTTTCCAGAGGTCAAACCAAGCATGTGTGGTCACTGGGTAAAGAAAAGCCGGGTGGTGTTTATGCTGCTCCACTGCAAACATAGCTTCTTCCTTGCCCATGTGAATGAAAGCTATGAAAGAGAGAATTTAACAGTGATATATGAGGTATTTACAGTATAGCAGTTTAACTTTGCAGAGGAATAAGCAAATAATACAGTCTAACACTTAAACTCTTCCCACTCCAGGAAGTGATAGAAAAACTATTGCCCTCAGCTTAGTAGAATCATAGAATCATAGAATTACAGAACACCAGGTTGGAAGGTACATCAAGGATCATCTGGTCCAACCTTTCTAGGCAAAAGCACAGTCTAGACAAGATGGCCCAGCACCCTGTCCAGCTGAGCCTTAAATTTATCCAGTGTAGTGGAGTCAACCACTTCCCTGGGGAGATTATTCCAATGGTTGACTGTTCTTGTTGTGAAAAATTTCCCTCTTGTGTCCAGTCGGAATCTCCCTAAGAGTAACTTATACCCATTACCCCTTGTCCTCTCCATGTGACTCCTTGTAAAAAAGGAGTCTCCATCTTCTTGGTAACTTCCCTTCATTAACTGATACATGGTGATAAGATCACCTCTAAGTCTCCTTTTCTCAAGGCTGAACAAACCCAGTTCTCTCAGCGTTTCCTCATATGGCAGGCTTCCCAGACCTTTGATCATCTTGGTGGCCCTTCTCTGGACCACCTCCAGCCTGTCCACATCTTTTTTGTATAGTGGGGACCAGAACTGCACACAGTACTCAAGGTGTGGCCTGACAAGCCCTGATTAGAGTGGGATAATGACTTCTTTAACTGTGCTGGTGATGCCCTTGTTGATGCAACGCAGCATCCTGTTGGCCCCACTTCTTGGCTGCAGCAGCACACTGTTCACTCATATTAAGCTTCCTGTCCACCAGGACCCCCAGGTCCCTTTCCACAGAGCTGTTCTCCAGCCAGGTGGATCCCAGCCTGTGCTGCACTCCTGGATTTTGTTTTCCCAGGTGCAAGACCTCACACTTGTCCTTGTTAAACTTCATAAGGTTCCTGTTAGCCCACTCTTCCAGCCTATCGAGATCTTCCTACAGGGTGGATCTCTCTTCTGAAGTGTTCACTTCCCCACTCAGTTTGGCATCATCAGCAAACTTCATCAGGCTACACTTGATCCCATTATCCAGATCACTTATGAAGTTATTGAATAATGCTGGGCCCAATATCGATCCCTGGGGGACCCCACTTGTTACAGGTTGCCAGTTTGAAAAGGAGGCATTTACCACCACCCTCTGGGAGTGGCCTGTCAGCCAATTTCCCACCCACCGCANAAGAGGATCCGTTCCATAACTTTCCTGGGGACTGAAGTAAGACCGATGGGCCTATAATTACCCAGATCCTCCCTTGAGCTCTTCTTGTGGATAGGGGTAACACTCGCCTTCCTCCAGTCCTCTGGGATGTCCCCCAATCTCCACGACTTCTCGAAGATTATGGAGAGTGTCCTCGCAATGACATCAACCAGCTCTCTCAACACCCTTGGGTGGATGGCGTCA
>WAAD01023295.1:33837-125560 GCA_013389945.1 Fregata magnificens | reverse complement strand
CTGGAAAGTGACCATAAAAAAGATATATTCCTCAATTTCACCACTTGCAAAACTTCCATTCTTAGGCTCCAAAAGCACAGTTATTGCCAACATGACAGACATTAGGAGGCAAAACCACAGGCATACTGATCTATAGGAGGGTAATGTAAAAGGCCCACAAAGAATACTGACCTTGTTTGCAAGTAATGGAAAAGGAAAGTGCCAAAAGCAGCTCAAGTTAGAGTTACAGCTGGAAAAAACAGGCAGATATGCTGACTGTTGTTTTACACTGCTTAGCTAAGTAGCTGGGAATGACTGAGGATCACCTCCCAACACAATCACAAAAACAAATGCTGTGGCCACAGGTGATAGTATAAATTCCACATCAGTGACAGTAAATTAAGTCTTCTGCCCTGACTGTATACCTGAGAATCATGAGGATCAAGGAGTCAAGGCTCTACAATTCAAAAATAAAGAAGCACTACCATGTTTCCACCTAACGCAGGTTGAAAACCCATCCATTACTGAAAGTCACCGTCAGAAGATCGTTCTGCGTTCGCTGCAACAACAGACCTTTCTTTCAGGTGGTTGTCCAGCAGTCAACTGACTTATGTCTGGTCACAGTGTTAGCTGAAATGGCCTTGTTAAATACAGGTGTGATGTGAATATTCAGGGTTTTTTTAAATCTGTAAAAAACTACAGACCATCACTCCAGTACAGAAGTGTCTTCTAATCGTAGTGACAGAACGTCACATCTCCCATACCGCGTCATCTTCACTGCCAGCATATAGTGAGTAGAAAAGTGTCACAACTGAGTTTCCTCTTGGCAGGATTTATGTCACCTAATTTTAAATATCTACAGCATGGATGTCAATGTAAGAGCTCATTATCCAAACTCCCCCTGCAATCAGTGGAGAGAAATGGCCACTTTTAAGGCTGAGCTAATCAATAACTCACCAAAGAAGGTGAGGGAAGGTATCTTTTTTCATTTGCGTAGTCTCAGGGAATCAATATGCTGGATGTGAGAGAGTTTCCATTCTTTGTGATATATGCCTCAGGTCTCTAATTCTCTTGTTAGGTAGTTGCAAGTGTTTCAATGTTAACATTAAAACCCCTCCCCAAAATTGATAACAATGGTATTTTTCTAGTATAAGCAATAGAATACGTTGTTTATACTTTCATTGCATTTAAAAACAGTGTTTCAAAGTAATGTATATATAACTGGATTATAGAATGAGTTGGTAGTACTGCTTGTAAATATTTCTTAGGGCTTTTATGCTATTTTAGAGGCTTTGAGTAAATATATACCACTATCAGAAAGGAGCAGCATGGTTAAACAGTAGAGCAAAAGGAGGCTTTTATAAATAAAAAAGCATCTGGCTCAAAATGGGAGGTGGAAAAAGAGCATAACCTTGGCTGGTTAAATATAAAACCAGACCATATATAAATATAAAACCATGAGGCAGACCTGAGAAGATTTTGAGGAACAACTTGCTGAAGGCATAAAACCATTGAAGAAAAAACCCTTTTTCTCCAGAGAAGAGATTCTGCCAGAGAAGCTGTGTAGCCAATAGATGTGTAAAATACACATGCAAGAAAAATGACATAACAGAAAAGCTGAATGAATTATTTGCATTGGTGTTCATTCTGGAGGAAAGTTTGATTTTTTTCCTTTAAGGTGCCAAGGCTGAAGACCTGTCTTGTGTTCAGGTGCTGGTAGGAGAGATATTAGAATAAATAGAACTGAGAAGCAGATACAACAGAGCTGGAATGAATTTTCTCATTTTTCATTAGAAAGAGAACTAGTGCTGTCCTCTGGACATCTGGGTTGGGAATCTCTGCTGTTTAATATATTCATAGCTGAACTAAAGAAGTGACCAGGAGTAGTGAGTTGATCAGGTTTTCTGGTGAAAAATTATTTTTGAAGATGTCAGTCAAAATTAAAGCTGAGGAAAGTGTTTTGAGAATCGCTCATGAATAGTTCCCTGAAAATGTCACTTTGACACTTTGACCAAGTGAAAAGGGCTAATAAAATATTGGGAGTTATTACGAAGAAAGTGGAAAATGAAATAAAAAATCGCTGTATGCCAGTGTACTCAATGGCAGACCTACCTTTTGAATATGATGTGCAGTTCTATCAGCCTACTCTTCAAAAGGCAACATGGAGTTAGGAAAGGCAGAGAAGATATCAGGAACAGTCAGGTATGAATGGCAACGGAAGAGACACTAACAGTCTAAGACTCTTCAGCGGGGAAAGAGAGTGTCCAGAAGTCGCGGGGCAGAGGTTTCAAATGGCAAGGCAAAGGTGGAGATATTATTCGTTTCTCTGAACCCAGCACCTATGGGGCATCAGATAACATGGTTGTGCTGCAGATTGAGAGCAAACAAAAGGAAGTACTCATTTTGCACAGCACACAATTAAGTCATGGGATCCATTGCTACAGGATGTTTTGTATGCCAAAATATATATGGGTTTAAAAAATGATTAGACAATTCATGAAAGAAAGGTCCATTGAGGGCTACTAAACAGGAAGATGCTGATGTAACCTTCAGCTCAGGAAGTCCCCAGACTGCAGATTGCCAGGAGCTGTGAAAGTTACTGCGGGAATGCTCGTAGAGTCTTTCTTTTTGCATCTGTTACTGGTCACTGCCCTCTGGGGAACAGGGAGCAAGCAGCGGTTATTTTTTGCTGTGGTTGTTGCATGCAGCTGGTGACATACCATATTTTGGAATCTGTGTCTTAGGATATTAAAACTGAAAGAAGAACTGAATTTAATTTTCTTATTTCCTGCAGTTTGTCTATTTCATGTGTTTCACTCAGTTTTGGTGATGAAACTAGACCGCTTGATTCCTTTTCAATTACAGTGTGTTCAGTTTTTTAGTTCTCCAGTGCTACCAAAATTATACAGAGTGTGGATGTCTGACATTCCTGGACAGTATTGCCAAATAAGAGCAAAGAAACTACCAAAAATATATGGAACAAAACAAAATAATGAGGATATTTCTATTCATGCTGAGTTCTGGATTGGTCTCCTACCGATGGCTATATTTGAAATGTCAGTAGTTAATTTTGGTTCATTGTTAGTATTTTAACCCAGTGCCTATTTTAAAACAATGCGGATGCTGATTCCCTGGGAATTCAGCACCTTTCTGGGGGTTTGGTGCCTACGTCCCTTTCTGGTAGGGGTTTTGAACTCTTCGACTGCAATTTCTCATAACAGGTATGATGGGTATTCCCATGTTGGGAATTGTTCGTTAAAGGCAGACTTAGAACAGGAAAGAGCAATTATAAAAATTCTATTTTAGGGAAAATCAATCTAAATATGAGTTACCCAGAATAAAACAAGTTCTCTTTGGTGGTAATAGCCAAGTGTAATCTTTCTATCAGATGGAAATGTAATGGGAAATCAATGACTGGACTACTTTTTGTTCATTATATTTTGCTGCCACACTAATGGAATCCCTGAATTTACTCAGCCTATCTGCCAACTGCCATGTCCGTGGAGGAGCAATGCAGCCGAGGAAATCTAACCCCAGAAGAGAAATACCAGGCAGAACACACTGACATTTAGACACTCCATAGCATATTACAGAGATCTGAAGAATAACTACAAACAAGCAAAATAGCAAAGATTTTTAGTAACAATACAGTAAAGACAGACTCTTAATTGATTTGGGACATTGATAATTTCTTATTAAAAGAAGACTTTACAGTTTTCCGTTGTTAGAACTGTAGGTTGATATCTTGACAATATTTCACGTTCCTTAAGAAGATATTCACTTTAAACCAACATTTAGAATGTTAAACAGCAAATACTATACTTTCCATGGTAATATATTGCTTTTAACATTTGTAAGCCATATAGTGTGCTGCTAAGGAATGGTATGATTAGTTGAAAAGATCCTACCAGCTCAGGTTAGCCAGCAAATTGTTCTTTTTAGCAGACACTTCTATACTTAGATAGTTGGAAAAAGGAGAGGATGTTATTGTTAGTACCATTTCAGTTCAAATGTACGTGATGCTGATATTTCAAGCTGAGAGCTTTTGTGTTTGAAAGAAATGGAACTGGAAACACATTCGCTCTAGGAGTATCTTTTACCCATTTTAGAAAAATAACTATGAAGCTCAAGGGAGGTTGTGTCTTTTGGTAGTTTTCTTTTTTAATTTTTCAAATTGCTGCAATTTTTTTACCTTTTTCCTGTGTTGAAGTTAACAATACATTCATTTTGATAAATTAGTGACTCTTCTTATTTGTAAGAATAGTATTTTATCTGTGCACCTCTTCGCTGCTAAAGCTCCATTTAAAAGCTATCTAGATTTCTCCTCTTTCCACTACTCCTACTAGACATTTGTTTCAGAACTTCACTGATTGTTAGAAATGTCCTTCAGATTTCCGCAACACATTTATGATTAATGCTAACATTGTCTTTTTGCTTAAGCAGCTCATCTTCCTATTTCTCATATGTATATCTGGAAACAGTAGCTGCATCTTCTCAGCCTTTGTTTTGCTTGGGTCAATGAAATCCCAGTCTTTAAAAATACTTTTAAAAGATCTTAAGACAGATCATTTGCTGCCCCATCCATCTGAGCAGTTTTCCTTTTTACCAATGTGAAATAATGTTTTTTCTTAAAAACAGATAGTAGAATTGTACCATTGCCTAGATAAATTCTGTTCTGTACTGTGTACCTACAGAGCTGGTGTGCTCATCTGACTTCTGTGTAATGTCTTCCTTTGCATGGTACTTCATTAGGTTTGCAGAAGGGGATTGAAGTGCTGCCTTTGCGTTATTTTCAAAGATGCAGTATGTCTGAGTGCCCAGATAGTTCCTAGTTAACATGTTTCAGCCTTGTAGCAATTATGGAGTGACAATTAGCATTTCAGATATTTCTGTCTATTCCATTGACAGTCTCTGAAGTTTCTATGGAAAATGATGATTATGAGCCCATCAAAATAGCTTATAATTGCTTTCCTGCGTTTCTTTTTTTGAAAGAAAAAATATTATAAAAAGCATGATGATGCATTATTCAACCGTACTTTTTCATATTCTAAATACATATTGATGTCCATCCTCTGAACTTATGTTCTTACCATTGCTCAGAAAACTGGTTTATCTATCTCCAAAGAGTTTCCAGAGGCTCCTCTTGGTCTGCACGGTCACACTTGAGCAATGATCTCCGTATCAGTAGTAACGTGATCCTGAGTCCTTTCTGCCGCTTCTAGGTCCTGCTCAGCTCTTGGCTGCACCACCTCATATTGCTGTGAATCAGCCTTTTTTAGAGCAGGGCGTCTGGCAGGGAGCACAGAATTGTGGGGTTTTGCTGCAGCCATGAAAACTTAGAATACTTCTGTGGAAACCAGAGAATATATCAGTGTCAGGCTAGTCTGCAATAGCCTTATTCAGGTCTGGGCCCTATGCCAGATTTCATGTCGTTTCATTGCTTCTTACTTGTAATGGATAATAGCACTGCTGTGACCAATTCTGGAGGGTTTTTTATTTTTAAAGTATGGGCTGAAACTGTGCCACAGGATCAGAGACACTTTAGATGGTCGAACTCTATTCTGTTGCACGAAGTGAGTTACCGATTTCTTAACCTTGCCATGGATTTTCCTTTACTTGTTAGTTAGTATGAGACCAGTAATAAGTAACAATGAATTCATTTAATAGGCAATATATATATTGTCATATTACTGATTTGCACTCTACTGTTATTTAGACAAGCATAGGCTATTTCTTCTTTTTTTCAGTGGTTTTATTGTGCTTGTCATGCATATCAAAATTCAAAAACCACCATATTTGAGTAGATCATAGGTAATTATACATGGATGTTTGGAGGTTTCCTAGACCGGGCCACAAACATTTCTTAGAAATGAGGTGGGAGTAGTCTGTGGGAGGCTCTGCATCCATGAGTATGAAGTCTGGCAAAATTTCCATCAGTTTTGGAGAGACCAAGGTTATACCCAAGATGCTAAAAAACAGAAGTGAGGAAATTAAATACTAAGAAATACAGTACATGTTTTGATTTCAGGAGAGATACAAATGTTTCTTACTAGAGGTATTTTAAGGAAAAGAATTACTGTTTTGTTTTGGTTTTTTTAAAAGATGATGATCTTTCTTAGCATTTATTTAGCCACCTTCTGGAATTTTGCCAAACATCTCTCCGAGTTCCATTTGCTATAAAGTGTTAAAAACCCCACTAATCCGTATAAAGCAGTCAATTTTCTATTAAGTTACCAGATTTTTAGAGTGCTTTCTCTAGAGTTGCTTCTGGTAGCCTCTTGGTGTCCCGCCTGTTAATTTCTATGAGACTTTTTCCATGAGCAATTTTTTTATCTGAGCAATTAGCTTTTTTCTTCTGTGCGGCTTTCTTTCGCAGTACTTGTTTCTTGGGTAGTTGTCTCAAATTCAGAGCTCCAGAGAGATGTGTGAACCTTTCCTTTAGCAACCCCTCACACTCACCGCTTGTGGAAGCTTTCTAGCCCCAAATTAGCAAAGTCTCCTCTCTGTAGCACCATAGCAGGTTTCCTGAGCGGGTGAGGGCTCAGCAATGATATCCGCAGCCAGGTTTCGCAGGTTTATTCTGTGTGCCACCTGAGCCAGCAGTTGGCTGTCATGCCAGGGGCTGCTTTGCTGAATGTAAGGTGATCCTGGTGTAGCACGGCAGCGGCACGGAGAGATTAAGTAAAGTGGTAGGTGGGGTGTTGCTTCACACAGCCAAGGAGTTATTCATTGTTATAATTTGTGGGAAGAGTTTTAGAAAGGTGTTATTTATGGTTCTTGGACTACAAAATGCAAGTAGCAGCGCTCTGCTGTAAGGGTTAATACAGCCGTACCAAAATCGTTGTTGACCTTGGGACAGCTGAATAGGGAGAGTCTCCTTGTGCAGTCCGAAGCCACTGCGCTTCCTGAGCCTGCGGGGAATGGAGGGGAGGGGACAGGAAGGGAACATGACTGCCAGTATCTTCCCCTGGGAGGCTGCCAAGAGGAAGTAGCTTTAATTTCTGTGGAAGGCTCGGCAGTTCCCTACCATTCCAGCCATCTTTCTGGGAAGCACCGTGCCGCTTCCAGGCAGTCTCAGGAAGAGAGGCTGTGGGGAGTCTCGGGGGGGGGTCTCCTCCTTGGGAAACATGGCTAGGAGCTGCACGGAACTGTGTTGGGTCCCAGTAAGAATATCTATATTGGGATGTGTAGGCTTCTATTTTATTTTTGGCCATTCTTTTGCCCTTGATTAAATTTTCCCCAAATTCTTCAGCTGGTCTGCACAGTCTGGGCATGGGACAGCTGTCCGGGCATCCACACATGGAGAAAGTGGCTGTCTAGCGACCGGAGTGAGATGGAGGTCTCCATGGCAGCTCCTCCCTTCCCCGCTGGGTGACAGAAGAAATAGATCCTCAGGTCCCCGTAGTCTGAAGCTGTGGTTTGTTAAAGTAAATTACATTTTTTTTTTTCTTTTGAGTTATTTATTATTATGCTTTTGCTCAGTTATCAAATTGGAAGCAAATGGTGGAAGAATTTGCTTTGCATGTAAATGAGAAAGACTTAAACTACTTCTCTTTGCCGTGGCACTTCATATACAGTTTTCTTAAGCCCAAATGGCTAATCTTTCCATAATGAACTTGAGTATGTCTTCTCACATGAGTAGTTTCAGTGACTTTAGTGAGATTTCATGCATTAATAGGCAAGCAAGATTTTACCTTTGAGAGCACCAAATCCTTTTGGAAAAATCCTTTAATGTTTAAATAGAAAAGAAACCAAAAAATTTATAGATTAATGACTCAAGCCTACAGAACCTAAGGGAGGGTTTTCATAGATTCTTTTAAACATCTGGTAACATTTTGCATTAACGTTATGTTTACATGGGGTTAATAAACTGAGCAGCAGTAATAGGAATTGTAGGGAAGTAAGCAAAGTATAGAAGAGGCAGTAGAAATCACCCGTATTAGCAGTCTATTAAGCAGTTGCTCTCAAACAGTTTGTAACACTCTAGTAATGATTTAATGGACATCTTAATAATTATTCCTCTTTATAAAGTATTTAAAAATGGAATCTCCATATAAAGCACGATCACATATCCTTTCACACATTTGAGCGCAGGAATAGGATTCTTGTTCTGTGCTTTAGGGTTTGTCCAAGCATCGGTAAAATAGGTCTTCTTTCCTATTGTATCTGCCAAATGTAATCAACCTAACCAAAAGAATGCGGTCTTTCTTGACCTATAAATATACTAAGTATATTTTGTAGAACACTCTGCAATCATGACTTGGGCAAGTATCGTATAACTCTGGTTGAGAAGGAGGCAGGCTACCTGCTTTCTGTTTCATTACCTTATCAAGATAATATCAAATTCAATGAAAATCTGCTAATTCACTAACGCGGATCTTAAGTTAGATTTTTTTAGGAGTTAAGTAATATTTATTAGGAATAAACCAGCACTGCAGGATTTGGCCCTCTGTGGTGACACAAATGGTGTATTTCAAAATGGGCAGATGTAAAACAGGAAAAGCAGATCATATTTGAGAGTACTATGCTTATATAAACTTGTTTGTTAGGGGAATTAACTTTCAGTGATTTATTATTCTGCTTGTGCAACATACAGCACAGAAATACACGAGGCTGTTTGCAAAAGCTGCACAACTGCCGTTGGAAGAGTGGGGCCTTTTTTTCCCTCTATGTTACAAGGATGAGCAGATGTTAAGCAACGCTTCGCTATTTTATGATTGAGATTTATAAAGGCTAGCAATATGTATTGAAAAGTCCTGAGGTATGTTTTCTGTTAGAGACTGATAAAAGAAATCAATGACATCTGGAATTTTAAAGAAAAGTGAAAATTGCTTCATTTAAAGCAGCAGTCATAAGAGCAAAATTAACATGCAGAACACTGATGTCTGCGTCACTGATGTGATTCCTGAAAGGATGTACGTATGGTGTTGTAAATGGTTATCAATGTATGGGAAAAAGAGAACTTGATTTAAAACAATTGAGTAGGGAAACATTACATGAATCACTAGGAAAAAAGGGAGAAGTTAACTATATTCTGAAGTGTAGCAATTCAGGCTACAATAATGAGAACTTTTTTTAAAAGAGTGAGAATTCAAATAACTTACCTTTAATATCCTCTCCTTGAGTAATAATTATGCATGAAAGCTACAAAAATGCTCTTCTCATAAGCAGTCTATGAATATAAGAAACGATATTACTAATTTTTTCACACTTTGTAATGTTTCTAATCATCATTAATGGCACCATTATTATTCAGTTATTCTGTTTTAGAAAAGCCTGCCAGTTATGCCAAATTATGTAGGGATATATGAGACTCTATGGATGTTTCTTCGCCAAATACTAGAATGATAAGTGACTATTTGTTCTTACAATATGAGAAAAATGAATTGTTACAGATTCCAGACACTTTATGACTAGCCACTAACATCCCAGGCTGTACCTGCAAGCAAGAACATTTGAATCACAGAATTATGAAATACAGAGTCAAAATGATATAAAACACTATTCTTGGGTTTATAGTTTTTTCCAACTGTTTGGTGTAGTGCCCAAGCAGTCTGTGATTAGCTTTGTCATACAGACTAAATCCGTGGGCTTATTTTTTAAATCTCTCCCACCACTTTCTAACCAGCATAGTTGTTGGAATTCTTTTATGACATGAATTTTTGTTTTCCCCATTCACAAGCACATACCCTGTCAGAATACTGGGGACCTGATTTAAACGGTTATCAGTGTCACTGTAACACACAGTCATTTTCTGTTGCCTTTTTTGCTCACTGGCTAAGGATATGCTGTCCTTATTTGCTTAATAAATGGGCAGTTAAGGATCTTCATTTTTTATGCTTGCTGCACATTCATGTTTTATTATTATTTTATTCTTTCTATTTATAGATTTTACATTAACATTTGATGAATTTTCCACATAAATGGCAATGCTTGATGTAATTCATATAACTCTTAATATGTACAATTTGCATATATTATCCCAAGCAATGACCTAGTAAATGAATTAAATAAGCCTTGGTAATAAGAATGACATATCTGAGCCCATTTAGACAACAAAAGCCAATGCCTCACTAAAGCAGGGCAGTATTGAGAAAACACAGACACCATCTCAGAATACACTATATATTCTAATTCATCCCAACCTCTGTTTCAAAGACACAAACACCTTCAGAGAATGAACCAGTGTCTGAAATAAACTAGTCAAGGGTAATATTTTCAGTTCTTTCAGTGAGCACAAATATAATTTTAACATATTCTTGAAGAACAAATCTTCCAATGAGTCGTATGTGGTTTTTATTAATTTTGAACCTAAAAGCATTAATTATATCAATTATATGAAAGCAGCAGTGAAAGAATTGTAATTGCTTGCATTGTGCAAGCCGTGCTGGGCTCCTAGCTATTCTTCCTTGAGGAGCTGCCACAAAACAACCATTTAAGGAAAAGAGGCTTGCGAATGTTTAGAGTGATGGAGCAGGAGTGTTAAACAGATTCTAGGTAGGTTTCTATATGTCTGCTTTACCTGATAACATTCCTGTTGCCATCCATTATACTAGGTAACTGTTACCCAGGTAGGAAAGATGCATCTTCTGAAAGCTGTAATGGGATCCATTTGGATTGTGTAGCTTCTGTAAGATTTGCTGAGACAACATAATCATTAAGACTTCTAACATTCCTGCAAGAAACTACTATCATATGACTTTAATTTTATTAGGGAAGTATTTATTCCTTTAGTGATCATTCAGTGTTATTATTAATTTAATATATTATTAAATCTCTCTGTTGTGGTCATGCTTTTTTTTTTTCTTTTCTCGGTGATTCATATTTAGGTTATTGGACTTGATTCTGGTTTCTCACAGATTCTTACATTAGCTTCACAGGATTTACATTAATGTCATGCTATTAGAATTATGCCCAGCGATATCATTGTGAGGTTTTTTTCCTGTCCTTACAATTGTTCTTTGCATTCCCTTTGGCAACTATGGAAATGTTAGGCTTTGCCTACATAAATTAATTATTTCAGGCCTAACTTCTTTGTTTTGATGGGAAAGTAAGTTGTGCCTGTACAATGAAGCCATTATATCTGCAGTATATTGAGAAAATGTATTTGTACATTTATCCCAGTATAATTTTGTTTGGTGAAATAACCTCAGTGTGATCTATAGTCTATTTTTTTTATTAGACCACCGAACCTTCCAACACTACTCTGCACCTTCACAGTTACACCAGTGACTGGAAAGACACATTTATTCACTACAAGTTATATTTGACAGATGTGCCAATCTATTTCCCTGGCTGCTCTTGATAAAACTTAAACCAAAAATACTATCACGACAAAATGGGTAATAAGAAGTCCCTCAGAATTTCAGGGGAACATCTCGAGCACCCTGTGAAAGCCAGCATGGTTTTTTGTTTTACTAGTGCTCAATTCCACATAAAGAGCCAGTTCGCATTTGAATCCAGTTCTCCTCAACCATCTAGATGAAGAGGCAGCCTACTCTGGAAAGGAACAATCCCAATCTATTTTATAGCAAAGGCAGAAGCTTTTCTACAGCTGAAAACCCCATATGGAGAACACTCTACTGCCAAATTTCTATCTATTAAGTTGAATAGGATCCAGCATATGTGGCTCCCTTGATTACAGTGCTGACCGAAATGTGCAAAGAGAACTGTGTTCTTTTAAACAGACAGCTCCTAAGACAATTTGGGC
Organism: Fregata magnificens; assembly: GCA_013389945.1. NCBI lineage: Eukaryota > Metazoa > Chordata > Aves > Suliformes > Fregatidae > Fregata > Fregata magnificens. The sequence continues at coordinate 113,871 of WAAD01023295.1, read as the reverse complement.
TTGAAGGCTTATAAAATTCAAATTCCACCTGGATACATGTAATCATCAAGGGACAAAACCCTGAGCTCTACCATTTTATGCTCCTGGTAAGATGCACTGCCTACCCGAGAGTAAAGCATTTGCTGCATTCTGCACTAGCCAATTTCTCTGGCTCATTTTGAAGTGTAATTGAAGCCTCTTTTTTTATCCTTCACTATGCCTCTCTGATGACAAAACCAGTTTTCTAACTCTGAACTGCTGGTAGGCTACATCCACTGTTCAATCCAGGGGTAAGGCTTACGTTAGACACTTGAAACCAGTTCACTTGGATGCTGGTAGCCCAAAATTGCCACATTACGGACAGTTCAACGCAGACTGCAAAACCTACCCAGAGTGGATATTTGTGGGCAGCCGACCTTGACCTACAGAGCAGCTATACTTGTACTCAGGGGAGGTAGCTTATAGCTGGGTAGGTAGAGTCTCCACGCACACCTTTGATGGGTCATATTAGACTGGGTCGCTGGGCTGAACAGCTGTATTTATTGGAAAAGCCTAGCTGGTTTTGTCATCTCTGAACTCTCCTTACAAGATCTCTGAGCTGATGGGAAAGCAACTCAGAAGCAATGCCTTAACTAGCATTTAATAGATGGAAGAAATGCAACCAGTTACAACAGCAGCTTAATACAATTAGGGAGCCTCTATGGCCAGTTTATTGCTGTCTGGTTTGGGAGGAGTCCTGCTTATTGGAGTCTGTATGTGCCAGCTATGCCAGAGTAATACAGAGTAATCCAAGACAAATTCAAGCAATTTGGTAGCTACAGCAGAGCACCTGGCACATCGTACCTCTGCACCACATTAATGTCATTGTATGTGTACATTTTGCATTCGGTTTAGCAGTTGGTCTCACTCAGCTAACAAACCCTCTCTGGACAGTAGTGCCTTAAGGGTTTAAGCTTCCTGTTGATTTTAAGGATTGGTTTGGGACACGGAAGACATTGAGCCAGGTAGGTACCTACTTCAAATCAGTGTGTCAGCCAGGAGTGAATTGGCTGGCTGTGACTAAGGTGCAGTCATTAGAGGAGAATCTGAAAAACTGTTCCGGTGTCCTGGCCAGTATGGAGATGGGGCGACAGCATTCTCCCTTACTGCTACTCCATTTGTAGTGTCAGGTTTATGGAAAGTCTTTGAGTGGGCTGTAGGCATTTAACCTGCTTAAGTACTTTTGTAAATCCCTTTGGACATCCACCTAAACAGTTAGGCAACAGAGAGCTTTACATTTTCAAAGGCAAAGTAAGGACATTAAGTAATTAATCCCCACAATGTTTCTGTGATCTGTTACCTTCTATATGGAAAAGGAGGCTGAAATGAAGGAACTAAGGTTACATGGAGATGTACAGAAATACAGGATCTCTTGATAATCAACCCTATGGTTATTTCCTTCCTGTTATTCTTCTGTACTGTTATTTGTAGATGATTAAAGTTGGATCCATAGACTTCCTGCACAAATGAAGTCTCAACTCTGACTAACCTGCCATCCTATTAAGAAAATATAATAGAAAATGAAGACATATCCCTTGTGTTTTCTCAGGTTTCAATTGTTTCCAGAGGCCCAGGCAGCATGGAAAAGTGGTTAGTAATGCACTAACACTGGACAAATTCTTTCACAAACCATGTGTCTTTGAAAGATTGCTTTTTGATGTGATGTGCAAAAAACTTTTTTCCTTTTTTTTTTTTAATCTGCCTGACTCCATTGACTAAATCTCTACGATAAGAATGTAAGTGTGAGGATTTAGGTACAAAGAGAAGAGCAGCAGTTACGTGCCCTTTTTTTTTTAGTGGAGAAGTGATTACACAGATGCCAGCTGGAAACAAGTTTTGAATCTCTCTGTATTTCAGATCTGCAGTGTAGCCCCAGTGCTGTTTTTTGGGAAAGACTGGAGGCAGACAATAACCATGACTTTATCTGAGTACTCTGGGGAGTGACTGCACTGGCCCCGGGAGTCCCATGCATTGAGAGTGGATGATAAGGCCTCTCTGCAAGGGTTGTAAACGAAGATCAATGAATAACTGCAGAGATAAAGGCGTGCATCTTCCATGGTGGACGGTCTCCAGACACCATTAGTGAAGTCGCTCAGTAGCATGCGGTATTGCTTATCATCTCTGATGTGCCAAGTTACCAGTCTGTGAGTAATGGCTCTTGTCCTCGGTGGAACATGCCAAGTGGCTGGCTAAGCCCTGCAAAATGTGGAGTGAAGACTGGTAAATCCCATGTGCCTCAAAGGCAGAATTCAGTCACTGTAGGCACCTATGTGGATCAAGACAGTGGGAGAAATCCCAATGTGAAATTGTGAAATGTCAACTATAGATGCTATTGCAAACTGTAACAAGCAAGCTGCACAGTGGTATTAAGGGACTGTGGCCATTCCTCAGCTTACAGAAGCAAATGCCAGGCCCAGAAGCATCTCTAGTCTCTGTGCAGTCCAGTTTAAGGGTATGGTTGGATCTAAACCCAGTGCATTGCCAGCTTTTATATTCAAAAAGATTAAGCCAAAGATTATTCGGCAGGAGGAAAATTCAGTTTTTCTTCCATTTTTGGGATGCACTATCTAGATACCTCACAGATTGAAATAACCAAATAAAAGACTTCTCCTTAGAGAAGGAACACCAGAGTTTAGTATGTCTCCTGTGTAGTCTTAAGCTCAGCTTTAATAAATTAGTCAGAGCTGCATGAGTATTAATTGAGCAGAGATGCGAGGAGCAAAGCTAAACAGAACTTGGGAAACACATTTAATAATTTTCCTCTCTTTCATTATCATTTGACTCTTACAAATACTTTAAGACTAGTTTTAACTCATGGTAACCCTATTCTTGATGTCTTGGCTTAAGGGGCACCTTAGAACTTTTGGTATGAATTATTTATTTTTAATAATTTGTTTGCAAAGCCTTTATTTGCTGGGCACTATACATCTGGCTAGGAGAGAGAGTCACCGTCTTGAAGGATGACATTGAAGGCAGCCCAATAGTAGCAGAAACAGAACTGAGTCCCAGTCCATTACTCTAAGCACAGGGCCTTACTCTGTTTCCAGTCAGAAAGCTCAGATGTATTTTTTTCTTACTAATTATTCTTGGTATATTGGATACATGGTACTATTCAGGGTTGAAACCTGGTCTGTAAGATTCAGGAGGTTTATTTTCCAGTTTTGCCAGTCTGCTTTTGCTGCTCATTCAGCCTGGAAGGTCATTTCCCCAAGGATCTTTGGACTCAGGTCAGGTTCAGAAAGCTTGGATTTCAGATTGCTTCCCCTACCTGTTTTTGCCCAATTCCTGTGCTTTCCCCTCTTGGACTTGCATTTGCCCAGGAGAATCAGAGAAAGTTGGCTTTTTCTGAGACATCTGTGCAACAGTAGATAATATTGTCATCAAGACACTAGTAGTATTGCATTGCATTTCATCACTTAGGCAGTGTCTGTTCAGTGTTCATCCCGTGCTGTGTTGTCAGCTCTAGGCACATGACCTCATTGGACTTTAAACGCTTGCAAAATATGATCAGGAAATAGCTTTGTGGTTTTCTTGATATGGAAGTCCTTTTCATAACGCCTGAAGCGCTCAGCAGCTTTTAATGGTGCATCCTAAAAATAATTGTTTAAAAAAGCAGAGGTGCAATGACAGCATATTAGTTTCAACTCATGTTTTTTTTCCTGAGACTCAAATAGTGACTTTTAGATGAAATCCTGGCTTCGCTGAAGTCAGTAGCGGAACTTCCAGTGACTTTACTGAGGGCGGGATATACTGGTGTACTCCTAACCACCTAAATGGTTGACAGCTAGTAAGAACTAATATCATACTATTTCTCAAATGTTACTAATTTAAATATAAATAAGTTTTACCATAAAATGTAACATGCAAATATCTCTGATTGAGAAGGATCCCTTACTCTTAGTTGTGAGCTCAAATGATCCTAATATTCAAATATACTGCAGTGTTTATAAGCAGTGGAGCAGAACTTTGAGAAAGTTATGGCTAGTATCTGAGAGCTGTAACATTTACAAACATTAAATGAACAAAACCATATATTTTTATGCTTGCCATTCCAGACCCATGAAACTTATCTGAAAGGTTACGAGACAAGGGACTGAAAATGAATCTATTACACAATTGCTGCAGGGAGTTGCTGAGCATAGTAATTAATTGCTGGTGTATTCATTTGCAGCAGGAGGAGCAGCAGAAGGAAAATATCTCATTGAATTTAGAATTGTATTTATTCATGTATGCACTGTGGTGTTACAGCACAGTTATTATCTGACACATTGGAAGCGGACTTGTGCTCAGTTAGTTGCTTGAGCTATGTGCTATTATTGGGTGATCTGCTACAAAAATGCACAAAACATTTATTTTGAGACATGCATTCAGGATTATAATTGATGCCTCACAGATCTGAGCCTGGCATTCTCAAAACCCAGCAAGAGAAGTAGGAAGCTCAGCTTGGCATCATGTGTGGTTAGTGTACAGCCCCTAAAATGCTGATGTGTCCACAGGGGCAGGTAGGAGAAAATCTTGAGTTCACAGGTCAGCAGTCTCTAACGAGGACCTCTGTTTTTTTTATCTGTGTCTGGAAGGAGACACGGGTGCAAGCCAGTCTGTGCTGCTTTCCAGTTTCCAGTGCAGGGTTGGCACCAATCCATAGGCAGCCGCTCATCCAGCATTCCTGGCTAGAGGATCATTTCAGCAGCTATGTAATATGTCAGCCAAGAGGAAGCAAGAAGGAAAAGGAAAGTGGAGTTATGAAGTTAAAACCAAGAAAATAAAAATTCCAGGCAGCTGTAGTGTGGCAATGGCTGCTGGTGGGTGTAATAGTTTATTCGGTGAATCTGCTGCATAGTTTCTAATAAAACCTCACTAATCCTATTTGCAGATTTTTTTTTCCCCTGAATTGTATGTTATTGTTTGCATAAAGCTTGTGACACCAGCTGATGTAAAGGTTTATACTTTGGACAGGTTTTAAAAGAGTAAATATGGACTAAATAGTGACTGTAGGCAGAACCGTAATGAGGACATGGCATGCAAGTGTCACCATCCCAGGAATGAGAGAAATACTGTGCGCTTTGCATCTCATTAACCAGTGCTGAGTTGTAATCCCAACCCCACCAAGCTCAACCGTGGAGAGTGTCGTGGAAGAGCGGAGGTGGGGATGTGCACGATCTCTACCCACACGCCAGATGTTGTATCCAGGAAGAAACGGCGTATAGCCCACCCTGCCACCTCAGAGCAGGCCAAGGGGAGAAGGCAATGGGGACCAGGCTCTTCCCATGCACACCTTTCGTTCACAACATTGTCACTGCGAGTGATGAAGAGCTTGGTCCTGTCCTCTTGCTGCAATGAGCAGTACCCTGCTCCGGAGGAGCCTCATGGGTTCCAACCTGGTGGCTTACAGAATAGGGTTGTTTTACACAAAGGGGTAGCAGAATCAGCTTTGGAATGATTATTCCTGAAGGTTTTAAAAATAAACCAACAGCTTCCTCTAGGCCTTCTAAACAAACAGCCTAAATGAACGTGAAGTTAACCTCTCTTTCCTATCAGTCTGATGAAAGAAACAAATGGAAGCGATGACAGGATTATATTACTCTATTAATATGACAGATTCTAATTTGTGAGAAGAAATGAACCTCATTCAGTGCTTTATTACTTTCAGAAAGTCTAAAATCAATGCAAGATATGCCATAAACATCATTCTTGGCAGGCACTCATTGAGGTAAACATATAACTCAAAGATAGCTTGAACTGAATTCTGACCAATTTAGCAAGTAATAAGCAAGGCAGTCTGTGATAAGAACATTAAAAAGAAGAGACAGTAACAGAGTTACAAACAGATGGTATCCATAAATAATGTTGAAATAATAATAATATTTTAAATTTAAATATGATGCCTTTCAGTCTGGAAAATCCCACAATGCTTTACAAAACTGAATTTAAACAAACTTAAAACTAGAATGCAGCATTTCTGGTGTGAAATATGACAGTTGTTTGAGAGCCCAAGCAATGCCAAGTCGTTTGGGACAAGAAGAGAATAAGAATTTTAGTTCATTCCTGCTGCAGCAAGAGCTTGGGTTGAATTTTATTTCTTTCCTCTCGTCTAATCTATTTAATCTATCATCACTGATAGTATCTGGATATTCTGACATAATACATTGCCATTATGCAGAAAGACTACTCTCCTTACTGTTAATGATATCGGATGCAATGTTGATTTTATTTATTAAAAACTCAAAACGATCAGCAATTTGGCTTTATCCTATGCAAAAAGATGGCATTGTCAGCAAAAATATCTCCCAAGGCCAAGTAGCGACAGTAGTTAGTATATCTGTGTGTGGGGAATATTAACTCCTGTGTCAGTCTAAATTCTGAAACCTTCGTCTGTTGCTACAGAACGTAATTGCTCCTTCCAAACACTTATGTAGCTCAGCCTAACTAACTTGAGGCTGTCTTCTGATCTCACATAAACCCAGGCAATCCTTCTGGCTTTAGTGGGATTATGCCAACATAAGTGAAACTAAAATTTACCCCATGGTATATGAGAGTTGATAGGTGCATAAGGCACTGTGTGACGTTTGAAGGCTGCAATGGAAAAGTGCTGGAGGATGATAGGGAAAAATCATACGCTCTGTACACAGAGCAATGGAAACTATTTCAAGCGGCTCCAGCCTCGTATATTCTGTGGAGTCCCCTCGCAGGGAGAAAGATGTTACGTGATAGCCTGGATATTTGAGTAAATAGACTCTGCATCATAGAAATAATATAAAATAGAAAATGCTGAATACTTCTGAGGGATGAATGACACAATCTATTTGCAGGAATGCTAAAGACAAACCAGGAAGTGATGTTGGTTAAAATCAATTCATCTTTAATACTTCCCCATTCAGGTCTGTAGGAATCGCAGCCAGCGTTTTCCCATTCCAAGCTCACATTTTCGATAATGGCACTTGCAAGGATTCTTTATGTCAGATGACCTTTATATCAAGGTTGTGGTAACTGTCCTGGAAATAGTAGAGATACTGCAGGGTACTGAAATATCTTAGAATAGTGGAGCGTTTCTTGAAAATGGGGGTTTTCCTTGTAAAAACAGAAAAAGAGGTTGGTGACAGGGCTTTATCTGAAACTAACTTTTTAACTTTTCCAAAAAGCTATGCTAGCTTGTACTCGTTAAAAGTTTGTAGCTTTCTAAAAGTGGGCTGCATGTAAATAATTTTTTGTTGATAGGATTCCTATCCATGGTGCCTATGAAGGTTTCCGTGATGGCATGGGACTCAGGTGTGAGCAGATTTACCATGTGTGCCTGGAGAATAATGACAGCCTGCCCTGGGAGGTAACGCAAACCAGCACCTGTGTGTTGCCATTTACTGTTGTCAGAGCTACTGTTGGCAGCGCATCCAATCTGCATTTTGATGCAGATGATAATTTAGATAGCAAAATGATCTAATATGTTGCACAGTAGTACTCATGGCTCGCCGGCATCCCTTCCACTAAGGGGAAATTGAAAGGTCCGTGGATTGGACATTGCTGTACTCTCAGGGCCATTTGTTAAAATACACTGGGTAAAATCTTGTCTCCTATAAATTATCAGAAATCCTACTCTTCCTGGATCCTGGATCCAGGTTCGCTTCTATAATTTTTCAGTCAAACCGTGGTTTTTTTTGGATGGAAAGGAAGGAGAGGGATGCAGAAATTACGTTGTCACATACATAGCAAATATTAGCATAGGTATAGCTTCAGGTTACTGAATAGCTCTCTCGAACATCATAGAAAATAGAGTTTTGTTGGTTATTATGTGTAAGTTACATATTGACAAGTCCAATCTTAATCCAGCCTGTGTCTGTTTTGTAGGAAATACGAGTCTTTGGTTTAACTATGGCAATTTGTGCAGGAATCCTTGGGCTGCCAGCTTACATGACAAACTGTAACTCATACTTAATTCTTATTTATACCAGCTGGATGCTTGTGTAAGGGTACACATACCTACATGCATGGACTCATTAGTGGTATTTGACACTGTTGCAATATTTAAAAGGTTCTTTTAATTTTAGACCTGCTTTTGTGAGACACTGGGCAGTCTCATGTTCATTTGTTTTCATTTGCATCTTGGGATTTTACAACACAGTGGATTTGTTTCCTGATTTTATTTTTGCATTTGCATCTCTGCAATGCATCAGACTGTAGTTGCAAGTTTAAATTAAAATTTGTTTTTCAAACCTATAGGATTGTTGATGCTATTATCAGGGATTCTGTGTCACCATTTCATATCCTTGAAGCTGGTGCCTGTAAGCTGTTACCGAGAAGAACTCTCCATGTAGGCTCTGTACAGTGAGCCTGGTGACCTCAGTCTGCCTTCTGATGGGCACATGTCCATAGCTAAAGAGCCTGTCACTACAGCTGACATCCTTATTGGCAGTCTGCACGGAGAGCCTGAGTTTAGAGTGGACACAGAGATACAGCACATCTCCACACCACCGGCACAGAGACAGAGAGTTGGCACTTTGCAGCCTATTCCCAGATCCATCAGGCTTGGGAAACATGGTCCAGGAAACACCCTCCTGTCCTTCTGGTTGGTTTGGGTTCAGAAATGGGGAAGCTGCTTTCACGTGGAGCTATGTCTCTGTTAGTATAGCTGCGCTGCACTGTGGAGACGTACTATGTCAGGTTGGCCCTCTGTGCCAGACTGTACTGTCTACGCAGGCTCCCTTGGGGATACTGACTTCTTTGAAATGTTTTGGGTTTGGGGTTTTTTTCCACCTAAGCTGAGGCCTAAGGAGGAGGAACTGTGTTTAGTTTTTCCTTGCTGCTGTCTCTAAGCTTTATTTCTGTTAATACAGGACTTCACTTTTCAGGCCTGTCAGTGTGGTGAGATCCTCAAATGCTCAATTCATATGAAAACATAGACCCAAGAAACTCCCAATTTAAATGCATTTTAGTCCAGCTCATAAGAAATGGGTCATTCAGTACCCTGTTTTCTGAGTATTGTGTTAGTTGTATGTATTTTGTCCACAGCCTTATCTTTGCCATACAGACTTCCAGTTTTTAGGAAACAGGTTTGCAGGTCTGTCTACAGGTATTTAAATATTTGTGGCTGTTTTAAAACCTCAGTAGCAGCTGAAATTAAGAAGAAGGTCTGAACACTAAACGTACACTGCTGGTAACTTAACCACTTTACACAAATTCCCTCTGGATCATTTCTTTTCTCTGTCTTCTGGAGGGTGACATTTGTTCTCACAATCTGTGGTGAGACCACAGTGAGCTGGCTGACCACAGTAACTGCTGCACGTCGTTCTGCTCACTGCAGATTAGGAGCACGGGAGGTATCTCTTGCTTCTCTTTTTTTTTTTTTCCCTATTTCTCACTTGCAGAACAACTGAAGAAAGACAAGGTTGAGATATTTTGTGAATGTTGCATTGTCCCTTGCCCTGTATGGTGTGCAGAGGAGGTGGGGAGAGAGGATGAAAAAAGCTGTTGGACTAACTTGACTCTTGTGTCACCCAACTGCTCAGAAAACAGAGGGTCGACAGAGCCCAGGGCTTCAAAAGAGTGAGGTTGGAGGAGGCAGGGCTTTCCTGCAGCAGCCTGCAGAATAGTTGCTGCTCCATATGATTTCTGTTTCTGTCTAGAAAAGTGCTTTTTACAGTAAGAAAAGCATTCTGTAAATATTCTGCATTTATTATTTTTCTAGAGCTTATTCACTATGCTGAACTTAGATCAATAAAAAGGGAAAAAGGAGGAAAAATACCCAAAGATAAAAGCAACCCAGAGAGCTGTGCATTCCAGAATAAACACAGCACTCCTTGACATGGTACAGGCACTGTTTGTGCCTGGCTTGTCAACAGGGGTTCTTCCACATCCAGTAACTCTGTTTGTATTTTGTAAATTAGCAGATGGTTCTTTGATACAACGGAGAAAGTGTTCCCACATCAGATTGAGTCTGTCTCTTTCTCTCTTTGTCCCCCTCTGATATTAGACAAATCATAGAGGAAGACACAACCACAACTGCTAAAAGTAAAGGGGAGATGGAGCAAAGAAAAAATATGTGTAGGAAGTTAACTGTAAAGTTCAATTGATGCTGACGACAGTAAAGCAAAGAATATAACTGATATTCTCATTTCCAGCATTTCTGAGCTGTGCTCCAGGAGACCTAGTGTACAGCCAGGTCAGTTTGTGTGACCCTTTTCACTGTTTCCTTCCAGCGGAGGCTGACTAAATGTCACCAATTGAGGGAATTACTCAGACAAGTGTGTCATTGCTGAAGGGGGGGGAATAATTTTGTACCTGTCATGTAACCATTTCATAGACTCATAGAATCATTTAGGTTGGAAAAGACCCTTAAGATCATCACGTCCAACCATAAGCCTAGCACTGCCAAGTCCACCACTAAACCATGTCCCTAAGCACCACATCTACACGTCTTTTAAATACCTCCACAGATGGTGACTCAACCACTTCCTTGGGCAGCCTGTTCCAGTGCCTGACAACCCTTTCGGTGAAGAAAATTTTCCTAATATCTAATCTAACCCCCCCCAGCACAACTTGAGGCCGTTTCCGCTCATCTTGTCACTTGTTACACGGAAGAAGAGACCGACACCCACCTCGCTACAACCTCCTTTCAGGTAGTTGTAGAGAGTGATAAGGTCTCCCCTCAGCCTCCGTCTCTCCAGGCTAAACAATCCCAGTTCCCTCAGCCGCTCCTCATAAGACTTGTTCTCTAGGCCCTTCACCAGCTTCGTTGCTCTTCTTTGGATGCGCTCCAGCACCTCAATGTCAGGGTGGAGCCTGTGTCTTACTTGGTGATAGATGTAAGCCATAGTGCCTGTTTACCAGAAGTTGAGCTTGATCTTGGCTGGAGCCTCAAGGCAGTAATTTGAGTAATGTAACAGCAATTAAATAAGATGCTTACAGACTAGATCTGGCTAAAGCATATTCCACATTGCTCAAAAAACCCCTTTTTAATTGCTAGTCTGAAATTTCTTTGGAAATATTATTGCTGCAATAGTCAACTCTCCCCTCATTTACTTGAAACCTTGTCTGTACAGATATTGCGATGATAAACTATCATGTGTTTCTTTCTGCTTGTGTGTGTTAACTATATATATAAGAGAAAGAGTGTTCTTCGGGGCAAGCCTTCTCTTTTTGATCTGTGTTTGTACAAGACTTGGCATTATTGGGTCCCAGTCCATGATTGAACCAAAGAAGCATGACAGTACTGTAAATAAATAGCTACCCTGAAGATAAAATTCCATTTACTTGCTGTTCAGCACTTTCCCCTGCAGGTCTTTGCACCAGAAGTCTTGCATGAAAAAGAAGTTCCCCTGCTATTTCCATGTCTTCTGCGTCCATGTCTGGTCCTGTTGACCGGACTGACAGTGGAGGATTTGTTGTTGGCCCTAGTAAGAGGAATGGGTCCAATAGCTGTAATGTTTTAGAACAAAAGAGAAAATGCTTTCTTCTTCTGAAGCTTTGCCTGAAATGTAGCTTGTGTCCAAAGGTGGAACAAATTATGGCTAGTTTTCCCTTGAACACTGGGTAGCAATTAAGGGGAAAATTTGCTGAAGTACTTATGCAGAGACTCAAAGGGTATGATAAAACCAAGATGGATTTAATGCTCATTAATAACAAGTAATACCCTAAGCAGAGGAAAAAGAAATTAAGAGAAAAATTTGCATTATATATAGGAAAAATATGTACTGTGGAAAAATATATAGCCAATACTAAACATGGGCACAAGCCCAATCCTTCTCACTTTACAATCATTGAGAGTGGCTCCGTTGACTTCCAGGGGACTTGAATGGGATCCAGCTCCAAATCTGGCTTTCTTAACTCATGAATACTCCTCTTGAAATTGATAGTATTTCTTGAATTAGGAAAGTAAGACAGATTTTTGTTAGTACAACTCTTGCCCTCAGTACTTCATTATATATATGATTTGAGAGAGGGCCCTTTCAAGGTAATGCCTGTTATTGACATGCATAAATTTATAGTGATATTTTGTTCTGTTTTCTAAGGATGGGAGTCTTAGGACACATATAGGGAGATAGTTAAACTATCTAGAGAAGTTTAAGGAGTCACCAATCTACCCTCTAAAGGTTCCCAGTATAATTCAGAGCGTGCACAGGGGATAAATCATATATTGGATTAATTTGCTCATTTTGGCTGTTTGAGGACTAATCCGTCCATGGGCACTCCTCGCTTTCTTCTTTGTATTTATCACTTGAGCATAACTGGGTAGTTATTTGTAAAGGGTAAATCAGATTTGAAAAATGAGAACGCATCTCTGCACGTTGCAGATCCACGTCCATTGAGCAGTGCTGCTAGTTGAGGCAGGTTGCACAGATTATATGATTTTGTTACAGTTTTTTTGTTTGATGAACATGTAAGACCTTTTCACTGAATACAGTGTGTTCCGAGCTAAACGGAGTTTCTGACTGCTCTTTTGACATACAACCGTGAAACCCATTTTCTGCGATACAAAAACATGAACTGTGTAAAAGCTTTGCATTTTTCATGAATATTCATTTAATATTTATAATTATTTTAGTCTTGCTTACATACTCCCCTTGTTTTCTAATACTCAAAACGGCTTTTTGGTAATTAATTTGAGTTTTAGTACTAACAAGTGGCGTCTCCTACGAAGCCTATTACAAACATGGCACATTGTTCTAAACTGCATAATAAAATAATCGTCTAGAACTGTGACATATTCAGCAAAATGGCCCTACTTCTGTTTGACAGGGTGAATGCCTATGTGCTTTTCAAAGCAACTAGTTTAGCACTCTTCATTTACAAAGAGGGAAGGGAGAGGAGAGAGAAACGCTACTCTGAGAACAGCTTTGACCTACTTTCTCCACCAATCTGCGTGCAGCCGGAGCTGCTGTTGTGTTGACACTACATATCCAAGCTAAAGCAAACCCAGCAGAATCCGTGGCCTTAGAGATTGGCTCTAGAGAAGACAAAAGGCCTTCTGGGTTTGATACGACTTTTGGATGTGCAGGCACTGCAGGACTGGGATAGAGTGAGCTGATTTTCAAAACTGAGTCTCGTGCCTCCTCTTTCCTGTGAGATGTAAAGTAGATTATGCTCACGTAATGAGGCTGCTTTGTGTCTAATCTCTCAGGTACATTTATGTCTAAGGCAGGTATTGTTGGTCCAGGGAGGGTCTCCTTATCTGCATGGGGGACATGGTCAAAGAGCTGAATTTGCCACTCTTACCAGCATTTTCTTTCTCCTGCCAGGAAAATCAGGAAAACAAGGGGAAAGGGGTGTGCCTATGAGAAATGCAGGGATGCCCGTTTGTCGTGCCTATCTTTGACTCTCTTTTAGCCCCTAGAGATTATTTGCAGACAGTGCAAATTAGAGTAGCCGTAGAGCTCCCCTAATCTCATGCAGAGGGGAGGAGTTTTGTACAGAGCTTGCAGACAAGGGAATGGAAGCCTTTTTTCTATCTACATATCCATGCAGGGGTAAATACCTCGTTATCTGTGCTGTTTGGACATTATTGGATCCTGAAGTTCAATTCATGATCTTTGTGTGTTGTTTTCTACTTGCTATCGTTAATTTTTGAAAGGACATCATTTTTTGATGTGCTGCACATCTATAACTCCTGCTGCCTATAGTGGGAGGAGGTACTGATACCTCCTGAGAAATGTCAGTAAAAAAATATGTTGTGTCAATATGCATCATGACATCGGTTTTATCATTTCAACCAATGTTTTCACAGAAGCTGATTTGGACTTTACAAAGCAAATACTACTCCTTTGCCCCTGAAAGTCTCTTGTCCTTTAATGGAAATGAACACAGTTTTATTCTTAGCAGCTTGTTGCAGAAAACTCCAGTAATGCGGCTCTTCATCAAAACATCCTTTTTATGACTAGTTTTAACTTAAAGCAAGAACCCTGTTGATTCTGAGAAGGAGAAAGACCCTAAAACTTCTGTTTCAAAACCACGGCATTTCCTTTACACTGCTCCTGACATTTCTTTTTACAAATCCTTTCTTTCCATCTCCTCTAACGAGGGTATTTGTGATAGGACACTGGTAACATGCCTTGAGATCCATTTATTTATTTGGGTCCTAATGGAATAGAGATGACCTCAGTTTAGTAGAACAAGTAAAATAATGAGTCAAAGCAGAGCCTTTAAAAAGACCTAAATGAGGTCTAGTAGAAACTACTTACTGCTAGGTGAAATGTTACTGGGACTTTCTTGTACCCTATTGCTGGAACCCCTGGGGGAAATTATAGCACAGTGCGTCGGCATGTGAACATAAAGTGCACTAACAACTGCTGCGCCCTGCCTCGCTCTGTGGCACTTTCATCCCACATCAAGATGCCTTTTTTATGAGCTGGCTTAATCTGCTTTCAAAGTGGATTAAAACAGGCACTCGTAGGGTGGACTAAGAGTCCTTGGATAAAGCCAGCACAGAGCACCAAGTTATTACACTGAACTTCTTCCCCACAGAGATTTGGGTATTTTAAAATTCACTCAAGATAGTGGGTTCTACTTCTTCCTAGGAAGCACCAAGTGGGTGAAAGTTTGACGTCTGCCATTCTGCTGAACCTGTGTTTCTGGGGTAGAGGTTCTCCTCTCCACCCCAGGCATGCTGCTTGGTTTTGAGAGGCTGTGAGTCAAGGGTTTGGGTTTGCACAAGTCTCTTTCAGTGCTGAACCTCGCTGCCTTGTGAAATGTGCCATGCACACGTGATCCAGAAGTTCCTACACCTCTGCGCCGTGAAAGCCAATGGAGAGCTCATAAGTGGTGAAAAGCTGCTATTATTGTAGCACTTAAAAACTCGAATAGTTTTTATTACACTGTCTGAACCTGTTGTTTGATGATCATTTGTCAGAATCCCTGTGTAATATGATTTCAATTGGGCAACAACAGCTTAAGCTACAATTCTTTTTGTGAGGTGACTTTCCCATTGATGTCTGCTGGGAATTGGGCAAAGTCAGAGTTCAGGCACTGGAAGGACAGTGAGGATGAAATTGTAGGTGGATCGAGTGAGTTTTAGGCTTCAGAGAGAACCACAGCAAAATAGATTGGTTCCCTAAACCTGCCATTTCTTTCATCTGCGCTATCACTTCATATTTCTCTTTAATTTACATTCATTTCCTTTTAAGCTTTTGATATTTAAGGAACTCTTGTAAACTACAGTGTCACAAACTCAGTCTCATGAATTCTAGTCCTAGCTTTCGTATCTCTCCATTTGGCCATGTCTGAGCTCGAGGAGCCAGGACCATGTCCAGACTCTCCACGTTGAGACAAGATTTGGGAGGGCACATCTCTCTCTTCCCTACCTTGATATCTGTGGAAACCCATAGCTGAGAAAGAGTGTCGGGCTAATGCAGCCAAATCAACCAGGTCTCTGGTCTGAATGATCTGACTGCCAGGACTAACTGTACTGTTCTACAGAGTGCAGATGTAGCTTGCAAAAAACGTAGGGAAGGTGCTTGATCCTCCTGCTTCAGTTTACTGTGCTGTGCAAATAGTCATATTGCTCAATGAGCAGCACAAGGATCAATTCCTTAACATTTGGAAAGAGATTTGAAAACCTAAAGCAATAATTTCACAATTATGCTTAATCAGTACTGTGCATTTAATGTTAATGTTATTATATGAATGTTCATTGACAAATTAAGGATATGTTTTAAAACTCCCTTAGAAAAGTCAGTAAAGTCTTTGTTCATCGGTATGTGGTTTATAATCCTGTAACAGCAGTGTTCTACCCTGTCTCTTATGGATGTGTACCGGGGAGATGGGATGCTTTAATGACTTCTCAATAAGCAAAGCTTACAGCCCAGTTCTTTCCCAACATTAGAAGTTTGACTTGGTTGTGGTGGTTTTACTTCTGCTGAAAGCACAATCAATGGCTTGTATTTTGAATACCATGAAGGTAAAGAAGTGCATTAGATTTTTCAGCAGGAGTATCACTTGCAGCAGGAGTAGAACAAACAGACCTTTCTAGCTGTTTACATGAATAGACTTTCAAGTGTATCCTCTAGTTTCCTTGGGAGGTTAATTTTTAAAACTTACGACAATGGAAAACAAAACTGAGTTAGTCAAGTGCCTTTTTAAAGTCTTGAATGAAATACAGGCTCCCATCCTGCTGGTCAGGTCAGCTGCTGGATAATGACTGTCTGCATAACCAGCACCAGACTGCTAACCTGTCCTGTTCGAAAACTGACCTGCACTGCCTAAAATCGCCCATGGTCTGCTTGCACTATCACGCCTTGGCTCTTGTCTCAAGCAAGGGATATCTGTGCAGTAGGGACTTTGCTTCTGCTCAGAGCCCAGCATCAGGAGGGTCCATTATCAAGGTCTGGTTTTGGGATGTTGTTCATGAGCTACCCTGCACAGCCCTTCTGTGCTGAAGTTGTGCTGGGCACTATAAAAGCTGAGGCCAAATGCAGCCATGTGCAGGCACAGCTAAAACCGTACTAGGAATGTGCATACTGCACCAAAAGTTATTAATTCCCCTAGCTGCTCCAGTAAATCTCTTCCTGCCGCAAGCACACACTGCAAGTTGCTCCTACTCAAAAGTGACCTGTGGGAGAGAATCGGTGTCAGAAAGGTTAAGTAACTCAGTCCATAATTGCAGGGACTTGTCCATAGTTTCAAATTCTCTGCACAAAAGGAAGACTTTTCTTTCCATTAGACCATAGGTTAAAGAGAGACAGAATCTGGCCATCCTGTGCAGAACTTCTAAGTGTAATAGTTTCCTCATTTGACATAGACTTTCAAGCCAGGGTGATTAATGAGTCATAAATATAATGCTACAGTGATCCTCAAAATAAACAACATTCCTTGATTTGAAAATCCCAGGAGGTGATTTTTAATTTCTCTTACCAAGCTGGGAAGGTAAAAGATTTTCCTGCAGTGCCTTATTGATATCATTTGACCTTGCTCAGCAGTGGAGCTCCCTGATGGAGGTCTGTGGGGGGAGGAGGGGTGTGTGGGCACACATGCAAAGTGCTCTTACTATGCCTGTATTCAAATTCTAATTCCATATTCTTGTAAGAACGATCTCACTGGGAACCAAAAATAGCACAGATGGAAAATATTGTCACAAGATGATTGTCACACAAATAAGAATAGTTTCTTTTTAACCCATTCTCTTATCAGCTAAGCTCTTCTGCAGGCTCCTGATCCTCTGCTGGTGCTTTACATTAGCCATTGGCCAAGAATCTATTAATGAAAAGCAACAATTTAATAGTAATAAAATATCTTTGTGGTTGACAGTATGCCACGAAGCTGGATTAAATGAAGTGTGCTTACCTTGTGTTAACAATATAAAAGTATTGCTTCCGTGATGGTAATTTGCCCTCTTTGTAATAGAGTGTGTTTTTGAGCTTTGGTGACTTTTTCTGGGTCCTTTCTAGCTTTAAACATTGCCAGTTACATCTCCTAATGCTCTGTTGCTTTCAATGAGATAGCACAAAATGTATGTCTGACCCAAATTCTCCCTGTCAATCACAATTTCCTGTATAGAAAGAGAAGGTGAATTAACAGTGATGCCTGTATTTATTTTTATTACCACAGCACCTGCAAGCCTCAGTTTTGGAAGAGATTGGGCTTTGCTAGGCATTATAAATACACAGAACAAAAAAGGTTGTCTTTTCAGAAAGCCTGTCCTCTAAGTACCGGAGGGGGATGACAGAGGATACTGGTAGAGGGTGCAAGGACACCACAAAACAGTATTGTTCAACACACAAAGCAACCCAACAGTTGTCTGTCTTTATAGGCAGCATAGTAGAGTAGAGGTATGAGAAAGTCGAATGAGAAGTATGAAGCTATGGAGGTTTAAGGAGCTCCTGCAAAGTGCGAGAAAGCCTGAATTTGCTTGTTTGAAGCTCTAGCGAGTGGTGTGACCTAGCAACACCCGTGCATCCAAGGTGGAAGCTGATCAATGCAGGAAATAGATCCATCAGAGAGGGTGCCCACAGGCTTGAGAGGCAAATGGGCGGTGTGTTAGAGAAGGGGGAGGTGGCAAAGGGATTCAGAGAGAAAGAGGGGGCAGAGGAGAGTTGATCCCATGAATCCTCTATTTTATCCAGGTTGTTTTGGGGGAAATGCACTCTGTAGAGTGTTAACAGTGGTCTGCAAACAAGTTGACTTGTCAAGTTAGCATTTTACAATGGCGTGTTAATTCCCAGACTCCTATGATAGACAGTTACATATAAATAAAAGCTATCATCCTGTTCTTTTATTTGAATTTGTTTATAGACTATGGAGAAAAGCTGATGGTTGCATATTTACCACACAACAGATGTTCATAGTTCTCAGGCACATCATCTGCCCAATTGCCCATGGCTTTGTCTATTCCAATTATTTTTTCCCATATGTACACATTGGGTCACATTCCAGCTCCGAGACAAAGAGGGT
This sequence comes from Fregata magnificens, assembly GCA_013389945.1. NCBI lineage: Eukaryota > Metazoa > Chordata > Aves > Suliformes > Fregatidae > Fregata > Fregata magnificens. Next base: position 95,484 of record WAAD01023295.1, on the reverse strand, counting down.
TTTATTTTTTGTTCCTCTCCGGAACTACTGAGGTCCTTTGGGCTTCTGACAAGGGCTGTCACATCCTGAAGAAGAGCCCTGAAAACATGCCCATGGCAGTAACCTGTAAGGGAGTCATTGACAGGCTTCCAGTCAGCAGGTCTGGTGATACTTCTGCTATGAAGCCTTCCATTTTGGGCATGATCCTCAGCTTGCCCGTGTTGCTTTATCCCAGAAAGGCTGCTGTACCTGGAATATTCCTGCAAGGCTCCATTGTACTGACTGTAAAGAGAACTTGGAAATACCTGTCCCATGATGTTGCTGTGCCAGCTAAAGCGGGTAGAGTATATGGGCAGAGTCTGAGCACAGGAACAGTGGAGTGCTGAACGGTGCTCAGACAAGCAATAATGTTTTTACTGTCATAAGTAGCTGAAGAATTGCTGTCCTCCCTTCTTTTCTGTAATGATAACCTTAGATGGATCTGGCTTCTCTGTGAGACAAAGGTTGCCAGTGAACTTCAACGCTGAGAAGGAGTTGGGAGATGCACTTCCCTGAGAAGAGAAGATGCTGCTGGGGACCTGCCTGGTGATACCTTGGCTCTTCATGAAGTGGGGTGACCTGCCTTCCCGGGATTTGGAAACAGGCCCCACATGTTTTCCTTGCATGCTGAGTTAATGTGCTGCTCAGCTTCCCTTTGTGTTTTTGTGTGCTTGGCAGAAACCGTAGCGCTTGCCTCCGCTGTTCTGGCGTGGGCAGGTGAGGCAAGAAATCTCGGACCAGCTACACTTGTAGCCGAGCACTGAATCACAGCGATGCAGTCCTGTGGGGAACTCGACGTCATTTGAATGCAGCGTAGCGCTGTGAAACGTCACACGGAGCAGAGAGAACACAACTAGCTCACAGCAGCCGGTTTTGACATTGGACAGACTATCAGCCAGGCACAGTGTAGCCAGCCTGGGATAATCAGCCATGCTGAGAGGCAAGGATAATTAGTCAGACACAGAGATACCCTGCAGATATCCTTCTGCAGCTCTTAACTATTCTTAGAAAACTTTTCCTAATATATAGCTTATATATTGCTTGCTCTGAATTAAATGAGTTCTTATGTTATTTGTCACAGATTCTTGTTTACTATGTTGGAAGCTCCTATCATATTCTCCTGAGTCTCCTCTTTTCCAGACCAAACAAATAGAGAAGAAATTCAGCCTTTCCGTATAGGAGGATGTTTTCCTCTCAAATTTCTCTACATTTTTGGTAAAATAAGGTGTTCCAAATTGCACCCTAAGAGAAGTTTCACTGATGCTTAATGAAAGGGAGTAATTACTTCCGATGTCTGACATGCATCAGTCTCATGAATACATCACTGAATGAGCTTTACTTTTCTTGTTGCAGTGTGTAGTGGTGTTGAGTCATATTCCACCTGGGGTCCTCCATAACTCCCAGCACTCGTTTTGCAGTACTCTTATTTAAACAGTTATTTCTTATTTTGTATTTGTTCATTTGATTTCTCCTTCCTTTGCTCAGTACTTCACACTTGCCTTTATTGAGCATCTTTGCTTGATTTAAGGCTGTTTCTTCAATTCATCAAGACCATTCTGAATTCCAAAAGAGCCTTTTAAAGCATTGGCAACCTTCCCCATCATCCGCACCTTCTGCACTGTCCTCTCTATGAGTTGAGTCATTAGTGAGAATACTGAATCGACCTGGTTTCAGGACAGAGCCTTAGGGGACCTCGCTTGATACATACAGATATGCTCAGTACCTGTGGGAGGAAAAATTGGTGTTTGAGCATAAGCTTTGGTCTTAATTCGAAACAGCAAGGCATTAGGGCAGTTTATGTAGCCATTTGAAGTGAAGGCTCAGCTTCATAAAACAGGATGAACAGGAAAATACACATGTGCATCTTCTGCGCAAGCTATCCCGTGCCTTCACCCGGCCCAGCATACAAACGCCACGCACTGCCTTTGTGCCGTGAATCCGCACAGTGTCTCGAAGGGGTTATAAATATACATCCTCCTTCAGTTTGAGAAGTAAGAAGAGGATGCAGATGGGTGAGAACTGTTCCAGTGAAGCTCCGCTCTCGCCCCGCGCATAATGAGATCAGAATGCAGGCAGGAATGTGTGGAGGAGTGGAGCTGGCAAGGATTCACCAGCCTGAATTATTCTAAGCCTATTCCATCCCTAATCAAACCTTTTTTTCTTTTTTTTTTTTTTTTTTTTTTTTTTGGTGTGTGTGTGTGAGGGTGCTGTATGGAGATGTTTCTGTTTGAACATAAGATTCAAGCTCTTTTTACTACATGAGCAAATTCTAGTTGAGAGGATATTGCTCCTTCAGTGAGTTTTTGGTACACTGGGCTTCTTATCATAGCTTCCTTTGCTATGGTTATTTCAGAGCACTTGGCATTTCCCTGCTATGTAGCCAATTTGCTGGATGCTGGAAGTACAAAAATGGATCTTTAAAAGGATCCCGAATCATTTTTGATGCTAATATAAATATAAACCCCCCCCCCAACAGAAAAGGGGGTGGGCAGAGCAGTATCACATGAGTTATCCAGACTTGTTTACACCCTGATTTGCAAAAGATACAGCTTGACCTCAATGTAACCTTGAAATCTACACAGGGAGAGGAAATACTATGTAAATTAGAAGAGCCAAAACAAAACAGGCAGACAGAAGCTCAGTGTACAGAACAAGCTGGGAAGGCAGGCTTTGCAAACACTTCACTATGGAGAAGAAATGTGCACAAATTCTTCTTTTTTTTCTGGGATGTAAATGGCTCTGAAAAACAACCTCGCTAACAAAAAATGGCATTGCTGGTTTTCCAAGACCACACCCATTTTCCATAGCATAGGAACAGCATGTTTTCCCGCACCAACCATGCTGCAAACCCTCCCCGGGAAGTCATGCCCTAAGGAGGACCGGTTCAGAGCGTCCAGGGAAACGTACTTGTGCCCAAGCTTTTTGGCTGCCATCTAAAAGGGTTTTAAAAGATGACAGTGATGTCTTGGGGGCCCTACCACGGGAGCACAGTAATGCATGCTGCTTATAAAATACTTAAAAGCAGTGATTAGATGTTGGTGGTGAGCAAGTCTTGTGTTAGCCTCCTGTATTGGATAAAGAAGGGGAAGAAGCGTACCAAAGGCTGTGGTTCATCCAGGAATTTTTCAGCAGTGGTGGGGCCATGCGGTTCACTGGCTCCAGTTCTGCACTGGGACAAATGTTTGTGTGGCCGAACTGTGAGCTGGACTGAGAAACAGATCTAGAGGAAAAATAATGTCATTTTTCCAGTGAGTTAAAAGCTTTCCACCCCACTTACTTAGGTTTTTGTCTGGGCTTCCTACGCACGCTCACAGACACCTGCGTTGGCAGGGTGGGGGGGGCTGCTGGTGACAGGGGGCCTGGCCCGCCTGAGCTGGCAGAAGCACGACCTCCCCTAACACCGTACTTCCACTCCTGGCATTACGGCTGCAGCTCAGCCTCCCCACGCTGTCAATGCTTCCTGGTATCGTGCTTGCGTGCCCTGCTTGCGCCGTGTTTTAGAGAGCTGAACCACCCGAGGACTTCTACAAAGCGATACATCTTCACTTTCAACTCCCTTGCAGGATCTGGTGACCACAGAATTAGCACGAAGGAGGCCACTGGAGCGCGGCATCCGGCGCAGCACCCAGCTGCAGTTCGGTGCGGCAGCATCCTGAGCGTGTCTAACCACAGCCACGCCGGGCTGCTCGGTGTCTGCAGATGCAGCTTGCTCAGGCACTTAACCATGTTTGGAGAATGTTATTCCTTGCCTCGTTATTTGGAATTGATTTCAGGAGAGGGACTGTGGTTCCCCTGCTGACCCCTCTTGGCCCTTGAACCCACAAAACTGTTAATCTCTGAATTTTAATCTCTGGAAGGAGGGAACGCAGCAGTTGTGAGCGGTATTTTAAGCCTGATGGAGTAGAATTACCTAGTCCACTGTAGGCAATGGCAGAGCCCAGTAGAAGTACAGCTTGTAGCTAGAAGCATGTTCACAACCAGCATAGTTTAGGAGGCAGCAATGAGATAAAATGGAGGCAAAAAAAGTGATAACTGCATGCTCCAGAATAGCCAATATCCTTCCTGATATCTCCATTAGACAGGTTCTCAACCATATTACTTTACTGAAGTGACTGGGGAGAGCTTTTACCGAGCATGAGCATTGTACAATTCCAGGAACGGCAGGTTTTCTTTCGCCTGACAACGTCAACTTTCTTGCTCTCGAAGACATGAGAGTTGTCCATGGAGCAGTGTTGACCTGAGCTGTTGCACTCAAACGTTTCATTCCTCAGATTATCCTGGGCTCACCAGGGGCTGCACTCTTCAAGCCTTTCTCAAGATGATGTGAACGGTCCACTTGGGGGTCAAGTGCTATTCAGAAAGAATAGTGGTGCCAGAATTTGTTCATGTTGTTGAGAAATGATAAGTATAGTGTGCGTAATGATGTCTGCTAAACTTTTCATAGCCCTTGCTTGCCTGCCGTCTCCTACTGGCTACACACTCACACATGCAACATGCACTGTTCCTTTTCTTTGTCAGAATACAAACCATCACTGTTTAAGTGTAAAATGACATTTTGGTGTATATATATATTTAAGCAAAATATGCTTCCTATGAACACTAATTGGCATAAGATACTTGTTTTAAATGCGTAGATTTTAATCTTAAAAAGCTTCCTCAGCCATTGAAATGTGTGCTTGTACAGGAGAAACCTGAAAGAAAAAGCAGGTGTGGGAAGAGGAATGAATCTTTTAAAGCAAAGGCAGCGAGGGAAGTTAAGGAAATATTAAGGCAGTCAGAGTTGTCCTTTATTCCATTCCACTGCAGGTCTGTCAGTTTTCAGGGGTTTGTGCACAGGAGAAGATACTATTCCAGGGGAGTGTTGGTGGCCAAGCCTAGCTCTCACCTCCGGTACTGCTCTGTAGCAGCATGAAATGTGAAAGGAAGCTAACTGAAAAGCAAACATCTCTCTCCAGTGGAGACCACAGGGCTCAGTTAAGTCTGAAAATCTGGCTTTTTAATTCATTCTTTCTTCGGATTTTGACCATGTGGGAAATCTTAATTCCTCCTTGCACAGAAATTTATGAAATAAATGGGAAATGTAGCTTCTTAATATTTAATTTGCTTGGTGATTAAAAGAAATTAGTTTCAACCATTGAGCAATTTAGAAGACCTCCATTAATTTTGATAAGGAAATATTTGCCTGACTTCTTTCTGTGAATTTATATGAAAAGAATAATTATTAAATCTTCTCCCATCTGTGTGTTTTTGATAAGGACATCTCTAATGTGAATAATCAGAAACTGAATCCTAATTGAATGCTCATGTGTTAAGCGTAATGTGGTCCATACTTCATAAATAATGTGTGGATTGTGGAGTTAAAATAGTGGAATGACAATGCCCAGAAATATTTTGGGTAGAAAATTTATTTTCAGATTTTCAAAGCAACCAGGCAGAATCAGGAACTTAATTCTGAATTTACTTAAGCATTTAGGTGTTTAAGCCATGTCGACTTACAATGCCTTTAGAAGTCTGTGCCTTTCTTTTTCAAACCATTAGTGAAAAATGGAACTTGTTGCATTCTCTGGGTTTTGAGACAGTGCTGAGATAATTTACAGTGATAACAGTGTCACTGCAGAGCTAAAACGGAAAGACCTTTCTTTTGGTATGTGTGTGTAATGAAAAGTGTGATGTTTTCAAATACTGAATGACCAATGAATCAATATTTCCCCAATGTTTTTCAAACATGGTGTGATAAAGTAGTCTTTCAGATTACTGATTTCAGGTTTGTATTAATCTTTTTCATCACACCTTTATTGGTAAGGCTTTTGTTATTGCTTTTTTTTAGTACACTGAACTGGTAGTCTGATCTCGCTTTCTGAGACTTAAGGATCGTTCTATAAGTACAGCTTTGGGCTAAAAATTATTTTAATTTTTGACAGTTTCCGTATGATTTTCGTTGTTTGTGCCTACCACTAAATTATCTCAAAACATTGTACCATGGCTAACGGCTAAACTGGGTCTCTCAGAGAAATGTTTAATTCTTGGGCAACATTTATTCATATACGATTTAATAAGACAGCACAAGAACTAGATGAATGTAATTTGAAAAATAAAAGTGGAAGGAGAAAATTATTTGCTTTGCAGCCAGAAGTGAAGGGAGCATTTTTTTGACTGCCACCTTCTTTGCCTTCCCTGTGGCTCTTGCGATACCCCGTATCGCGGAGAAGACGTAATGGTGGTGACTCAGCTACGGACAGTGTTCAAAACAACCACCACCAGATGAGCATTGTATGAACTGATTGCTTATGAGTGCTCTTTATTGCTCATCATCCGTAGGGCTATACTGGAAGGAGATTGCAATTGAAATCAGGGCTTTTTTGGTGCAACCTGCTCAGACCCACACTAAGAGATAATGGCTGCCCCAAGTGCTAACAGGTGAAATGATATGGTAGCTTATAGGTGGCCAGACCTTTTTACCAGATGGGGGAATCTAGAAGACCCTTAAAAGAGTCAGAAATGGGGAATTCTAATTTGCAAGCTATTGCTGCAAGACTGTCTTTTCCCACTAATAAATCAATGGACTAAGAAGGAGGTAAGTTTTGTCTGAATTTCAATGGGTAAACAGCATAAGTAAAGACTGTGTAAAAGACAAGGGGTATGTCAACACTACCACACTGACAGGTCCCCCAGAACTGAGCTGTTGTAGAGCCAGATGATTCAGGTTCTGCCTGGGCTGGAGCTAGAGCAGCGCAGGTCTCCATGTGGGCTGCAAAATCTCTCCGAGATGCTGGGTAAGAGCTGTGCTAACAGCCCAGCTCCTACAGTGTAGCACTTCTTGCAGGTGAGACCTACTTAATGGAAAGAAACCTGGAAAAGCCATAAACAAACTGCTCACCATGTGCCATAGACCTTGCCTGCAGCCCAGGGCAGGTTTGTGCCATGCTGGGTTTGCACTGCACAGGTATTTCTTGTAATGCGCCACTGTCTCTCTGCCAATATTATTGTTGATGCTTTATATTAGATCACATATCCTAATTGTTTTCTGATTCCCCTATTGAGAAAGACTTTTAATCTTCCTTCACGTGTCTTGCTTTAGTACAATAGTTGCACCTACGCTTCTGCCCCCATGATGGTGTGTGCCCAGGAGGTTGGGGCATGTCCGCTGTCTCCCTTCCAGAAGAAACTATGTGTGTGTGTCTCTCTCTGTATAGGGACAGCATGAGCAGGCAAACCCATAAAGAATTTAATTAGGTTAAGGATAAGTTTCAAAGAGGATATAAGCCTCTAAAATGTAGACATAAACAGAGCTTGCCATGGGGCATGTGTGTCCTTACGCTGCTGCTGAGGACACTGCAGAGGCAGCCACTGGCTTCTGTCTTACAGACCAAGCTGTGGGCCAGTGATCATAGCTTGCAACAAGCTCTAAACTCTGCTCCGCTCTTTCAGGCTGTGTAATTTTTTGTTTGTTTGTTCTCATGAAACAATAAGGTTTCACTTTTACTTTGGACTTCATCTCAAATTTATGTTGACCATTAGTCATACCCTTTAAATGAATCTATAAATAAAACTCAGACTGAAACTGTGCCCCCTCCTGCCTGCCAGTATACTACATGCTACAATAAAATGCTTCTCCAGCAAACTCTTGCTTCTTGCTAAATACTCTGACTCATGTTTTCTGGTTAGGGAAAAGGGAGTGGCATCCTGCAAGGGCTGCAAACCCCAGTGCAGCTTCATGAGTGTGCAGTATGGAAAGGAAAATACAGTCTTTGTTTGCTTAGCTTTATGGTTGAAATGTAATTAATGGCAAATGGGTCAAAAGTATGGATTATAAAATCATGGTATAAGTGAAATTCATGTTTTAATAAAGAAGTCCTAAAATGTCTTTTTTTTAAATCAGTGTAGGGCTATTAAAAAAAACCCCTCTAGTCTGATGACTGAAAAAGTGCAGACACATGGAAATATTCTTATAGTTTCCAGATTATTTTCATTCCAAGGTGTTTAGAATAGCTCCATTTTTATTTTAAATTTTTGTTTTGGGAGTTATTCCTGCTTAGTAATAATTTCCAAATTTTCTCATAAACATGATTAAAATGTTAAGATACTTAAATTCAATTAAATGTTCAAGTAACCATCTCAGCAAAAAAAAAAAAAAGGCGTAAACTCTGTCAATACATTTTAAAAGTCACAAAGGAACATTTGTGAAAATCCTCCCCCCAATTTGCAGTAAAGACAACTTTTTTTTTCCTTTTTTGATGCTGTTTTCTTTCTTTGTTAGATTTTTGATTAAGTCTCTTGCAACAAGAAAAAGATCCCAGAAATACGGAGATCTTACTTTGTGCATGAATATATAAACCAGCTGTAATTTAAAAGAAGTGGAACCAACCTCTTGCACTCCGGTTGCCTAATATTATCCAGTATAAAAAGTCTGAACATTTCATTGAGAAGCTTTATAATCCCCACAGCTTACAGCAATCTCTATATACTTAGCAAGGAAAAACAACCCAAGAACAAAACAGAAAACCAAGCCTCCAAGATTACAAATTGGCGTTTACTGGTCCAGTGCCATTCCTTTCAGATTTAACCAAGCTGTGAGACGTTAAAAATCACCATTTCACTTTGCTCGCAGGACATCCTTAGGGAAATCCAGTCAGTCTGCTAAAATCACTGAACTCTGCACAGAGTCCAGCACATGCAGCACAGGAGCAGACACAGAGCAGTGTCCTGAGGATGCCTGGGAGGTCTGGGGAGAGCAAGGTGGCACCATCCTCCCCATCTAGCATCCCACCTTCATCTTACTCAGGATCTGGTCTCATTGTTTTGTAACCCCACTTTTTGGAGCACTGTGTGAACACAGCACATCGTGCTAAAAATGCAGTACAATCTTTCGAAGATAATAGCCTTCTCCTGTTGTGAGCTGATATATATTTTGCCCTGTTCCCCAGTGATGGGAACCTGTTTTAAGTAGCAAGGAATCAATCCTCCTCCTGGTATTCAATCACAACAGAGAGAGCATGTTAGAAGTTGTATGTATAAGCCACAAATGTTTTCTTTAATCTGAGTGTTAAAAAATTCAGTCTAGTAATTAATATATGGGAGATGGTAAAAATCCACACAGAAGTTAGAAGAATTTCAGAATTATGGTGATTATGCAAGCTTGGTTCATTTCCATGCATGTAGGTATTGTGATCTTGGACTACGTGGTCACATTTTGTCTCTGACAGCCTGCCTGCCACAATGCGCAGGCTGGGTGCACAAGGGAGACAAATTAAGATTGCATGTGCAGCTGTAAATGTGACATTTGGAAAGTCTGAAATAGAACAGAAATAGCATTATTTTAATGTAGCTTTTTGTACACACATGTATACAAATAAGCTTGTGGCTTATGTTCACCTCTCAGGTGCTGAGGCTTTGATATTTGTTGTATTTAGTGGCTCTGTACTTGTCACTTCTAGAAACGGGTGTTCAGCACAGTGGTGGAATGAAGATTCAGTTCCTCGGCTTCTTGCACCTAGATAAGGTCTGTTTCACTGCACCTTGAATCAAATTATTGTTAATGTTAAAGATACGTTAATTCATTGCAAGTCTGGAAAAACACGTACTATTGATTGTGTTCTGCCTTAGTAAGAATTTTTCCCAGTTTTCCCTTCCATGTCCTCATCTGTAATGGCCTGCCTGCTGAATAGCACTTTTAGGCAGCATTACTGTGGGTCCAACTGTTTGTAAAATTTGATAAGTTGTTCAATAAATACCAGATTTTCTTTTTATAGAAGAAGAAATACTTTTATAAGCCTTAACTAGTCAAGTGACGAAAATAAAGTTTATAAAGCTCATACTGTGTGAGCTCACATTGTATGAGCATCTTGAAAGATGACCAGAATGACTTAGACATAGTGGCATCCAGCTACTCTATTTGTCTGTGCGTGTCTGAGTTACTGAGTATCCCAAACTTGTATGCACAAACCGTGCTTGCCCTGAGGGGATACATATACATCACTTATTTTGAAATCTGGGCTTTGAATGATAAAATAATAAACAAATATTAGTCTGTTTGTTGACAATAGAATGCAAAATTGGATTAGACCATAACGTCTCTTTGAAAGAACACATTTGTTAATTATTTCTTAGGAAGTTTTTAAAAAAAGACATTGTGAGAAGTAAAGTCAAAGCCTTACCTTGCATAGAATCTGCTTAGGTAACTTTAGGAAAAATGGGGTGGGAGGGTAGTTGCACAAAGAGGTAGGCTTCAGGGAATGGAAAATGGTATTTTTTGGCTCTGCTACCTATGGTTAAATGAATGCCACTGACTTAATGGGAAGAGAAAGTGATAAGGAATGTAGTGGCTGCTGGGAAGCGTGAGCTATCATCTGCTTTACTCCAAGCCGGTAGCCCTCAGGGTGGATTTGCAGCGTCCTAGATGAGCTTGGAAGACATCAGCCTGTCCTAGCATGGTGACAGGAGAGATGGAGGAGATGCGGGAATGGCGCGTTTTACAGCGTTGCTGGACCAGCCATAGTCAGACCTCACAGGTCTTCTTGCTTATTTTCACCTGCACTGCTAATGAAGCTTTTGCATGCTCTAGAGCAGCCATAAATCTGTGCACAATCTGTTACTGCTTTCTTCAAAACCTAATACTCCCCCTTTCATATCACTTAGTACATTTCAATCAATACACCACCTTATTCTATGAAATGCGTTACTAAGGTGTACATTGAGACAATTGCTTTATTATTCTGATTGCATTAAAAAGCTGCAGCTGGAATATGCAAAAAGATACTGCGAATATTTTGCGTCCTCTGTTATCACGACCGTTGCTTAATTCCTTAATGAAGGTACAAATGGCTTATTCCACTATGGAAAGGGAAAAGAACATTGTTTGACCATATGGTGTCATCTCCATACAGGAAGTTTAAAACAGAGTGAAACTGTTTCTCATAGATATGACAAAAAGCGAAAGCATTTTACCACAAAGTGATGACTTTTTTTTTGAAGAAGGTGCTCTTAATCCCAGAAACAACATAAGTATGACATGATGTGGCAGTTACCATGGCAACTAATTATTTTTTATTGAACAACAAGAATAAGCACAATAGCTTCACAAAACCCAGCGTATCTTGGCAAGCAAGTTAAAATATCCCGGGGCACCATCAACATGTGCAGTTATAATTTTTAGTTTCCTTTTCTTTCAGAGGTTTTTTATTTTTTTGAATATGAGCAAATACCTTTGATTGTGGGTCAGAAAAGGTATGTTACTTTCTCATCAGACTTCTTCCTTTACCAAAGTCTCCTCTCAACGTTGTTGCACTACTGATGCGTCGTGGTCATTTAAGTTAAATAGATGTCTGCCTTGGTTATGCACTTGAATTGATGAGCGCACATTTCAGAAGTAAGGAGTGAAAGGTTGACAATTTAGCTGACAGGAGAACATGACAAGGAAAACAGAACAGATGGGGGCCTTGAAAATACCATTCTCTAGAAGTATGTGGAATCAATTTAATCCACAGTAATAGTACAATGAAGAATCTTATTCTGTAATTACGAGACTGAAAGAGAGATGGTTTTGATCCAGATATTATTGATTTAGTAGACTGTGGTTAATAAAGTAATTCAGAAATCGTAGTGTCTGATTCAGGCCTGGCTGAAGTCAACTGCACATTCTTTTATTTAGAGATCCTTTTAATAAATTGGAATGAACTTTAATGAACATCACGCTGAATACATGAGTCAAGGGTGATGTATTGATGTTACCGAAGTTGATGGAATTTTTGCTGTGTTTGCACAGTGTTGTCCAGATAGAGAGGCAAGGAAAAAGACCATGACACACTTCTTCCTTTAACATCCAGAAGTATGTGGGTTTGGATAGATTACTTCAGAAAAACTGATGTTTGCAGTAGCAAATATCACAGTGAGTGAAGATTCTCATCCTATGATGGCTTGCATGTATATAATTCAGTTTGTATAATTCACTATGCTAAATTCATACTCTCACTCCTGTTATTGCAGACCATCTTGAAGGCAAGTGTAATAGCCTCAATAGCAGTACTGCTGCTATAGTTTCAATTATGCATGCAGGCTCGTCTGAGGACAAATTAGATATACTGCCAAAGCCAAAACATTTCAGGAATTTTTCCATCTCCATTTGATATAGCAGAATGAAAGAAGAAAATCTCCATCTCGGTTCTACTGTTTAGGATGACCTTATAACTGAATATCACTCGTTTAATTCTAGCCTCAATTAGGGAAAAAAAAAATTATCCCTCAACCACATATTCAACCTCAAAGTCAATCTTTTGGTTTGGTTCAGAGCCGGTTGTGTTAAACCAGTTAAGGTCAGATTTAGTCTGGAGAGGCTGCAAAATTACAGGATCAAATGACACATGATGTACTGTGAAACTGAATTGCATTAGAGGTTGCATAAACAGAATTAATATTGCTTAACGTTCCTCCAACATCTGAAGCCGTAAGAAATCAGAGTGAATGTGATTGAGAATCTCCATCTGTAGAAGTACAGTTGTGTGACGGAGGATTGAACAAGACCTGCCAGGAAGGCTCCCATCTCACAGGAGGTGGTGCTCATGTTCAGGAGGGTCTTTTTCTTTGAGTCATGGCTGAATCATCAGGCCAGCCTGCGGGTTAGGGGAAATGGCTGCTGAAAGGAACAGGACAAAATATCCATTGTCGTGCTGTCACTGTTGGCTGTCTTTTCACTGAAACACAAAAGAGAGGCTTACTTGTTCACTGCTGTTGAAGATTTAGTGGTTCTGTTTGTAGAGTTGGGAGTGCCAATTTAAGTGCCCTGCACCAATTCTGATTGAGATGAATTAATTCTGCTGGCCCAAAAATGCTCCTGAGAAGCTCTGTCCGACTGTGCTAGTAAGAGTGACTAAAGTGTAACTTGTCTACCGCCAACTTTGGTTAACACCAGTATAGCAAGTTACTAATTTTGGTAGTTAGTCCCTAGAAAGTCCCTATTTGCTTCTGCTGATGTGGGTACAGAGACGGTAACCTCTGAGGAAGGGGAGAGAGAATAGGTTGTGGGGTGTTAGCAATTCTCGTATCTCTTTAGGATGAATAGCTGGAGCTTCCCACTAGTTTTGTCAGGCGCCTGATTCTTCAGTTGTTAGTGAGTACATGTAAGTAGGATGATGGTGAAGAAACTCCTCACATCCTCTCTATGTATGAAAAGACTTGGCTGTGTGATCATCAAGGGGGGAAAGCAAGACTGGGAAATAGTGCTAGCTGGAAAACTAAAATGTTGACACACACCCCCCCTAATGAAAGTAATTTTAAAATTTATGTAAACAGTTGAATTTTCATTCATAAATACTTGTATTTATGAATTATATCACAGTGAATGTCAAGATGGCAGAAGTACTTGGTCCCGTTGATGTGATTTACTATAGCAAAGCCTGGAGTGTTAAAAACTGTTTTCAGAAAGATGCCTAGTCCATTCTAAAAACCATAAGTGGGATGGTGGCCTGTGCAGAAATACTGGTTTCATTCATGAAATGTAGAGTATTCAGCAAACTGACACAGAAGCCAGGAGACATATAGTTCTGTGATGACAAACTATAAACAAGCCTTTGTGGAATCTGCAGTGAAAAGGAATCATTTGTTAGAAAGATGCATGCTTTCTCAAGCTTTTTCATTTTCTTTCTGGCATCTGTACGAGGTACTCCAGCCACCACTAACAGAGCAATGCCTGGAGGAGTCTCTGAGAGCTGAAATTGCGGCACAAAGGGCGGGAGACTGGGCTGAGAGGATCTGTGTAACTGCGGATACACACCAGCTGAGAATGTAATTCTAAGTGTGGGTTGAGGTGGTCATAGCTCAAAAATAAGTTTATTTTTATCATTGAACTAAACCCATGCAGGCAGTAGATGTTGATTTCACATTCCTCAGCCAGCACTCGTGAGAGTGATCCCTGTCATACGTGTAGGCAACAGAAGTCAACTCTCGAGCGACTACAGGTTGTGGGTCAGACTGTCATTGACTTCTTCACTTGCTTAACATGATTATATTGTATCTAGGAGTGGGATGCTGACAGCGTTTTTTCCTTGTTGCTGTTGGAGGACAAGGACAATAGGCTGCAAATTAGAAGTTCAGGGCAAATCAGTTATGTTATGTTTAAACATTATTTTGAAATGGAATATAAAATGACATAATGTTATAAGGAAACAGATTTGACTGCCCAGTCACCTTTATACCATGCTGGCAGGGATGGAGCCTTGGAGGAATAGCATATTACATTATGTTTATGCCCAACTCAATATTCTTTTACAGTATCGTAACTTTAAAGGTGCTTTTGTTGTAAATGAGAATCAGGAGCTGAGAATTTTTTGCTGATGATTTTCTTTGGCATTTTCTCCCGTAGTGAAATGCTAAGAATGCAATATCCAGTGCTGTATTATCATACAGCTGACTTTCTTATACATTGGTACCTGGCTTCATATTTACCAGAAGAAATACTTGGCTTTATCACACGGGCTTTTGCTGAGAGATTTAGTCCTGTAGCTAAGTGACATGATCTGTATATCACTTATAATTAGTGTAAGAAAACATTAAGGGGAAAATAGTGTCTGCTATTGCCAACAATTTTTTCAGTAGAGGTCTATGATACAGTCGGATTTTTCTAATGATAAATATCAAGCCATATAGAAAGAGTTAGGAAGATCTGTTCCTAAAAGGGTAAATGGTGTGCAGGGAATTGCAGCACTCCTGCTGTAAGGCCAAAAATGTCTTGACTTCATACTACTCTTTTAACCAGAAATGCATCTGAGTATGTTGCAACACAGAAGGAAACTAGACCAGAATCATGTAAGTTGTAAGTAGAATAATAATACAGTACTTCTCAGTGATACATACTCCCTTCCCTTCCCAACCTGGCAATCTTCATTTACCACAAATTTCTCTCCCTTCCAAAGGATTTTAAACGGGAAGTAGCAATAAGGGATGTAGCTGAAGTGTGGCAAAAGACACTTGTGTCAACTTTGGCAAATAAAGGTTTACATCTACTTAAAAACTCTGCTGAGTACTATAGCTTAGACCTGCTCTGTTTAAATCACATTGTGGATATATCTATACTGCAGTGTAGTGGAAAATACCCAAACTAGTGTTAAATTAGTTGCTCACATACCAATAGCAGTCTAGCTATGGAGACACTTAGCACCAAGTACCTAATTAGCTGACATTGAGCTCCATGCTGCTTCAGGCAGAACAATGGATGCACTATGGATGCATTACGTACATCATTTAACGTTAATTCAGAAAACTGCATCATTGCAAGAGTAATGGCAGCTGTAGGCTGTATCTTTTGACAGCCGTGTATTTTCTGAAGCAAACCTCTCTCCAGAATAGGAGTAGAGGAAACTGTTGACTATCTGTAGAAGAGGCATCTGGCAGGGAAGGAGCTCTTCATGCTCGCAGACTTAAAAGTATCTTCACCAAAGCCTTCAGTTTTCTTTAGAGATCTATAAAGTAGCCCTTCTGGGCTTCTGGGTATGTGATGTGAAACCATGCTTCCAGTTGTTTCTGAGTGCCCTCCAGCAAAAGTTTGAACTGGCGGGCAAATCTCATGTTGTTAGCACTTGCTTTACTTTTCAAGAACAGTAATTAGGCACTCAGATACTGGGGCCATGACTGTTCCAATCTGAATAAAGCAGCACAATGAATTGCCTCAGCAGCATGTTTTGGAGGAGTAGTTTTTCCTCCTACCCTTTGCCTCCTACTCTGAAGTTTGTAAGAGATCCTGTGTGTATTGCAGCAAAAGTATGGCATGCGTTGATTGTGCTGAGGGCATTTTCTCACAGGCAGCCAGCAAGTACACTTCAGTGGCAACACACGAGGACTGTAGTGAAAGGAAAAAATTTCTCTTTTATCTGAACTTCAGCTGGAGTCAAAGCAGTGAAAGATGCTGAGCGGTCTTGTTTTAGCCTCGTAAAGCACTTTTAACCATGTGCTTAGGAGGCAAGTTTGTGTACAGTCCCATTGACATCAGCGGCACTTCGCAGCACCTAGGCCAGTGCATTTCCGCCTGACTGGATCAGGCCTCTGACATACAACTGCTTTTGCTATTACAGAAATACGGGTTAGGAAAACCCACCACAGCTGGTTCATTTGTCACTTGAAGAGCCAGCTGATGTAGGCAGAAATGAGCTTTTGTCTGCATTGAGGACCTGTAATACTGAGCAGTGTGAGTGGTGGCGTGAGCTCAGGTCCTCCTCAGAGGTGATGTGACTAGTGCAACTCACTGAGTCACTCACACCTTTACGTCTTGTCCTGCAGGGACTTCCTGTGCTGGACATTATAGGTGGTTATATTCCCATGGAAAGACATCCCCTTTCCATCAGGCTCCTTAAGAACTAGCCCTAGCAGGCCACACCTGATTAATTTAAAAGGTGATTATCACAATCTGTAACACCGTTCTTGGACTGCAGACATTGCAAGGACAAATCAGAGCAGAATTTGGCCTGTGAACTGTAGTTTACAGATAATATAGTATT
Source organism: Fregata magnificens (assembly GCA_013389945.1). Lineage (NCBI taxonomy): Eukaryota > Metazoa > Chordata > Aves > Suliformes > Fregatidae > Fregata > Fregata magnificens. The sequence continues at coordinate 78,985 of WAAD01023295.1, read as the reverse complement.
AAATTGAAATGTCATTTATTGGAGAAGCCCTCAGAAACAGCTTCTGAAATCATGATATTTGGAAGAGCAGCAGCCAGTCAAGAATACGTATGTGCTCCATCCTGTGTATGGAGGTGCAAGGCTGACATGCTAGTCACCCTTCTCATCTGTGCACTCCATACTGAGTAGAGACCCATTGCAATAACCGCATTTAAGTATGGCATGCACACCTCTAGCCTTGTCCTCATATGGCAGCGGCAGTAAGAGGTTGCTCCTCCTGCCCTGGGCGCTGTGCTTGGGACTAACTAATCTGGCAGGTTAAGACACACATTCCCCCTTACAGGCACTCTCTGGAACTGCCCCGTTCTCTGCAAAACACGGCAAGCAGCAGCGGGTCCATAAGGCATATTTGAATCCTTAGCATCTCCTAAGTCTCCTACAAGCTGGGCAAGAACACAGTGAGAGTGTATGGACTTGGCTGTGCGAAGCACAGGGTCAAATGCAGAGGAGTTGCTGATTTAGTGTTAATCCTGTAACTAAGAGTTACAAATTAGAGAATACCCCACAGCTGCACATTTTTCAAAGTAAGATATATTTACAAATGTACACATACACATATACAAATATATTATTTATTTCATTAAGGACATTCACTGTCATCTTGAAGTATTGAACATTTAATGCAAAACACTAAAGGAGGTTATGAAAAGGAATGTTTAATCCTAGCATTGTTGAAGCATTTCTTGGCATCTACTGTTTTTAGCGTTACAAAGGGTCAAGAGAAGAGCTCAGGATCAGCTGTATGCTTAGAATTTTTTTGGCAGGATGGAGTTGACTGAACACTTTAGCTAAGCAAGGAAGATGGGGGGGTCAACATGAAAAATTGGAAATGACATATCGGGGCAGCCTTAATCAGACACATGCAGGCATGGGTCAATTCTCTTGACAACATATCAAGCTCAGAATCACATGGATCCAAACCCCCATGTATATTGGCTGTGAGTGTGGAGCTTTAGATCAAGTTTAATTGCAGTTTAGCAACTTTTCATAGAATCATAGAATCATAGAACCATTAAGGTTGGAAAAGACCTCTAAGATCATCAAGTCCAACCATCAGCTAACACCACCATGACTCCTAAACTAGGCCCTGGAGTGCCACGTCTATACCTTTTTGAACGCCTCCAGGGTTGACGACTCCACCACCTCTCTGGGCAGCCTGTTCCAATGCCTAAACACTCTTTTGGTAAAGAAATTCTTCCTGATGTCCAGTCTAAACCTCCCCTGTCGCAACTTGAGGCCATTTCCTCTCGTCCTATCGCTAGTTTCTTGGGAGAAGAGTCCAAGGCCTGCTTCACTACAACCTCCTTTCAGGTAGTTGTAGAGAGCGATAAGGTCTCCCCTCAGCCTCCTCTTCTCCAAGTTAAACATCCCCAGTTCTCTCAGCCGCTCCTCATAAGACTTGTTCTCCAGACCCTTCACCAGCTTCGTTGCCCTTCTCTGGACACGCTCCAGCACCTCAGTGTCCTTCTTGTACTGAGGGGCCCAAAACTCAACACAGTATCTGAGGTGCGGCCTCACCAGTGCCGAGTACAGGGGCACGATCACTTCCCTACTCCTGCTGGTCACACTATTCCTGGTACAAGCCAGGATGCCGTTGGCCTTCTTGGCCACCTGGGCACACTGCCGGCTCATGTTCAATGTGTAATTGGAACATTAAAGAATAAGGCAGCTATCCATGTTATTCTGTAAGCCTGGGATGGATAAAGCAAATGAGTAAGTACATCATATTAATGTTTTCATTTATATACAATATGGATGTGTACGTGAATGTGTGTTTTTATGTGTATGTGCACACATACCCAAGGCTACGTAGTCATCTCTCTAGAATATTTGCAAGACTTATTCAATAACATCATTTTATTAGATCAGTTCTTCCCTTTCATTAACACATGTTTCTATATGACATGGTACAACAATGACATGTAAAAAAAATCTCAGAGCATACAAAATGCAAAGATCTGTATAAATTAGCAGAAGAAGAAGACATAATGCTTCAGTCAATTTACTCAAACCTCTTTTAACACTTTCAAGAAAATAGGCAAAGGATAGTGAGAACAGAGATGCAAACTCTTGGAGGCTGCAATTGTAGTTAATACCCACAAAATCCCTACATTTCAGTGCCTAGTAAAACGCTATAGGCTGCTATGTTTTTTGTCACCAGTGGATTTTATAGACCATTTTAATGATGTGCAAACCTTTTACAATTAGTAAGCAATTATGAGTCGGTTGAGGAAGTTGCACAACACTGCGGACTTTGTCTGATAGTTTACTCATTTTGTAGACAAATATGTTGTCAGCCATTCAGTATAGGTCCTAGAGAGATTCCTTTGGAGATGTCTAGAAATCAGTACTCGGAACAGTGAAATTCACCCCATTATTGACTGAGATTAAAAACCAAACAAACTCTATTGGGGATCGGAAGGTGCATCTGCTATTTGAAAAGCATAGTTTAGTGCTCCATAAATTCAAGCGGCATCACTCATGCGATCTTTGGAATCAATATTTGAATAAGCAATTGTCACATCTGCCACTGCTGCATTGAGTAATTGAAAGTCATTGGTTTTGAGGGGTTCCACGGGCAACGCAGAGTCAATGTGCACTGATATGTTTTCTCTAATCAATAATGTGGGCAATAGTCAATCTTCTTGGCTGATAAGCACAGCTGCAAGTTAAAATCAGATTTTTTACTATTAGTTTTAGTATATACGATATCACTTTTTATGGAAAGTAGGTCCATATCCAAAGAAGGATAATGATAAAAGCATTAGAAAGAGAGACAGGTTCAGTTGACATATTTGTTATTTCTTTTGCTAAGGATAAATTTTGCAGGGCACTAGCAGATCTTCCCTGACAGACTATAAGCAATAAAACAATTACTAGAAAGAGTGGCTCTTGTGTAATTCAAAAAGAAAATAACAGCAGATGAAAAAAGCAGCAGGAAACCCCACGTGGGGAAAAATGCCTTGTGGTGTTGATACACTGAAGTGTTTCCTTCATGCTCTTGAGCAGATATGTTTAATTTGGGAACAGTGTTCCCCAAAATGGCTCAAACCTCTCTGCAGTCCATCTGTGTCCAATCCCAGAGCAGCTCTGCCCAGGGGCAGAAGAGCCAGGCTCTGCCGTGGGCTTCAGCAGGGCTCCTGGGGTGCAGAACCCTGTGAGCCTTCCCAGCTGAGCAGCGGCTTGTGGGGCTCTTGGTGGTTTGCCCCACCCAGCAGTCAGATGTGGAAATACCTCCAGTTGTTCTTGGCAGGTCAATGTGTCCCTTGGCTGAAGCTCTAAGTCTCTGTTTTGCTTCTGATTCCTCCTCCAACTAGCCTGCCTGGGCTTCACTGGCTGTCTTTGATCCCTTTTGCAAATCCTGCTTGTCGTACATGTGCCCTGGCTCCCTGACCCTTCGCTTGGCTTCTCATCATGCTTTATACTAACCCTTAGGCTCAGTAGTTTTGGGTTTCTTGGCCCAAAGTGTGATCATGCCTTCCTGTTTAAACCCTTGGCTGAGCCAAACTCTTTTTTTTGTCTTTGGTTTTGGGCAGAGAGATGCCTCCCTGTGTATCTGCGCCTACTTCCAAACCCAGCTGTAGCCTGGCTCTGACCCGCAGGGCCTGACTGCCCATGTCCTGCCTGCCAGTCTTCAATATTCGGTAAGATCCGTGGTTTTACATGTGGGGACATAGAAAAAGGATTTCTCCCTCTGGAGATCATTTTGAGTTTGTTGTGAAAGTTGGGCGTATAACATGGTACATCTGCACAGATGCAGTTATGTCTATGCTGTTGGCGTAAATAGTCCCCATATATAAAACATGGCTTATGCATTCCTAACACTGCTAATACGGCTGCAGTCACTGGTCATTTGCATGCACATATCTCTTGCTAATAGGGGTCAGGTGTAGTTTAAAGTCAGTCAGTAGCACTTCATTGAAAATATTTCCATGGATCTTTTTAATTAAGAAATGATTTTTCATACTGCTTTGTATTCTAAGACTTAATATAATATCCTATAACAATATAATGCCCTATAACTCCTCCACTGTTGCATGCATATGCTCACATTTTCAGTAGATCATGTGATACCATGGGCAAGAAAAGCACCCGAAAAAGCAGGGAATCAATCAGTCTCAAACAGCATCACCCTCACATCCTGCAGTGAGCTGCTGAGCGGAGGATTTATCACCCAGCAGAATGAATGTCTCCTACCGTAATCACAAAACTTCATCACTATTTCAAATGAGATACAAACAATGTGTGGGAGTTGTGCTGGTGTTGCCCATAGATGGCTGTTTGTATCCGTCTCCCCGAGCACAACTGGAAGTGGAGAAGGAGTTGGCTCTCAGAAGGCCCTTCCGGTGCGGTGGCAGTGCAGGTTGCCCTCAGCTGCCACCAGATGACAAAGACCTCTCAGGAGGGTGCTCTGGCCTCCACACACACTCAGACAGGGTGGGTTTTCTTAAAGTGAAGCCTGCTTGGCTGCATCCCTCTCCCATTGTTTTTGATCCTCTGAGGAGCTGGGTTTCTTACAGATCTTAAGATAATGTCTATGGAAATGTGTGGTTTTGGCGCTGGAGTCCTCAATCTTGATCCTTACGGGTCCCTTCCAACTTGAGATATTCTGTGATTCTGTGATCTCTGGCATTGACCAAGATGGCAACTGTAGCAGGGGACTGCAAACAGGGCTGCGTTCCATGCATCGGGGAGCAGGAGGGCAGCAGCAATCAGAAGCAATGACCTGCTGTGTATAACGCCACATATATGAAAATAACCAGTGACTGTGTCTGAAATGAATCATCCATAAGCTGAAGGTTTGATGAGCCAAACTTTAAAGGTATAAGCTAGAGGAAAAACATGTTCCCTATAGACACAAATTAATCTATTTTACTCTGGCTCTGTGTCATTGTTGTTGTTTTTGTTTTTTACTTGAGCAAGAGACTGTTCTGACTCAGACTTTAATTTGTGAATATGTTTCCAATATTCCCCTGGTGAACATAGCATAGCACGTATAAATAGATTCTTACTACGAAGCAGAGTGCCAACATGTAACCCAAATCCTTGCGTTTAGGTTTTACATCTCATTTTCAGATGTTCACTTTCCCAAGATGGATTTTTTCTAATGGCGTAACTTCATAGTCCAGCCCAATGATTTTGGCATTAAATATATCTAAAGAACTTCACATGTATGCTGAGTACAGTGTTTCTGGGGAATGGCATTTGAATTGGGTTGAAGTTTAGTAATATGAAACAATAACTTCGAGCTAAAAAATCCTGAAAGTAAAGAAAAATGTAGTACTTTGAAATTTAATTATATTACGTAAAAATAAAATGCCAGTGCTAAGTTAGTTACATTAATGAATTACATTTATTGGATTTACCAGTATGAACTAGAATTGCACGGCCAACTTCAGAGGTGGGTAAAGATGCAATTTACAGCTCTGGTGGATTAACTGCAGTGGTTTCAAGAACTGTCACTCCTGTTGTTCCACCCACCCCTTTTCAGGTATCCATGTATCATCAGCGGTGGTTTAAAGTAACACCCTGGGCAGTAAGCTGTGGCATCTCAAGCGTAACTACATCCCATTTGGCTGACATTAACCTCTGGCAGAAGGATGAGGTAGAGACCTAGAAACACTGATGTTTTAAACTGCCACTCCTAAATCTACACAGCTTGACTCGCAAAGCTCTTTCATCTTCTTCTCACCCTAGGAATGCATCTAGGCTCACGTAGGTTGAGGACCTGAGCATATAGATGCGTAGGCCTTTGCAGATCAGACTCAGAATGGATAGATATGATAGATATGTCAAGAGACAGGAATTTTTCGGATGAAATGTGCAGTAGACGTCAGAATCCAATTATATTGGTGGACTGTTTTCAACTGCCTGCAGTGGTTTTTAAATCTAATATTGTGAATATGTATTTTTATTCACTATAAAATGCTCCAGAAAGAAAGCAGAGAGTTTTGTGCAAAGCCAGCTGTATATGTTTGAAAGTGAGGTCATAATTACCTATACTTATTCATACCTTAAAAAGTAGTTAATGCTTTATCAAGGCAAATATTTGAGCTGATCAGTCTATGAAAATATTTCTTTCATCAGCATAAACTGGGTGGAAAAATATCTTACTAAGAAATAAGAAAAATTCTTTCCAGGAGTTGGTGATACTATGAATTGTCATGCTCAGGGTAACACTTCTGTGAATTAACAGACAAGCAGCCTTGGAAAACTCAAGAATAAATTAAAAAATCGATGGTTTAACGTGAAAACCATTTTTTCATGTTGTTAGAATTAGGCCAGATTCTTCTACCTTTGGCTTTACAGTACTACCAGCTTTCACACTTTTATCACGAATGATGAAATACTGATGTTTGGAGAAGCTCATCCTTTAAATAAAAATCTTAGCTTTTACTTCAGAAAACAGATCTATGCCTGGATAAAAAAGCTTTAAATATGACCAGTGCTTATACAAAAATAGTCTAGAACCACGCAACAAAACGAGACCAGTCATATATCTTTTTGGTAATTCACTAATTTGTATCAGAATCTTATTATTAGGTGAACAAGATCAAGATACGATCACTCATTCCCGATGGTTATGTCCAGCTGCTGTGATCAAACCATATTTAATAGCTGGAGAAGCTGAGCGTGGTAGGGAGTTGGGAATCTCAATGTAGGCTGTGATTCGTAGTCAAGGGGAAGGAGAGGAAAGTGGAGATGCTAATGTACACAGCAACCAAACCAGGTGAGCACAAGATCAAAGTCCACCTGAAGATGAGGAAATGGAGATGACTGTGAAATACCCAACCAATATGAATGGCAAGAGCAGAATGAGGGGCAAGGCCAAAGAGAGACACCCACAAAATTTCTAAGTTCGTCTCATGATTTTGAGGGGCTTGGTTTGTGATTCTTACAGTACATGGCAATGCTGTACTTACGCGACTAGCTACATTGTTCTCCAACTAAATATATGTGTAAATTTTCTTGGGGGATGACATTAAGCATTGCACAATAGATTATTTCTACAATAGCTAGAATAGCTCTGCATACCGAAACTATTCTCTTAGAATAATGTCCGTTTTTTGTATTTGCCTTAGACTGCTTTTCAAACAGCTAGACATTTCTTGTGCCTAAACATTTTTTGTCACTGCTTGTTTTCTGTATGATATGTCTGGAAGATTGGTGTTTATCTTCTGATTGTCCATTATCAATTTTAAATCTGAATGGCACGTGCACAGCAATTTGTCCCTGCCTCTGGCAGCAGATTGTCAAGAAGGATTATAAAGTATTGCACTGTCTTACATGGTAAAAGCTATTCTACTATTGAGGTGAAATTATTTGATTAGCTCAGGAAGCTAATAGTTCGTAAATAATTGAAGTCTAAACTCAACCCTTCAATTGGATAAGGTTCAACATCATGAGAGATTGTATATGCTTCAGTTTTGTTGCTGAGGGCTTGAAAATATACTGTGTAGATATCAAAGAGCTGTCAAGCAAGATTTCTAACAGGCTGAGTGCATTGAGAAAAGAGTTAGTTAAAGTCGAAGCATGAGTGATAGTGTTTGCATAGTAAAGCAGTGATTATAGCACTGCCGGACTGTAAGGATATGACTAATGTTATACTGAGCTAGTAATGCTTATGAAGCTTGAAAAAATGCACAACACAAATTATTTTTCTCTCCTGAAAATGACATTTGAAGTCTACCCAGAAAAACTGAATTGGTTCCCACATGAAGCCCTGCAGGGAAAAAAATATATGCCAAAGGCAGACAGGAGGAAAGTATAGTTGTTCGCAAACATATGACTACTACTCAGCTTGGCTTTCAGTACATAGTGAAGTTTTGTGGACAGTCAGCTGCCGAAGGTCCTACTTGTAGGGTCTTCAGGGCATCCATTTGGCCTTTCTGATCTGAACTGCGCAGAGAGGTTTCTTGTCATTTGCTATTGCTCCTCAACCCTCAAGCACGGGTGTGCTTTTAAAGTGGTGGCAGTTTGCTGCACAGTCAGTGTGCCTTGGTGAAAAAAATCTGGACAATTTAAGGGAGTAACTCCTAATGAAGATGAGTGAAACTTGGGGTCCTTATTCTCTTGGAAAGGTGGGAAGACTTTCCCATGGAATCGCTGCACTATTGTGCTATCTGCAAGCTAAGGCAGGGGCTGGGCAGCGTGCACTGGACACCTGACTTTCTTTATAGTCTTGGCACAGATACCTGGCCAGGGAAAGGGAAATTTTTAGAAAAAATATGAGTAGTTTATAATCTAGATAGAGATGAGATATAGTAATTTTCAGGTGAAAATGATGAGTTGAAGGTGCATTCCCAGTGAGCCTTCCCTTGAGGAAGGGATTTTTTCCTGTCTCTCTGTGCTATTTATAGATTGTGATTGCTCCCGGTAGTGAAAAGTAAATTTCTTTTAAAGAATTGTAAGTCTTAAAATGATAATGATGCTTCAAAAGCATTATGTTTGCATTGCTTTCTTCATCAACAAATTTGAGATCATCAGGTGAAAGGTTAACTAAAAATACAAAATAAAGGGTGATTTATTGTCAGTCAATATTTTGGCATCCTTTCATTTGCTGTGTAGTTTTATAGAAAAGTAGTTGGTTGCTTTTTATTTCTTTCTCCACCTATCCTGATTTTCAAGTGCTGTTTAGGTAATTGGGGTAGTTAGTTAGCACCTGCAATATAAATACTCTTGTTATTGGGTAGGTATAGAGGAGGATGAGTCCTTTATGAAGCTGATACGCTAGGAAGGAGAAAGTAGGGAATTGTAAAGCTACACTGACAAAGTAGAACAAGACTTCTCAAAAGTGTAGTTAATTTCATCTTGTTTCTCTAAAGATGATGACAGAGGAACTTGTTGGGAGACTGGCCTAGGTCAAAATTCCTACTCCTGCGAGGAGTGGTGATGAGACCACCAGCTGGAGGGGCATCCCTCGCCCCGCACACCAGGACCACGCTGTTCAGAACAAGCACGCAGGTCACTGAACAAGCAGTGGGAAGCAGAGGTTTGCCCAGGTTGCCCATGTTGCTCCAGTAGCTGGTCCCTGCCCTCCTGCAGCATGAGATGGGTGAGCAAGCCACAACTGCTTCTTGTTTGAGACACCTGCAGCCTGTAAACCAATTTACCTGTGCAGAGAGCAGACTCTGCTGACTGAAAGGGTCAGACTGTGAACCCTCCCAAGAATACTAAAGTTTACTTAGTCTGGAGATTTGGAGTGTGTTGGTAATTAAAATGAAGAGATTTCCCTTGGAAGTGGAGGTTGTTTTGCTACCTGGTTCAGCTCTCTTGTGGATTCTCTTTCTTTTGTGTTTTTTTTTAATGACTGATGTAGCTGTATTTTAGGAAGGCAGGTCTAGGCATATTGCCTGAAGACTCCAGGACTATGGGGGGGGTAGGGGGTAGATACGATGTAGTCTTACTGATTTCAGATGTATTTCTTTAATAAATGTTGGAGTTAAAGCAGTACCCTGGGATCTAATCGAGCAGAAGCTCCTGGTGCACTTTTCCTGAATGGCGTGCAAAACTGTGAGATGGGAGGTAGACTACGTCCCACAGATGTTTACAATCCAGGCATCGTTAGGAATACTAGAAAAAAATGCTATATGCAAAGCATTTATGGAACTGAGTTGCCAACTATATGTGGGCTTCTACAAAGAAACCACGCAGATGGTGTCATTAGAAAAAAGTTTTGAAATGCCTGGTATGTTCAGGCCTTTCTGGTTTCCTCAGAGGTGCTGATTTCTTGACTTCAGATGGCTAGCATGTAAGCCATGACTTCAAACCTTATAATCAGGAAAGAGAGGAGAGATAGCTTTTGCCTCCTGAATTTTGGTTTTGAAATAAAAGTGTATTTTAAGTCAAGAATACCTCTTCAGGACATCACAATATCTGAGAGTCATAATACCACAGACAACGTGAGTTGGGTACAGATCTTCTTGGCATGTTGTTAATCTTGGAGCCTTCATCTTATCATGGAGCTGGAGAGTCAGTGCAGAAACTCCCCAACCGTCTCTATCAGAAAATTTATTTCAGATAGAGTTGTAAGTACTCAGTAGGGGTCCAGTTTTAGACAGCCTTAAAACCTGACCTTTAAAAGGTGCTATTTCAAACACCTTCAGTAATTGTACCTCTGGAAAGCTTCATTCCTGCATCTCTCTCTCATCTGTATGGTCCTGCAGTCTGTGATCATCTAATTTATTTTGGTGGGATTTGAAGTTTATTACCATTTGATTGTGTGGGTTTTTGCTTGTCTGATTTCTGTGTTTTCTTGGTAAATGCCTGCAATAGTAAACTGTTCTTCCTTACCTCAGAGTGTTTTGCCATATTCTCACAACCTGGTTACCTGCCTTTGAGTAATAATTGCTCCTTGACCATTCTGAAAACAAAGATGCTATCAAGACAGAATTGTTACTGAGGATTCACACACACACACACTTTTTCCCCTCTGCACTTGATTTATCGTTGTATTGTTCTTGTATAATTTGAAAAATCTCTTTGAAGGTATATTTTGGGATTGATTATGGGTTTTTTTCTTACCATTTCTTCAACTCTTAATTAAAAATGCTAGATGGTGATAGTAAATAAAAAGGAAAATCAATATCAAGATGAACTATTTTAAGCTCATTAGTACACATTCAATTAGGTATTTTGGATTATGGGTAAAGAATGAAAATAGTTATTCAGAGCAAAGGTACTTCAATTAAAGGAAGATTTAATTTTTATTTTTTAAAATCTCAGAAGAAATACGCACCATTTTCACTTTTATTTCCCTTCATGCCGAACATATATAATCCAATCTCTTCTGGAGTTCGAGCAATTAATTCCTACCGCCCCTTATTCACTCCCAGATAAAGCAGCATACAATAGAGTCTTTCCTCCACAGTACATTTAGTGTGCCAAAAATAATGTCTACTTGCAGACACAAGTGTCTTTAGAAGGATTATTTCTGAAGAAAAAATGAAATACTGGTGCCTATTAAAACACATTAATGGGAATGCAACTGATGCAATAAGACTTAATTTTGTTGTAAAGTTTTGGCCTGGAGCCTCACGTCTATCTATTTTGCTCCTAAATAGTACATGTAGAAACAGAGGAATGCAGCAAGGATTTACCCCCACTCTGAGCTTCTTTTGAGTCAGGGGTAAAGATGAGACCATCATCATGATGCCAGAGCCTTTGTGTGGCATGGGAAGACCAAAGTAGGACGTAAAGGGTGTTAAATATCCCATATCTGGTGCCTGGAGCATCAAGTGGGATTTGGGATGTGGCTTTAAGGCTGTAATAGAGGGAGGGGAGCAGCTGCAGAGACAAAGCTGGTGCCTGCAGCGTGGATGAGACCTCTCTTGGGAGAGAAGCTGTCTCCCTCTTACCTACAGCCTTCCCTTGGTGAGATCTCTTCCTGAGATCTTCCCTCTGCCTCCTCTGGGAAAGAAAGAGACATCCATGGAGGACTAAAAGAGATTGGTGAAAACCAGAATGGCAAAAATAAGACCTTTTTCTTCTGTATTTTGTCCTTGAAGCCTTATCTAAACAAACAAACACTACCCTGAATCCGTATCAGGAAAAATGCAAGTTAGGTAATGCTTTGGAAAGCATGTAAGGAACTTTGTTTTGGAGCTCTCTGTGGGTATCGCAGCGGGATCAGATGCTGTGTCTCCATGTGATGACATACTGCCAGTGTCCAGAGAGGTATTTTTGCCCAGAACCAAGCTGCCAAGAAGTCTGAAGGAGAATACCCTTCCAAGTGGTGCAGTGTTTTGTCATTAATTCATACAAATCTGCACAGAAAATGAGCACTATCCCCGTCCTGAAGTCCTTGCATCAGGAGTTTTTTGGCAAGAATCAGGTACCTGACGCACAAGCAAAAACTACATAAATGCTCATTTGCAAAAGGTGTCGGACAAACATAGTTTAAAATAAACAATTAGTTTTTCAAGAACAGATAGCACCAACAGGAAAAGTTGTTGCCCCTCTCATACACATCAAAGTGGAATATTCTAAATACTGTAAGTAAGCAGGAGGTTCTATTCTACTGAACAAATAGAGAATGAATAACTTGATATATAGAGGAATGGACAAGTATCTCAGAAGGTGGCTTCTAATCAGCCAGAAACACTTTATAACCTGCATAATGCAAGGACTATCAGTATGGACCTTAATAGCTGTACTTGAAAGCACAACGCCAAAACCCATCTGTGTGTTACTCACTGATAGTAAAGATGAATGTCAATTAGTTACCCTCTGCACAATCTGATCTGTGCAGGACTTCAGCCGGCAACTGCCTGCAAAGAATGGTCTGCTCATACTGGGCCAGTTGGCGGGACTGGAGCCTTTTTTACCATGCAAATAATCACTATAAATTAATATAAGTATTACCGTATAAGAAATCACTTTGAACCCAAGCTAAGGCATTTTAGAAAGGCCAAATGTGAATAGTATGCATAATCAGTTTGGCCAATCAATTAGTTAATACTGATATAGAGGAAGAATGTGTCGACCTGTTTTCCATTGATACTAAGACCCTTTTATATCAGTTGTTTGGCAGGGAGTTACTGTTCAAAGTTGTTAAAAACCACTCCAAACGTGTCTCCATGTTTCCTTACAGCTGCTATTCATCAGCAAGTTAGGCAAATTCTGTAAAAATATCTGCCAATACTGATTCAGGTTTGCAAATTAATTTTCTGAGCCATGTTCATATCTCTTTTGTATTCCCTTTCCATGAGTACAACTGAAATGTACAATTAAGATGCTCATGGAAAGCGCTTGCACACTCAAGTGCTTGTGGGGATGGAGTTGTAAATTTGCGTGCTCAAATACTGATGGGGAGAGAGTGCTACTTGTGTGCTTAAATGTGTGCACAGGTTTCCATCTCCTTGCAAATTTGGCTCGGGAAATTTTAAGGGTATGCTTTCAAAAACCCCATGGAAATTTTCCCTTTAAATTTGCTTTCTGTGAATATAGTATTTGGAAACTGACTCTAAAGCTGAGCAAAGTATGTTACAGAGCTCTCCAGAGCTGCGTGGTATAATAACATATTCGTCAATTGTAATATTCATAGTTAATGAGGGATTTTAAAAAAAGTTTAAGGATTACTAAATAACACTTAGATTTATCAGTCCTTGGTTATTTCCAATTGTGAAAATAAATGAATTGCATAGAGTGAGATAAACGCTGATTTATTTTTGGAATTATAATGTGTTACAATTCAGGATCAGATTAGGGTCAATTTACACTAAGTCTGCTTTGAAACTATTATATAACTGAGCCGGAGTAGGTCACTATGTCCTGCTCCGCATACAAAAAGCTCCCAGACTCAGTGCCTATAAATAAAGATCAAGCTAAACCAGACAAGCAGCTTGAGTGTAATATTGGGAAGATCATTTTGTGCTACCTTCTGCAAATAATTACACTGGAGTCCAAGTGAGAAAGGAGCACACTATCATCTGGTGTACGCCACGCATACAGAGTGAAAAAGATTATCTTTTGGCATTAATGTCAGCATTAATAAACGACAATTCGTAGCTCTTGGTAAACTCCAGGACTAAAATATGAGCCAGAGGAGTGGGCGATGTCTGGTTTTTATTTACCCATCCACTTACCTATCATATTTTGTGTTGCAGTGTAAGAAGACAAAATAGCATGGCACGGTTTATTTGTGAGATGCTGTTGCCCTAGTTACCAGCCTCATATCAGGGTTGAGGTTGACAGTGTGGGCTCATTCCTTAATCTCAGCTCAGGTTGCTCACAAGGGAAAAGGCTTTAATGTTAACTGAGCCTGTCTTTGGTTTGGGGAGTTAGGCCTTTAACAATGCACCGGGGAATATTTCTTCTTTGCGGCTGTCATAGCTTGTCTGTGGAATGGGAAGGGGGATTGCATCGTGGGGGAGGGCAAACCTCGCTACAGTGAAGCTTATTAAATTGTGGAGGAGGGGATTATTGGTGGGAGCAGAGCTGTGGGCTCAGGCAGCCGTTGGAGGAACCTTTTGTGTTCCAGCCTGGCAGAGGACAGGTTTTTGTTACAAACCCCTTCTATGCAGCTCGGATAGGATTGCTTTGTGCCATGCACCGTATGGCCGAGGAGGGTTTCACTGCAGTTGGAGTAACAGAAGAAGGTGCAGAGTTTGGCTGGGGGATGGCAAGTGTATGCAAATATACTCTCCCTCCTTTAAAGTGCTGAAGAAAAGGATGAATTAATGGAGCTGGTCCCACTCTCAGCTCCGCCAGTCAGGAATGATTCAGCCTAAAATTGTCATCCTGGGTAGGCACCTGCTGTGCTGGAATTAACTCTCTAACTCTGGAATGAGCTCTTAACTCTCAAATTAACTCCTTTTTCTGTGTGAAGTCCCCTGCAACACACAAAAATGCACCTTGCATGCCACCCAGAATCTTTGATAATCCAGGTCATCAAAATGTGTTGATGAGACCGAGCATCTGGTCCTGATCTGCAATGAGGTGCCTCTCCATCCACGTCACCTAGAGGTCTGGCCTCGATGACTTTCTCAGGGGACATTTATCACCCTGATTCAGTCAGCTTCATCCCAAAATACACCGGTAAATGTTGCTTTCTTTAAAGCTTGGCGAGGGGGAACAGGCATCACAGCGATAGCCCCCTTTTCTTACAGTAGCCTAGTGACTGAGCCATAGTCAGCCTGTTGGAGCTCGTATTTGGGTACCTCCTTTACCTGTGGAAGTTTGGATTTGCGTCTTGCTTTCCCTAAGTATTATAGTTATTAAACTGTACCATGTTGGAGGGGACAGTATTGGAATTTAATTAAGAAAGGAAATGCTAGGCTAAATTTTAGGGGCAAATGGCCTTATCAGGGAAAGGCATTAGAAGAGTTAGAGATCATTATTGCCCTGCTGGACTGGTCTGCGCAGGTCTTTCCCCTGGTATAAAGGAGCCTTTGTATTCTCATAGGTGAAGGCATTAGTGCTCGTGGAGCAATAACCTCAGTCTACAGCTAAACATATGGGAGATGATACAGACCTTTATGTGGGGCATGTATAACTGAAAGGATCGACGGTCATTTCCTCAACTCATGAAAGAGCCTTTTTAATTTCTTCTTGAGACATTAATTTTCCCTACCCACTGTTACTTGTCTTCAGTCATCCATTATAAAGAGGAGACAGTCTGGGACACTTGCGTGCTGTCATGACAGATATTTCATACTTTTTACTTGTCCTGTAAAGATAGTGCCATGAACAAATCATCTGAAGATAAGACCCTCTGTGCTTGATAACAGTTAGCCAGAGACCTATAAATCATCAATACAGTTGCTTTTTATAGTATCTTTTCCATATGCTAGTTTTAACTGTGGAGTTAAAGCTGTTTGCAGGGAACAGGTTGCAGACTGTGGGCTGCATGTGTAAGGAGGCAAATTCACTGGCTGCGGTCTTTGCACTCCGTGTTTACTTTCCTTCAGCTCTCTTCCTTAACATATTCTTTGAGTTTACACATCAAGATAAGGTTTCCTCTGACTGCCAGTCAGGCAAACTTAACCCGGAATCTGATAATTAACTTGTGTTCTGCTTCGCACATCAGCAACCACCACAATCAATATTGGGGTGAGAACCGGAGTTGCTGCCGGCTGCTTTTGCAAATGATGCTTGAGGCAAAAATGGAGCAGAGTGGCTGTTACACAGCTGTATTCGCTCCAGCTGCCCAGGCCTCCCTTTGACAGCCTGCTTTTGTAGATTAAGGAGCTGATTTGCAGGGGATATAAATCATCATAGCTCTATTGACTTCACTAGAGGATCTTTCTCTTTCTTCCCCATATGTTCGTACGAGAGTTTGCACCCTTTTCCTTCTGTTTCTGTTCTTTCTCTGCAAGAGACCAAAAAGAGTGAGGTCCCTTCCGTGCTGGAGTTGTGAGCTGAAGCAGGGTCAGCACGCAAAAACTTTGGATGATGCCATTTGTACATACAAACTACAGTAGCTACGTATTAGAACTGTTACGCATTTAATTAGCTGTGTGCATTCACAGCGACTGGGCACATAAAAGCACGTACATTTCTTATGGTGTACTCTGAAAATCAATACTTAACACCTCCCTGGCAAAGAGAGAGAAGCAGCAGGGTCCAGGTTAGCAGAGCTGAAGGAGCTGAGCAGCCGCAGTGGATATGGAGATGAGAGTGGGTGCTTAGGAGCAGACGGGATGCATTTGGCCCAGTCTGATTTACTTTGCATACTCCTGAATGCACTTTCCAGGCTTTTCCTATCAAGATGATTTATAATTGTTGCAGATGGCATCTAGGCTAATCTCTGATGAGAACTCTGTTAAGTTCCTGACAAATTTGAATCTGCAGCCACGTATCACATCAGGAGTGTTGAGGCATCCCTCTAACATGCTACAGAAATACAAATGACAGTGACTGTGGATGGCCAGAACTGAATCAAAGTAAACAAGTAACATTTGAATAATATCAAACAATGAAATGTTGCCTATTTTAATTATTAAAAGGAAACATAATTATTGAGTGATATTATCTTACCACTAAACACAGTTTTCTTACCTAGGTGTTGTTAATAGCCTATCAGGTAAAGGGGTAGACAACAGAAAGGGATGCTACAGAGCCAGGAGTTGTCAAAATGTAATACATTAAATGAGGCAGGTGGTAACAGAAGTAGCACCTCTCTAAGACCTCAGTAAAACTTGGCCATTGAGTAACTCTAATAATGGGAGAATATCTCTATATTTTGACTGAATACAAATTCTTAGCAGGATAACATATTGTTTACTGCTGAGAAAATCTGTGGTTTTCCTCCCAAAGTACGTGGTCACAACCCACCAATTGTAAATATTCTCCCTGGGCACTCTTAAACAGCAAGAATTAAACAGATGAAATTCTGCCCACTTCAAGCTTTAATGAATGTCTGAGCAATATTAAGCCACTAATTGACTTGTACTGTAGGTCAATGAAGAAGTGATATCTGCAGTTAATGTCTGCTTAACTGTATCTTGCTGGAAGCCTGCATCAGGCCAGGACGCTCAGTGGGGGCTGTGGTATTGCTGAGCAGCTAGCAAAAATCACAGTTTCATACATTTTAATATGACTACATTGCTGCGGACACACAAACAACATCTGGCAAATGGTGTGCAAGCAGTTACATGGATGACAGCCCATTTAGTATTCTGTACGTAATAAACCATTGAGAAAATATCTGTACAGATCGATATTTTTCCTGGTGGAACTCATTCTAAGTTTAATCTAAGGTCTAGTGAATTATGTAAAATGGTGGTTTGGATCTTCTGTTACAACAGGTGTAAATTTCTGACTTGATGTACAGGGGATGTTTCTTTCAACTGTAAGAACACTAGGAATAATTGTGGCTTATTTCAAGAAGCTTACTATTCCGTTTAGTAAAAGAGATCAGCTACACTACTTATCCAGGTGATACATTGACCCCACCAAAGTCACTGGTCTATATATGACACAGTAGTCTACATTCAGAGGTGTGTCAAGACAGTTTGGCCTCCTTTTTTGCCTGGGGAATCTACCTCTTCCACTGCTGCCTTTCCACTATCCTTTTGCTTTTTAGGCTCCTGTTATCACCTTCCTTTCCATCTTCTTTCTGGGCAGGAGAAATGGAAGGCATTAGCAAATTGCTTATATCTGATGCTTGTCTGGTCCTACAGTTATCTATGGTTCAAATTATACTTCTGAGACCTTGGCTTCAGGGAGTTAGAGCAACAAGAACCTTTCTTCCTAATGCTGCACTGAGAACAGGCTTCATACTGACCTAGAGCAGAATAGATTGTTTGCGTTCAAATACACATGAAAGATTGATCACAGTTTTAATTGTAGTAATTATGAGAAATATGTCCAAGGAATTCTGGTTTCTTAAAGATCATCAAGGAGCAGAAGTTCTTACTCAGAAACATTCTCATCTCCCTCGTGCTGTAGGAAATCCAGAGTAATTCCAGTGGCTTCAGTGGTGGAAGACGGGTTTATACTGGAGCATCTGCTCCCAGATTCTGGCTCATCAAATACTTAAAACTCCTGCAATATTTGGACGTTGTCTGCATAAACAAAGAGTCTTTGAAAGATCCACATCTGGAACACACCTGCTTTTGCCAAGTTGGCTTAATCTCTTTCCTAGGGATTTCATACTGGCATTTCAGCTGACAGTTTGTCTTTATTTCAGTCACTTAGTTTTCTGCCTCATGCATGAGAAGATGGGATTCAGTCATTTCAGTTCACCTCCTTTTCTCATCTCTGAAAATGAGTTCCCAAACCAATTGTCCCTGCATGCAGAGGATCGTGATGCTATTTCTGTATTGTCCCTGCCATCTGTCTCTGCTGTGTGACACTTTTCCAGGCAAGAAGATCTTTGCTCTTTTTGCATATCTGCGGAGCAGAAGGGTCTTGACTCAAGGAGGAAACACATGGCTTGTGCCTGATGGACACACTTACTGGTCAGTGCTGAAGGTGCATGGTACTATCATTAATTCAGGTCTATGTTTGCATGAGAAAGCCTGAGTGATTTTGTAAGCATGGTAATTGCATACACAAGCAAATGACTAGATGTATGTTTTTGACCAAATATCAAGCTGTGAATGCCCAGCGTATAAATTATAGATATTTGCAACTAGCATCTCCCAAATAACTACAGATCAAGAACTATCTGTAGGAGGTATTTGGCAAATAATTTTAAATAATGAATAGAGCTAAAATGATCATGATCTACTTGCAGACAACACTCACAGACAAGTGTAACTGTTATGAATTATTCAGCCAATTCTATTCAGAATTATTTATTTTTTTAGAACTATAATTAATGATCCATAAGAGTAAGTATGAGACACACTAACAAAGGTCTATTCTGCGCTAGTTCTTCTGAAAGATTAAAATGAAATGCAGACAGTTTGGACCTTGTTTTAGAATTGTCGTCTGCTCTGTTTACTGACAGTGACTTTTGCTGCTTGTTTACTGCAATTTACTTAGCTACAGCATAAGTTACACATGATTATCTTCCCAATATGATGCTAAGCTGACATCTGTCAAGTTTAAAAGTCATAATAGGTGCTGTTAGTCATTGAGATGATCCAAAGGCATAATGATTGGTATGACAACAAAACTGCATAGTTTTTTTTTTTTAAGGCCTAATAATTTCTAAAGAGAATTTTGGGTGGGCTCTACCTGCTCGGAAGTGAGATGATTTTAGTGCCTTAAAGGCTCGCAGAAGCAGAAGCCAGGGAGAGACGTACAGCTGGTGGTCATGGAAACAGTTATCAGAATAATATCAATTAACCAAGCAAAATACATTGTTTGTGTCCTTCTTGTTTGTTTGCTGCAACAGAGCGGTAAGTTTGAACTATCTGCTATTTGTGTCAGAAATTTCATTTCTCGTACGTTTATAAAGCAGCCGTTTCAAGCCATAGCAAGCTGAAATTGCCCTGTGAGTCCTCAGCTCTAATGCTAATTAATATTCCTCTAAGTTCCTTTTCATTTTTTAAAAAGTAGTTCAAAATAAAAATTCTTGGGTGTGTTTGAGATGCTTTTAAAATTTTAATTTAAGGAAAAACCATGCAGCTAAAAGCCTTTTTTTCAAGCCGTTAAGGCTCGAGGCAGCTCCTAATGAAGTCAGAGACCAAATTTTCTTTGAGTTTAATGAGAAGGTGGTCAGCAAGCCACCGGCTTCCCTTTGGTGGCTTGGACAGCTGCGGGGAAGGAGGAAGTCACAGCAGTTACATTTGAAGCACCGTGTCTTTCTACAGTCTTTGAAAGTCTGGTCAGCCACCCTCAGCACACCTGGCTTTGCATAATGCACGTCCTATATACAAACTCTATAATCACATGGATGATTACAGTTCCAGGGGTACCTTCACTTTGCTGTGAATCTGCAGATTCAGAAGGCTGCACAGTGTTTAGATAACCTGTTATTTATTGTCAGTGCTTGAAGGGTAAAATATTGGTCCATTGGAAAGACGCGGGAGAGAACCAGACACCCAGCCAGATGCTCAGAGGTATTTAACCACATTTTCTCCACGAAAATCAATAGCACGACACTGAGGATGTTGCCCTGTTGGCTGTGTCGGCACAGCCTTTGGTACCGGTGCTCTGATTCTGGTTTGCATTCACAGCACCAGGTGGTTTGAGCTTACGTTACAGAGGTAGCAAGGATGACAGGCAAGCAAGTGCTGGAAAAAGTCCTGCACTCCGGGCTCCATCTTCATGGAGCAGAAAGTGGTGTTTGCATGTAGACTCCCTGGGTCAGAGGCAGTGGCTTTTCCTGCTGGTGTGAGCCGTGCACAGAAGTTGTATACTTAATGGATAATAAGGGGTTTATTTTTCAGGTCTGTGTCAAAGGAATTTCTTGAAAAGGATTTAGTCGATGTACCAACAATTACCTGTTCTGTTTTTACTGTGTCTTCCAGTGTGGAGATTTTTTTCTTCATTTTCCCTTTTCTCCCATTCTGCTATTTGGCCAAACCTGTAAATAGCCAAAGCCAAATGCTCTAAAACAGCCAGAAAGGAAAATCTGAACTGAATGTACCAAAATGATGTAGCAAGAAAAAATGAATGTATTAATGAGAGGAACCAGTCAAGTTATGAAAGTAGAAATTACGTGGATAACCCAGCCAATGTCTGAGAAAAGCATAATGGTAGGAAAGGAAGTACAACCACCAGTATGGATGGTGTAGAAAGAGAATTTGGGATCATTTACCTTAGAACAGTGATAGTTGACTTTTAATTCAGATACATGTATGGAAACGTGCCCTGCAGTAGGAAGGTGTATTTTTCTTGCTGGAGCTACAGGGACTCCCCCACTCCATCATCAAAACATTGTTAAATCAGTCATGTGTAGTCTATAACTAAGAATAATGGTTTTTAAAAGATTTTAACTGAATTTATCCATCATGTAGTCTCTGTGCATTTGTTCATTGTATGTGTAAAACATCAGCCAAAAATAATTTACAGCAATTATTTCCAGTGACAGGCCAATGTAAATTCTCCCAGGCAGAGGATGACTATGTGAAAATAATTATACGTGAATATCCAGCTGAGATCTTTTGAGCCACTAGAAAAGGGTGGTACGTAAGCAGTTTTGTAACAGGAGTGATAACACATCCACATGCATACTAATGCTGTAGAAAAGTTTTAAGACATCCAACTGGGCTAAATTGCAGATGCAGAATTAAACCAGGAATTTTTTGCCCATAAAATTGCAAGTTCAAAATTTGGCCAGGCTTTCAAAATCTCAGAGAAAAATACCAAAACTGATTCAAACACTTGGGCTTTAAAGTCATGTAGGCACTTTTGAAAACTGTAATTCTGGCTCATCTTATGAGTGTCTTCAGGATAGTACAGCATTGAACTAGCGTTAGCATGTACAGCTCAGCAATGTATGCAATGTGTATTTCAGCTCAGCTAAAATTTCCAGTGCTGCTAAATAAAGATGTATTAAAAGATTATCTATGCCCGCAGTCCGAGGAAACAAGGGAAGAACTAAGGGTCTAATGGGGTAGTGGTATCATGGTGCAAGAGTTAATTAGGTCTAGAAATCTGGATACAGGAGTCCCAAGGAGGTAAAAGACACAAGCGAAGTGTGATATCTGTAAATGATCACATCCACAATATGTATTGCTCATGTTTAGACATTCTGCACTGAACAATAACCTGCGTTGTTGAGCTTTTCTGTGGTAACTTAAAAGGTAGCTAGCTATGTTGGGACGTGTTTTTGAACTCATAGTTTATACTATGAGTAAATTGGTTTTATACTGTAGTCATTGGAACTGTCAGTCTTCAAGCACTATGTGTAATGAATAATATATTATGAGACTATTCGCTAAGATTTCTTGTGTGCTGTAATATTAACAATTTCCCACATGTGGGATTCATATTTATCCCTCTGTATACTGAAGGATAGCATAAGTAGATGATGTCTATTGTGCAGCAAACGCACTTACTCTGATGTAGTATTTGTTAAAATTACTTCCAGAGCATGTGGAATACAGGCCATAAAATACCTCCTAATCTCCTCACATTATTAATGAAATAAAATGGTGTTATTCATTACCCACAAGGAGAATTTAAAAATAAGTTCCACATTTAAATCACAGATTCCGTAATGGCAGTACGTAAAAGTCTGTATCCATAGGCTGACAGCAGTGTCTGCAAAGGCTGGCCATGGTGTATGCTGTGCTCTGTTTGGAGAATACGGTGCAAGAAGCTTTGAACTGTAGACAGGTCCTGCAATATCATGTAGCACATTGCTAGGCAGTAGCAGCTGTGGTCTCTGTTTCTTGGGCAAATTTTCAAATCTCAGCATGCCAAAGTATTAATTTCTGATCAAGATAACATAGCGCCACAGCCCTTGAGTTTAACGTGCGGAAGTAATTGTTTCTACAGCAGATGACTGAATCCCCAGCTCATTGATTATGTGGGTGTGTGAGTGGGCAAGGTTGATTCGATGTGTGGTTCAGTGTTGAGTGAGGGACGGGGTCTTGGCTGGTTAACTTCAAATCTGGACCCTCATGGTGTTGAATCAGGGGTGGTGTCTGTTCCCTGAATATTGAGCTGTGCTCAAGGACTGAGCTGGCATGGGAACCAAGCAGGGTGCATGGGTGAGTGACCCTCGCAAATCAATTGACAATCAGTTGGTGCAGTGGGTGGAGGAAGGTGAAACAAGTTTTCCCAGCTCATAGTAGGGCAATGTGGTATCTACCCACCTCTCACTTCTTCACACACTCAGCCCCTTTTCAATTTATCGCTGCATACTGGGGCCTTACGGGGAAGGCTTGCACTTGCACAGTCTGACCTGGGCATGGTGAACCAAGATAGATCTCTACAGTCCAACACGTTTTCAAATAATAGGATCATGAAGTTATAGTGCAGAAGCATAACTGGAGAAGGAGGTTTTTGCAAAGTATTATGTTGGGTTTCTCCTCTTACAATTTTAGAGTCAGATTTTATGCCTTTCATGTTACTTGAAGCATGTCCCTCTGTGCTTCAGGTAACAGCACATAAGCATTCATTTCTTTTTCTGAATTTAGGATGATTGCAAAGTGTCCTGGACTTTTTAAGAAAATCTTTTGGAAGCTGATTGTTGGATGGGATACAGCTTGTGAATGACTTAACAGATTATATTGATGTCTGTTGATATAATTTTTGTAGTTCTGTAAATCACTATGACTTTTGTAATGCCCCCTACATCTGTTGTAAATTTGCTCCTGTAGATACTTTACCCTGACCACATTTGCTAAAGCTGGCGTTGCTTTCAATGCTGGCGTCTAGGAATATACTACATGCAGTGTGCGCGGGTGCATGTGTATTTGCATTATCCCCACTCTAAATGTATCCCACAGATAAAGACTCCCATTAACTTACACTTGGCTGTGCTTCATACAGATATTATTCAAACACGTCATGAAGTCGGACTGCTGAAAAAGCATGCACAAACCTGATACTCCTTTGTCTTACAGCAGCTTTCATGTATGCAGGACGTACTTTCATTTAGAAACTCTCAGTGAAAGAGGATGCAATGTGCAAGAATGGGGGTTTTTTTTGTTCTATTGGATGCCATTCATATGGGACGGAGGCCGTAGGTAATCAAGACGTATATGCAACGCTATTTCCACAGCTTATATTGGTGAAGGTCTCTTGTGCTGTTGATGCATATGTTCACAGGTCTTTCACCAGTGAGAAAGTCACACTATCAGTTGCACCTAATTTGAATTATGATAGATGGAAATTTCCTGTTGTTGATGTGACAGAGGGGAGCATTTTTCCATTAATCTTTTGGCATTCTTTGAAGATTAAGAATGCAATTACACCAAGAAGTGGGTTTTCGTATGGGTATATCTGAAGAACAGAAATGGATTGCATTTATAAGACATGTTTCCATGCTTATATTTGTTTTTGTGCTTTGCAAATGTGCTCCCGATGTCAGCAGGTGTGTGTAGATGTTATCACCTACTTGTGAAAAACAAAGTCTGTTTGGCACAGGTAGATAAAAACCCTAAAATCCTTGCAAATACTGCAGTGCTGCTTCAAAAAGGAGGCTATGAGTGTGCAGTTACACTGCCTTGCTTAAACAGCTCTTTCATAGGAGAGCAACGTCAGGCATTTTCTCATACTGTTGAGAAATCCAGCCATGGGGAAATCAGTCATAGTTCAGATGAGACCAATTAATTCATTGCAGAGATTAATCATGAGTGCAGAAGTGGTAGGGAATGGAGGATGATGCTTTCTGCTTAAAGTTGAGTGCAATTGTCAGGGAAAGAGGAAGGAATGGCTGTTACGTGTTTTTATTACAGGGTTCGGGTTGCTGCAATGTATGGTTGGGACATAAGAAGAAGGAAGGGGACTTTGAAGGCCTTTGAGATGCCGAGTACTTTATCGTTAGTGGATGTGAAGCGAGCTAATTTAGAGAGCAGCAGGATTTTCCTGCTTATTTCATAAACTCAAGGACACAATGCACAGCAATGGTCGTTCTGTTGTCTGCCATCTAATGGCCAGACAAGAAAGCAAACTAACCTGGTTTCAGCCTGTGGGCTACGAATCACTGGGGATTCTTGAGCTAAATATACATAAAAATAAAAAGAAATGCAAACTTTTGCTCACAGGTTTAAGTGTGTTACACAGGGGCTTATGTTACCATTAAAAAATGGTGTGCTGCCACAGCAGAAAACTGCTAAAAACTAGAAAAGAATTCCCACCTTTGCCTGCAATATATTGGTTTTAAACATTGCATATCTGAAAGCAAATATCAGTCTCTATATGAATGAAAATGCATAATTATTTGAGACATTTAAAGTTTTCCTTTATTTACTTAACGAGCAGGTCAATAACTGTTCTTACTTCTTTTCTCCAGTTCCCCCCTCCACCGACACACGCACCCCCATTGTTTTATTATAATGTGCAATATATAAGATCTCTCACTGACGGGGAGTGTTAACACACACCTATGCCTTTTCCTCTCGGGCAGACCATGGTGGCATCTGCAATAACTGACACCAGTTCCACCGCACGGAGAAAGTGCTGGAGGTAAATCTCTGCTAGAATAACAAAGAATAGATGGGGAGATGTTCTGCTTTAATATCCGCTCCATCTTTCTTATCTATATTAGAAACGTCTGTCACTAAGGGTGTCTGAGTAGAGCTGAAATTATGAAGCACCTTCTAGATTCCTTTATCTCCTGGAGCAACATTAATACTTAAAAGTAGCAAAGGATACTGGGTGAAGGAAAGACCATCGGTTGCCTATGCCGGTGCGTTTGTTTAGGAAACATGCCTTTTAATTTCATAATATGATTTGAAATGCCTTCCTCTGCTCTCAGAAAACATCCACTTTTGTTATTCTTTGTGAAACAGAAGCTGAAGATAGCAAGCTTGCTCACAAAAGCCCTGATTTGAATATGCTAATGTTAATTTAAGCATTCAGTTGCCAAATTTCATGTGAAGATTTTTTTTGTAGTGTGCACATTTAATATTTGTACATCCATTATTCCCCATGCTTATCTGATCCACAGGCACTGAGTAAATATTGTCTTTAAGTATGATCTACAGCAGAAGTCAAAAAAGACACTGTAAAATGGAATTCCTCTTCCTAAATATGGATCTCCTTTTTCCTCTGCCTTTCCCTGGAAATTCAGGGGACCTACTTCCACACCCAAAGGGCTTATGAATTTTTTTTGGGGGGGGTTATACTTTCAATCTAAATACTACAAATTTGAGTGATTTCTAATATGGCATCTGGCTGAAGTAATAGTGTGTGTGAATAAATTCCTCTCTCCTTGTAGCTCTGCTTGTTTTGAATGCAAATGGTGCAAATAGACATCACCTCCTTCAACAGGAAATGGTGATCAATGGAACACATTTAGAAATACATTTCTGAGTAATTAAACTGCGACAATAGGAAAAATTCATACCTTATCTTAGAGAACATCAGCAGGGGAGGGCAAATGAGTGAAAAGCTTAACTATGAGTTGCTGAAAACAAGATCTGATGTCTTTAAAATGTGTTTTCTGATGTTGTAACCCAAAGCAGAAGGTGAAGTGTGTTACTTTAAGTGAGATACTGTGGGTGTGAAATACATTAAAACCCAGTGAAACATCCCCATTTTGCAAAGAGAAGCCTATCAGTTAGCTACCTATCATAGCGCTGGCTTCACTAGGGTTGCAATGTATGAAATTTTGCAAATAATCTGTATATCAGTAGTGCCTAGTCTTTTCAATAGGCTGGTGGCTTCATTGCTGCTCTTTCTAAAAACCACAACCTATTTCATATCCTACCTTTACAACGAACCTACCGCTAAGCAGTAATGTATTGTACTAGTACATTAGCACAGGCACCTCTGCAAGCAATTAGGGAAACTAATACTGCTGGTAGCCAAGGGAGAGTTACAGTGGTCTTATTAATGGATTGCAGTAGGGTAAATAAGTAGAAATTGTCTGTGGTTCCTCTGTTTCCCTAAAGGAAAGGAATAAAAATGGTTGAAAAAAATGCAGTGATATTGTGCAGGTACTAAATTTTCTTGACTGTAACTTCTCCTGGTTTGCGGTTTGCTGAACCATGAGTCTTTCTTTCATTTCTGAAATTCTTCCAAAGTGGAACACACAAGGGGAAAATAAAGCTTGTATGAATGCAGAATAATTTCATTTAAGTCAGTGAAGTTATTCTGCTGCAACACTGGTAGAAAGAAGAAAACTGGTCCTGCAGACTGTTAGCCCTTTAGGCCAAGGATGGTTTTGTCATGTGAGATAGACTATGGCAAGTGTATTGTGAACGCTCCTGGAGTAACACACTGGGAAAGTCCCCTTAGAATATTCTACAATTAACAATAATCTGGCATCATAAAGATTGCGGATTAGTCAGTCTCTTTTTTATCTGGATTATGGTTTAGCTACAAACTTCCTTCAACAAAATGTCACAGCAAATAAAATCTTTGCTTAACCAGGAACACTTCTCACTTTTCCTTCTAGCTCCACTCTTTCACTTGCTTAGAGATAAGAGCATTTCCAGTTCCTTCTCCACAATCCTGACACACATGCTGGCAGTGACACAGTTGGCCAATATTGAGCTCCAGACTTACAGCCGTGATTTTTTGGGGGACGAAAGGGTAATTCTAGCAATGGGCACTCTCTCTTATAAATCACTAATTAGTGAATTAGAAGGGAACTGGCAGCTTTTCACAACTGACAGTAAGAATTCCTTACAGAAATGGTACAGCTTCATTACTAATTTAAGGATCTTATCATTATCTATTATTATCTCTATTTGACTATGGTGTTCTGGGTTTTGGCCTGAACCAGACATAGTGAGATACTGCAAGCCACTCATAGCTCAGAAGTCTTGTAGACGGTGGCCATGAGATTTCCAGCTGATTTTAGCAGAAGAATATGTTTTAGTACTTAGTTCAGCAGCAACAGTTGTATGGCAGGCACTGTGGTTTAGTGTGTAAGAAGCAGACACTGCTCCTGAGACCAGATTCTGAGGTAGCCTTTGGCAAAATTAGCAACAAGTTTGACAAACAGATGGATTCATCCGACAAATGCCGGCTCCCCTTAGGACAAGGGGCAAGAGGGGGAAGGAATAATTTACTGGATCCTAGAGTTTTCCTTCTGTGTTTGAAAAGTCACTTTAAATTGTTTGAATAGTGCTAATGAATGCATCCTTCGTTGTCATACTTTGCAGTCATCTTCATTGATTGAACTGTGGAGTTTGTATATATAAATACCAAAGAAAGCTGAATCTGCTTCTCCTAGCTTCTGTGATATCTGAAGTACTTCAGTACAATGTTCTTCTCTGCATTTGTACAGTGCTTTGAAAATGCAAAGTGCCACTGAGTGCTATTTTTTTTAATAATGAGCCATACTATAGCAAACTTTCTTAGCTTGAAACTCTGTTTAGCTATTTTGCTCCTTGCAATCATGGCCTTTGAACAATGCTTTGTAAACCTATTGCCAGCTGGTAACTAATGCTGACTTCTATCCATCTTCATCAAAGAATGGTCTGGTGCAGTTGTCTTCTTGCTCAGTGTCTTTAAAAACAAAGCTAGATAGTTGCAATTTCACTGAAATCAATGGTACAGAGCCAGGGCAACTAAAAGGGTACTCAGGTCAAAGGCAGACTTATGTATTTTTGGAAAAGAGGAAGAACACTCCTTACTACAGCACAACCCAAAACAATATGCAGAGCTGAGAGCCCCAGCTGTCCAAAGTAGGATGTGGGCAGTTACAACTCATGCCCTCTTTTTATGCATCCACTTTGAAGAATTTTGACTTAAATCGGTGTTGCTTTTAAAAATAAGCTGTACCCTGTTCAATGTAACTATTGAAAATTCCTCAGAAATAAATTCTGAGTGCTTTTGTTATTATTTAAGGATAATTTGCAGAGATGACCGAAATTTATGTGTATTTGGACTAGCTGATTTTCTGCTTGGTTGCATTGTGAAGGAGAAATAACTTTTTTTTCTCTCAAATTGTCCGCAAAGCTCAAGGAATCCGTTCAGATCTCCCTGTGGCCTTTACTTTCTTTTTACATGCTAGTCGCTGCATTTTTTATGGGGGTCTGTTTCCAGTCCCACTGTGTCCCCAAATGTGAATGTCCTGAAATTCAGAGAGATTCAAATCAATGCTATGATCTGAACAGATATATGATGTACCTCTGCTGTTATGCTTAATTAACTTAGGACATTCTAGGCTTTCTCTCCAAGCATCAGTCTTCCTTTCTCCCATGGATACTGTGAAGTCCCGCAGTGAGCCTTGTTGTTATGACCTAATTTTTCTACAATCTGAGAGATTTAATTTGTTTAGGTGCCAGGCAAAGGGAACACAAACTTGTAATTCTCCTGGCTACTCTAATTTAGTTGCCTGAGATTTGAAAAATCAATAGGGGAAATATCTTGCTGTCTCTAGATTGTAACTTAATAATTAAAACATAATTAAAAAAGGATGACATCAGTTTATTTAGGAAAACTGTGGCTTTTTCTGTGGGTCCACTCCAGAACTTGTGTCCTGCTGAGTTGAGACAGGGGAGCTGGGATTGGTTCCTCTTGCTAGGGAAACCCTCTGTTACTGAAAGTGGTGCTGTCACTGTTTAGTTCCAAAACTAACTGAATAGGTCTTGAAAATAATATTAATTCCTAACTGCATTTTTGGATGACTGTGATATTTTACTAATCTGCCCCTTTCAGGTTCACTATTATTAACACTTATGATCAGATAGTTTCTTCAGAGAATCCAGTGTGGTCCAACAAACACCCCTCAGGAAGTTAACAGTAATTATATATACATGCTTTATATACATATATACATAGAATCATAGAACCATTAAGGTTGGAAAAGACCTCTAAGATCATCAAGTCCAACCATCAACTAACACCACCATGCCTCCTAAACCAGGCCCTGGAGTGCCACGTCTACACCTTTTTTGAACGCCTCCAGGGTTGACGACTCCACCACCTCTCTGGGCAGCCTGTTCCAATGCCTAAACACTCTTTTGGTAAAGAAATTCTTCCTGATGTCCAGTCTAAACCTCCCCTGTCGCAACTTGAGGCCATTTCCTCTCGTCCTATCGCTAGTTTCTTGGGGAAGAGTCCAACACCCGCTTCACTACAACCTCCTTTCAGGTAGTTGTAGAGAGCGATAAGGTCTCCCCTCAGCCTCCTCTTCTCCAAGCTAAACAACCCCAGTTCCCTCAGCCGCTCCTCATAAGACTTGTTCTCCAGACCCTTCACCAGCCTCGTTGCCCTTCTCTGGACACGCTCCAGCACCTCAGTGTCCTTCTTATAGTGAGGGGCCCAAAACTGAACACAGTACTCGAGGTGCGGCCTCACCAGTGCCGAGTACAGGGGCACGATCACTTCCCTACTCCTGCTGCTCACACTATTCCTGGTACAAGCCAGGATGCCGTTGGCCTTCTTGGCCACCTGGGCACACTGCCGGCTCATGTTCAGCCGGCTGTCGACCAGCACCCCCAGGTCCTTTTCTGCCGGGCAGCTCTCCAGCCACTCTTCCCCAAGCCTGTAGCGTTGCATGGGGTTGTTGTGACCAAAGTGCAGGACCCGGCACTTGGCCTTGTTATATATGTATATATGCCCATCATATATATAATACTGCTGTATACAAAGCCTGGTGTCATCAATAAATCTGAGGAACTTCTCACTGAAATGATGTTGGTGAGTACAATTAATACATGGCAAAGGACACAGTCTGATAATTCATTCATTGGCAGTAGGAGTATTTCATATTTAACATTTTGGTGCTTCCTAGATGAACTGTGACCATCCTTAATGGATACTGTCCACTTCAGATCATTTTGACTTAATATTTAATACCACCTTCCTCACCATTACACTCCCTTCTAGGAATCCTGTCACAAGAATGCCCTTGCCAGACCTGACAAAATAAATACAAATACATAAATTCCTGCAAGTCTGCACAAGTGACAAATAGCAGTTCATGATCTTACAAATGCTTTATCACTTGCGCAGTTTGTGAATCACTCTCATGGTATCCCATAGTTGTATTCAATCAAATAACGTACAAACATAAGACCACAGATCTACATACATCTTGAGTTAGGCTGAAAGTATAACTGAAAGATACACCATTTGATACTTCTATATGCATTATGTAATGTGGACTAAATGATAATTGTATGTCTAAAAACCCAGGTAACTTCATAGAAAGCCAGACTACCAAATGCACTGAATGTGCATTAAATGAAATATTTAAAAGTATTTAATTGGCAGATGAGCAAAATACAGGAGAATGAACAATTGCCTTGAATGAATTGGCTGACCAAAGCTGTTGTCCCATGAGGGACCATGCATTTTGAAAAATTACATGTTAAGGAGAATCCAAGGTACTTTATTTTGAAAGTGGGAGGCTCTCCCAGAACTTTCTATTTTAGTTTATTTTGAGGACCCCAAACGCATGATACTGACGTAATTTATTCCCTGGCTGATTGCCTAACTAGCATGTTACAATTCAACCCAAACGCTGCCTTTCAATGAACAACAGACATTCTTGACTTTCTCAACATTCCCTTGACAAAATGATCATTTATGAAATTAATCTCTTTCATGCTACTTTTCTCCTCAACCTCCCCCCAGTTAATTGTTAACTAGTAAAATCTCTGCTGGTTCACATAAAGGACAGCTGAAATGACTTGGTGTAACACTTTTGTGTTACAAAATTTATTTCCCTGTATTTTGTCTGGACGATTCTGTTCCTTTTCAATGGCCCACCTTTGTTCAGATCAATGTGCTGACGAGGGTTTTCCACTAGGACTGTTAGAGACTTAACTATTGTTGCTTCCATTTCCTACTGAAAGACCTAAATGAAAAGTTTACATGTGTTCAGCTTGCTTTTGCTAACAGAAAATAGAAACAAATTACCAGGGAATGAAATGGAGTATTTCAATTTATGCTCCCTAGTGAAGATGTTGCCAAAATTGTATAATACTACAGTGCTTTCAAGGAAACCTGATTAGAGGCTGCCCTGGTAAGAGTAGCTGGCAGAAGCACAGCTCAGCCCATGTGTTTGCATAACATTTGTTACTACGCACATCATTATAAATGGACCAAACTTTGCCCTCTTATCTGCATCTATGCCTCTCATAGGAACAATGAAAGAAACTAATTTGTGAGCAGTATTTGACCCTTGGAGAACTACGTGCATCTGCTTAAGGCCATTTTTCCACATAAAAACACTTTTCAGCAAAATGATTTAGCATGCGTTTAATTTTAATGATTTGGCTTAAGTGTCTTTTTGAGTGCTTTATCAAGCTACAGCAATCACCAGCTGCTTAATAAATATTGGATTAAAGTCTGTAAAGGGAACTAACACAGAAAGACAAAAATGAAAGAACATCACCAGACACTAAGCTTTTCTCTTTGCAATGCACTACTGTGTTCTTTGGGCTGAAGGACATTTTTCAGTGATGCTGGAAATTGCAACACCAATATTATTTTTGACAATAGAAAAGTGTAACAGGAACTGTAATTCTGGCAGTTTTCTGGACGTATACAGTGAAACCTCCACGGAATGTAATGCTCTTAGAGAAAGCTACGGAAACAAAACTATTAGCCCCAAATACACATTAATAGTAGTTGGAATTCAGCAATACTTTTGGGTAGGTGCTGAAGTGAAAAATCTGGGCGTTGAATTGGTAGGCATTTGACGTGCCAGGATATTAGTAGAATAAATGTTCACTAATACACAGCAATAAATAAGTTGGATTTTTAAAATTATCACAACAGAAGCAGAGAAGATAATAAATAAAAACTTAGTTTTTTAAAGCATTGCCACGTGTCGTTATATTGGTTCATTACAAACAGCTTAAAATGGTTGTTTTCCAGTGCACAATTAAAAAACCCTCCAGGGGTAAGGAAATTCTTCTGGCACAGCACTGACTACAGTAAGTGCCACCAATAGTCATCGTAGAATTATAGAATGGTTTGAGTTGGAAGGGACCTTCAAAGATTGTCTAGTTCCAACCCCCCTGCCATGGGCAGGGACACTTTCCACTAGACCAGGTTGCTCAAAGCCCCATCAATTTACAGATCCTTAAAATTCTGAATAGCCCTGCCCAGCTGGATTGCTGTGCTTAATTTCCATCACACTGGGCCTCTATGCCTTTGGGTTTGCTTCCTCTCCATATGCAGCGGCACTGAATCTTCCCATGGTCCCCTCTGTCCACTGCTTGCACGTGGAATCTGTCTGCTAGCCTGTGAGATCTCAGTGCTCAGATACTTTCTGCTCCCAGGAGCAGGACCAACCCTCCCCGATTTTTCAGTGAAATACAGCCTTTCCAAGCTATTCAGCAAAGTCAGAGCAAACTCTCAGATTTGAAAAAAATACCACCAGGCTTTGATAACTCTCCTTTCTGTAAGTTTTGAGTGATGCATAACGTAGCCCTAATAGCAAATTGCTGACTCCATATGCAACGAGACATGCGGTGATTTATCAGTTTCATAACCTCAACCACAATTCATATGATGTACTACAAAGATCCCTGAGCAGTCTTCAACAGATTCATTTTTCTTTTCATCCTCATCCACACAGTTGTTGTTCTTCCTTCCTGTAGCTACAAAAAAACCCTTCTTGTGACCAACTGAAGACAATCTGAAGTTTTAAAGTTTAAATAATTGATAAAATTTGTATATAATATCCATAACCTGAGATGATTTGTAGTACGACTGGAATGTTTTTTCAAGCACAGGGTCAGCTCAAACTCGTTTCACTGTCACAGTGTCTCAGCGTATACTCAAGTGCAAGGCTTAGCATGACTTTGGGATCACAAGGGCAGAAAGCTTGTAGCCATGCTTGCAGCTCACCTGAGGCAGCACACAGTGCAGGCAGAACAGGGGTGCTGCACCGAGTTCTGTACTGCCCTCCCACAGCCAGGAGGGCACATCAGCCACGAGACTCATTCCAAGGCACTGACGTGTCGTCTGAACAGAATGGATTTGTCAGTAGCTTGACCCTACAGTGGCCTTTTATCAGTGCATCTAGTTTAAAGGCACTCAACAATATGTATCTGATCTCCAGTGCTACTGTATAAACATGGACCTGATTCAGGAAACATTCTGAGCTTTAACTCACCCTTTGTCCCATCTCGCTAAGGTATCTGGCTTGTGTATTGGCTCTAAAGGCTTAAGTAGCATCCAATAGCACTGTAGTGTAGTTACCAAAAAGCACTGTTTACCATTACCAACAAACTAACAGTAGTTCTACATTAGAGTGCAGGCTCAACTTTGTCTGCTTGAAATTCCCAGTACTGAAAATATTAAATGGAGCTATTGGTTTTGTCTGTAGGAACTGGAAAATAAGAGAGTTTTTCTTTCACTTTTCTTCCCTTAGAAAAGTTAAAAACTAGGAGTTAAAGACAGGGCAATATCCAGTCCGTCATTACGGACATGAACTACACTTGCATTCTTTGGTTCATGTAACTGTGGTTACTCTAGTTCATAGGGACACGTTTATAGATGGATGTATACACGTGATCTACAACCTCCCATGAGGTATGATTTCTCCTCCAGCATAGTGTTAGAAGTGTAAAGAGAATGATTTAATTGCGAGAATAGCTTGAACATCCATTAAAGAGAGTTTTAAGCATTTGCTTTATTACTGCTCTTCTGAGCATCAAGATAAACATACAGTGTTTTGATACAGGCATTATGATTTGCTCAAACAAATTGATACAGCTACAACTGGGAACTTTAAACTGGCAAGATTTCAGTCATGACAGTTACACTTTATGTAAAATTACTTAGTGCTACGTTTGATATTAAATATCAACAAGTAATATGAGTTTAACAAGTAGAACTAAATCACTGTCTCTAAAAATATTGCCATAGTAGGACTATTCGCATGGGTTCTGAATAACGATCAGGAGATACTCCTTATCTGCAAAAAGATATAAAAATATTTAGTTAAAATATTTTATCTTATTTCCTGATAAATACTCTTTATTCTTCTATTCCTCTCCAACTTTTTATTTGTTGATAAAACATAAGCAAAAGCAGTGGCATTTATATTAAAAACATTTAGAAAATGTAAGCACTTTGTACAAAAATCTGACATTACAGATAAAAAAATATCTGTGTCATAAAGCTTAACTATACCATATTAAAACTATTTTAGTAAGCAGTAGATTTGCTTTCAAGAAGCTGTAAAGATATTTAAACAAGATGAAAAAAGTCACAAGATAAGCACCTGGAAGCTAGCACTGGTTAGAATAAAGAATTTTTGACATCTGCAGCCTCTTCTGCAGGTGCAGAGAACTTCTTTCAGTTCACTAACTAGTTTATTCAAAATTGAGAACCCCATTTAGACATGAAAAAAGCAGAAAAGATTTGAATAGACTTCTACTATGAATAAATTCTAAGCATGCCAGACTTTGCCTACTAATTCTAAAAGCCCGGGGAGTTTTGGAAACAATTCAGTTGGATAGCTATTTAACATTATCTATTTTAAATGAAACATTTCTTGAAAGTATCCAGTGAATTTAGTAGGGTCATATCTGCTTTGGAGAGTTAAGAAGCTGCACTCCTGCATTGTCACTTTCATCCAAAAGCAACTTAATATAAACCACAGGTGGTTCATTTGCCACCTTCTATGATAGTAAAATACAATCAAACCTTTGAACAACTAATCTCCCTGTTAGCAAAAAAGCTTCACATTTTATACCACTTATTTTCAGGTCAACATGCTTTAATGGTTACTAGTCAAAAAGCCACCTCTAAAAAATAAGTGAAGGGCAAAATGCAAAATAAGAATCAAGTGCATCAGTTTAAATCAATGAGCAAAAAACATAATTTAAAAAATGCATTAGGTGTATACTCCAAAATAGAAACTAAACTAAAATTTTAATCTTAGTATCAGCTGATGACTAATGTTAACACTTAATGACAGTGCCAGATTTCTTTCACACATACTGGTTTCATAGCAGCATTATAAATAATTCTAGTGAGGCGAGGTAATGCATACCTAGTGCAGTACCTCTGCTCTACCTTTGCTATGAAATGAGCATCAGAGGACTACCCCTGTGAAGCCTGTCCATCACTACAAGCTCAGAGCCAACATCCTCCCCAGAGGCTATGCTGAGGAGATCCCTGACGCTTCCTTTCTGTTCTGCATGCCTTCATTGGATATTTCTGTCAAAATCCTGCATACCACTAGTCTCTCAATTAGCTAGCACACACATCAGGATCTCAGCCCCAACCAATCATTTCCACTTTGCCTGATTCACTGTGTACTGGTAATTGACCACAGCTTCACCACAGTTCATCTGGCCTTGTTATCTACTTCAGAGATGCCACTAACAAATTTGTATTTAACATGAGGGAGAAACAGGTTGCTGTACTCCCCTGGTTGTTTTAAGGAAAACAATTATATCGCAGTTACTATGTTGGTGATAATACTGCACATCTGTGACACAAATCCCACCATGATAACATACCAAGTAAAAAATAATTTTTAGAAACAAAAGATCTTTTGCATCTGTTTGGAGCTAAAATGGATTTGCTGCCTTTAATACTAAATATACACACATACTATTTGCTATATGTATTTGTCCAGTTTTCCTTTGTGAAAACCCACAGAAACCAGGCCATTAATCAGACCTAGACTTGTTTGGTTGTCTCTGAGCTTGAATACTATAAACTCTGTACATTAAAATCCTAACACATCTGGTTACATGGTGAATATATGGTTATATTTTCATATACTTATTTTCAAAATGCATTTTCTACAGTAGTCTTATTTGTGAAGAATTAAAAGAAGCTTAAAAGAATATACAATTCTATTGTTATTTTAATAGAAATATTACCTGGAGCTACCATAATTTCGTGTTTCTTTGATCTGATCCTAAGAAAGGTTAGATCATTCTGAGGATCAATATCTCTCACTGTGCTCCTAGCTTTCATGGTGAGCTGATGAAGAAGACCTGCATACTGGACTGTTGTAGAGTTATCAAGAGTTGTTCTTATTGGAATTCCTGCAAACAAATAATTTTCTAATAATCATTCAGTTAAGTTGCATATTCTTCATATACAGCAGATCAGAAGAGAAAAAACACAGATTTCATAGTTTTTTCTGTTTTGTAGCAGAAAGGGGTTATGTTGATTTCAGGTATCTACATGCTTTTTAAAGTATAATTTATATTAATTGGTGGCAATTAAACATTGAGTTGCGTTATGAAACTTATGAAAGAGCCTAATTGCTGTTTAAGGCTCTTAAATACCTATCAAATTCCATTCTGTTGTACTTAACCAGTTATGGTGCTTCATCAGTTCAAACACTGTCACCGAGTTTGTAAGAATCTAACCCGCGCTTTAACTGTAGCACTTGGCACGTGCAGTAATAGAAATGACACATTCCCAGTGAAATACCAAGAGCAATCAAAGGGCAGAAGTGGCATGTTTGCATCTGGCAAGCAAAACCACTCTTGGAACAGTCCTTTCCAATTAGCTGCAAAATATTGACAATTGGTAGTATACAGTGTATTGATCCTAACTATTAAAAATATGACCACGTAAGTCAAGATTAATTTTTGATGATTTAATGAATCATTGTTTATCAATAATTTGTCAAATCACGCATTTTATATTAATAGGCTACCAGGTGAAACTAAAAACTGGGTTCACAGTAATCCTGCAAGTGTAAAACTGTTTGGCTTTAATAAGCTTGTTTCACTAATAAAAAATGCATTTGACCTACTAACAAAGACAATAGATTACAAGCTGGCAAGGCAATTTTCTCTTTGCATACATTTGTATTGCCTCTTCCAGATGGACGGGACAGGAATACAAAAATAGAGTAATATGACTTAAGTTGAAGAGTTTGATTATGAAAGAAGAATTAACATGCAAAAATAGTGAATGCCAGGTAAAGAACTGGAGGCAGAGGAGTAAAAGAAATAGTAGAACCACCTCAGATATTAGACTATTCCACAATTTTCCTAGGAAAGCGTTATTGAATCACTTGAAATCTGTGTCCTCACTTGAGAAATAATTCTGCATTAGTAGGATGTGTAGTGTAGGGAAGCATACAGAATGACCCGGTATATCCTTTGTGTCTAATGTTTATTACACAGAGATTGGAACTGCTGTTTTAATGGAAACAAACAGGTGTTCCCAAGCAGTG
Source organism: Fregata magnificens (assembly GCA_013389945.1). Classification (NCBI taxonomy): domain Eukaryota; kingdom Metazoa; phylum Chordata; class Aves; order Suliformes; family Fregatidae; genus Fregata; species Fregata magnificens. Next base: position 41,358 of record WAAD01023295.1, on the reverse strand, counting down.
CATTAGCATGAGAATATCTATATAATCACAGCATTAAATAGTAAGTCACTTAAAAGCAGCAATGAATTAGTGTCAAGTTTATATGACCTTGTATCTAAATGATTGCTTCAACAAATACAGCACTTTTAATGAAAATGGTAAATGTTAAATGATCCTCCAAGGTCTAATAACAACATGAAAATGAGTTGACATTAGCGACATCCTTAGATTAAAGCTGAGCTATGCTTACTTTAGGACAAATTCTCTTTGCCTCTGCCACCCAAGTTGGAAAGAGGCAAATAAATTCTCCATTAGAAATGCTGTAGTGTGATCCTTCCCAACTGTGAAGGATAGCAACAGTTTATGAGATTTTCCAAATAAACAATTTACACTGAGCATAGCATTTCAATGAACAAATCAACTTTGAGCATTAAAATAAATGATAGGCAATGTTTGTATCAGGAATCTTTAATTTGCTATTTCACCTGCATACTATTACACCTAAGTAAGCGTACCTACACTATTACAAAAATCGTACTAAAAGACAACTGTTTATGTTAGTAGTGAAGAACAGAGGGTTTCATCTTTTTAGGGAACTCAAACAGCCTAAGAAACCTCACTATTGTACCACTGGTTCAAGTATTTTTACTGTGATTAATTTAAGTTGTACACTTTTTAAAAATGTTTCAGGATAGAGAGAAATTAAATTTAATTTTCAACAGAAAGATTTGAAGTAATTAGATTGACCAGTGCTAATTATGGATATTTGGAGATGTTACAAAAACTTGCAACTACACACCTACTTTGAGGTTTAGTTTGTGGAATCTAACTTTTTGGTGCCTTGAATACATCCTCACGGAGTACAGACTCTCTTGGATTCACATCTGGTATCAAAAGATTTCTAAACGATAAACTAAAACCAAAATTCCTGCACTTGTCTCGTCCGTTGGCTTCAGTCTAGCCACATGTTCTACAGGTTTGTGAGGATGAGGAAGTTTGAACAGGACATGGGGGGACTTTATACCTTGCCGTGAATAGTCTAACGTGCAAAAAAGGGAAGTGGAATGTTCTTCCTCCTTTGCAAATCAAAATTGAGACAGAGGGAATCCAAAACAGCCTTTTAAAAAGCATGCTATTGTCCTAACTCTGCACAGCTATATCTGAGCTTTCCCTCAATACCATAGAACTACCACAGGTGAAGATGGACTGCAATAGTACATCCGAGTGGGAAAGCATACTTGACCAATATTGTGCCAAGAAGTCAACAGTTCCAAGTAACAGAACATAAGAAAACTGGGTTATTTGTCTATTAGATTACATTGGTGGTTTTGCCTTGAGAAATGTATTAGTCTGCAAGCTCAAAAACAATAATTTGTGTTATCTGAGTGCTTGATTTTGTTCGCTTCTCGTTTGCAGCTTAGGCTAACTGCTCATTGGATCAAGTCACATTCTATTTACTGAAACAGAATACAGGAATGGCTGAAACAGTACTTGTTCTGAAACCAGACTGCATTTCAGCTTAGTCAACAGCCATATCTAGACATGAGCACGTGCAGGCACAAAGCAGCTTTTCAGTTTCTATTTGCCAGGCTATGCACTTCTCTCTTGACCTGTATCATCTATTCTGTGAACAAAGGCACATTTTACTTAACATGTTGAGACACACAAATTAAATTGTCCACATTTTCTAAAGACTAAATAACATTTAGGCTTCCTTCTTAGTGTTCTTGCCTCCTGTTGCTAAACTGCTGTTAGTGCAATAGATTTTTGGGGGGATTGTAAAAGTGAAGGAGGTCAACTAAATTAAGGGTGAGGTAAATCGAGTGAGTTGTCTTTTTTTGTGGAGGAATGATTAAAACAGGTTAACCTGAGAAGCCTAGCTTCTGAAAACTGATTTCTGTGACCAGTTTTGCTTTTGACTTGCAATCTTCAGGATCACAGCCAAAGCTGGCCTGACACAAAACTTGCTCTTGCTCCTATAACAACACAGCGTAACACAATTTAAAGAACTTGTTAATATTTAACAGGGCCAAGGGATGGCTCCCACAGTAGAAGACCAGCTTTCTTTAGTAGATACTTTTCTCCTGATGTTTTTGTTCTATCATAACTTTTCAGAGGAAGACAGGGGGGAGTGAAGTGCTAGTGAATTTCCTTGCATATACAAAGAATTTTGGACTAAAAAATGCCTGCAAAAGCTTAGTGCCACACATTCTCCCTTTCTGTAACCTGGCAAGAGATGTTCAAGATATGGTTCTGAAAAATACAGTATAGTTTAGTTAAACAAGGGGGATAAGTAACAACATGGAGCTCCTTAAGTTAAACGAAGATTATGATAGTTCTAGTTATTTCTTCAGAGAAGACTTATATCAAGGCCCTGCTTCCCATTTTCTGCTTTCCATTAACTTGAATGAAGAACTACCATATGGAGAGCTTCAAGAAACGGCCACAAACCAACCATTCACGTCTTAAGAGGAAACAAGCATTGTTGAAAATCACAACACCTCCATAAAATATTGCAAGCAGATTGCATTAACACCTCATAATCTGCAGTTGGGGGCTTAAGAGTTACTACACTCATTGCCGCCACCAAGCTTGTTACTTGGTGAAAGCAGAGGACGTTTTACCTTCGGCGTTTATAACAATAGTTGCGATAACCCCCTTGTGGGCTTGAATCCTCTTTAGGGTTTCCTCCACTTCAGCCTGCGAGGAGAGAGGACACCACAGCACCTCCGCAGCCGCCACAGCTCGCCCCGACGGCGAGCGCGGGCCCCCAGCAGGAGGCCGCCGGGTCGCCCTGCCCTCNGGTGGCGGTGCCGCCTCCGCCTCGCTGCGGGCTGCGCCCAGTGACCCGGGGCTGGCAGCCGCCGCGTAGCTCCGAGGTCTGTGCTGGGACCCACAGCTCACACCCGAGGGGCAGCCGGGAGAGACACCCTGAGAGGGCTGAGGACAAGGGCACCTGCAGGGTGGCCTCGGGGGCAGCAGGGGCGCAGGCCCGGGCTGAAGTGGAGCCCAGGGAACGTGAGGGGAGGCCCCAGGTGGGGCTAGTCAGGGCAGTGAGGGTTTATTCGTGCTTTCAAGGGGCCTGTGGCCACTAGTATGCCTCCTGCTTTGGGCAGTCTTGTGGCTGAGCTCTGTTGATGGACTGTGGCTGGTAGGTGAGGTGAAATGAACTCTAAGTGCCTTATTGTAGTAGAGGGTGGTTTTTGTTAGTTTATTTTAAAGCTAAGGCTGATACTGACTAAATCCCAAAGATATGAGTTTAGCTGCTGTTGTTAAAAATAAGTATTTTTTTTCTCCCTGTGTATGAGTGTTGCCTTGTCTGCTGTTTTTCCACAAGTGTAGCATATCGTGTGGGTGTGCAGAGCTTGTTTTTCACCAGTAGAAGCTTTCCAGCCTAGCTGTGTTATAATCACCATGTATAGATAGATAAATCATCTTCATAAGAAATGTCTCATGTGCTGCTATAGCTTACTACGCTTTTCAAATTGGTGCAGGCCACTTATACGATGCTGTAGTGTAAGTAAGTTACCTCCGTGTTTCTATTCTCCTTTACGAAAATAGTAGGGGAACAAATCTCATGTGCAAGACTTCTGAAGAGCCATCTTCGTGCACACAGTAAATAGCACTAATATCTTCAAAAGACTCTTACATGTCTTTTTGAGGGGAGGGCGCTAGTCTCACTGAGCCTTCTGTCTTGCTTATGAAGCTTCCTGGGGTCTTGTCATTAGACTGACTTTTTGCTGCTCTGCTCGAAAGAGTTGGCAAGTTAACCAAGTTTGGTGTTTTGGGAAGCCAGCAGCTGCCCCTTTTTTTTAAACATAGTGGCCTTAAGAACAAATTAACAAGCTAGTTATTAATCTGCTGCTCTTTAAGGACCCAGTTGTATTTGAAGCTTGCAACAGTATTTAATGCATAATTTAATGCAGTTTATGGCCCTATGTTAGAGAGAAAATAACTTCAGTGTGTGGGATTGCCGTATCTATTGTAACAATATTATTCTAGGTATTTATTAAGTTTCAGACTGACAGGGGCCAACATAAATCAGAAGTGTTGAAGTTGCTGTGTATTCAGATAAATGTAACTGAATTGAAAATCTGGCTTATGAGGGAACGGAGAAATTATCAGGAACACCAATATATTTATTTCAAAACCTACTATTTTAGGGGTTTACCGAACATCCTATGACATGCTGTGGAAGGCAATCAAGAACACTATGCCTGTAGCAGATACTGGTCCATACGAGTGACTGCATCAGCTGTGTGAATTGTTTCACCTGTGAACAGTTTAGTCAGCAGTGAAGTTTGCATTGATACACCTGTGCAGTTTTGTTACAGTAGGAAGTATGTTGTTCTGAATTTTTGGAAATGAGGTATCCTTAGAGATTTTTTTTTTTTTTTTAGCAATTGGAAGCACTGGTGCATGATTATTGAATCTGACTGGAACATCTGCTGGGCAATTTTGTTTTAATACAGTCAGTAGATGCTCTTAAATGAAAACTTATAGATTATACAATATAAACCTGGTTCTGCTGTCGGTGTTGGTCACAGGAGTGATCCTTGCTATTACAGTCCAATTAATTGGATAGACGTAGGATAACATACTGTAAGGAATAGTGGTGATCCTACCCCCAGTAACTGGACTGGCAATTCCAGGGATTTAGAGAAATGAGAAAGAGGAGGTTTTCCACTTACTCTGCTGCCCTGTTGCTATTTTTTTAATTTTCAAGGCTTCTTTCAAGACCACTGTTTTCCTTCACGGATGCAAGATGCCTATGTGTCTTTTTAAAAGCAATAAAAATATCAGCTCAGCTTTGCAAAAAATACTGAACTGGAGCCAAAATGACAGCTAGCATGATGCAGGATTATTCTTGGAAGCATTATTTATGCTCAGCATGAAAGACTGAAACATGCAGATTTTTAGACACGCAGATAGGCTTTGTCTCAGACTTAGACACATAACAACGGATGGAAATATTTTCTTGGTTACTTGAAATTTAACTGAGAATTCAGATTCCAAGCAACATAATTTTTCTTTTGATATACAGTAGTGAATGCAGTATTAGGAACAGGGCAATACTGCTTGAGAACCAGCAACTCCTCATAACCTAGGACTGGAATCTTGCAAATGCTTATCTGTGTGAATAAGTTTAAATATTTACTGGTAAAAGTAGGAAGTGAGAAGCTTAAACTTCAGGTGCTTGCACTTGTAGTCCGGTGTTTGAACTAATTTCTGCATTTATAGTTAAGATTGAGGAAAAAANCCGTGTGGAAACTAGGAAGAGGATTTTGCTGGTAAGTACGTGAGAATTTCATTCCTTCCTTGCTGCTTGAACCTGGAGACCCAGGAAGAGGAAGGGAGGGAGTGAAGCACACTGAAGGACACACTGAGGGACTTGAGGTACACTGAAGTGCTGTAGTCTTGATTTGCTGCCAGCCATTATGAAATAGCATAAATCAATTCCATTCAGGAAGAACCTTGCTTTTTATAACCAGAATCATGATTACAAGTAACTGTACAAGTCTGCCAGCTATTATTATAGCTCCCTTGCCCATGCTGTACGATATCTCAGAAGTTTTCAGTTTTGTTGGCCTATAAAGTGGAGTGACCTCATGCATGAGAATAGTGATGCTGTTGATGACCGTACAGTTGGTTCTTTCAGTTTTTCCTTTATGCTTTTATTTCTAGCCAAATAGCCTCCAAAGAAATTTGGTAGAAGCAGATAATGAGGCATAGCAGCTGAAAGCTTAGAGTCCATTCTTAGTACACAACCTGTACAAATATCTAAAATAAATGACTGATTACTTGGTATGACATGATTATTTTGACACAATATTGAGAGAAAGAGAAATACAAATTGTGTTCAGGTGTACGAAAGTTTGAATTTTTAATGCAGATGTGTCACTACAAATCATGCTGCTGGTCGGTCACACATCAGCCAATGAACAGGAACTACAGTTTGGATTTGTTGCCCACAAACTCTGTGGAGCAATCACATTGCGAATATTCTCGGTCTTTCAGTCTCTGAGGAGCTGGCTCAGAGTTTCATAGAAGTAACAAAAGGATTGAACTTTGCTATCCCCAGAAGGCTTCAGGAGCAAAAGTGTTATTTTGTGGCAGTAGCAGAGTTAAGTTATGGGGGAGAACGTGCCGAGCTGAAAGCAGTCAAAGTGAGGTTTGGGGTGTCTGTGGATGGAAAAAACAATCAGTGGGGCTCCAGGGCTGTACCTGTCCATCTCCTCCTCTTTTAATAGTTCTGCAGTGAGCAATCAGTTGTTGTCAGCACCTCCTCCTATGTGTGAAATATAATAAAATACATAGTCTCTATTATTCAATTAAAAACCTCTTCCCTTTCCCTGATTGAAATTTGGCTTTGGTTTTATTAAGAGACCTCCTTTAAAAAGGTGAAAATTAAGGAAAACAGGGAAAAGTTAGTCATCCTTGCAAGGTTATGAACAAAATGGTAGGGAAGGTCCTGCATTTCTCCACCTGAAAAAGGTCTTGTAGCAAGCATGTGGCCTAGAGTGGATAAGCTCAAGATCTTTCCCAGTGTGACTGTCGATAGTTTTATGTTCTAATCTTCTATTACCTCCGTGAATCCAAATATCATAAACTGAGAAAGTATTTAAGAAAAACTGTGTCATGTCATGTAGGCACGTATGAAACAATTTAAGTTACTTGTAGATAAATGTTAGAATGAAAATTTGCTCAAAATATTTTTTTTTGTATAAAGATTTTTTTCCACAACTTTTGAGAGCAGTTTCCCAGGTTTTTTTACCCATTGTGTGAGGAATTTCTAGCTCAAATCCTCTAGATGGTGCTACAGCTACAGCACATTGAAGTGAACTCACCCTTACCTTTTGTGTCTTGCTTGCTAAAATGCCACTTCACTTACGTCAGGTATCCTATGAAAGGATTAATGACTTCAGCTATGATACTATTTACAGGTTTATGCAAGGAGGGATCAGCATAGGTGGATTACCTATCCTCAGCTAAGTAAGAGTAGAATGTCTTTTTATAGATACAGAAGTCTTGCAGGAACTGTTGTGTGGTCAAATTATCCCCTCATCTCTTGAAACCATACCTGGAGTCCTGATGAGGGCAGAGGTGGCCAACTGTAGGCTGTGGTGCTGATTAAGTGACAGCAATAAGCCTCTTAAAACTCCCAGCAGATGTTGCTGCTTTTGTATGCTAATGGGAACTTCACAAACCATTTTCTCTTCCTTCTGAGAGCGGGTGTAAGTACATGAAAATGGCTTTCTTATATCAAGTGCGAATTGATAATAACCTTGGTTCAGTTTTAAGGCAGAAGCAGTAGAGGCACTTTATTTGGCAGTTTCAGAAAGCTTACGCAGAACTTCATGAAAATTAATTTTTTTATATTCTGCTAACTTTTCTGGTACTGAAGTAATTAAGCAAAATCTGAATTGTGAGCACATTGCTACCTGGGCTTTTAAACCATCCATTCAGAGACTTTCCGACTGGCGTGTGAATCTGCTCTAGTACATTTGCCTTATCAGCTCTAAGGTAGCCACTCCCCTGCTA
>WAAD01023295.1:7610-31968 GCA_013389945.1 Fregata magnificens | reverse complement strand
AAAGTTAATTGTGAGTTACTGGGACCATTGCTCATAGAACAATGATGAGGAAAGTAGTTGTAACAGAACTCAGTATGAGGCAGACTAAATTAAATATGAGACAGATGAAATTTTAATTTGCACTTGCAGTTATTCTGGAAAAATCAGAATTCCTGGTTTTAAAGAAAAGCAAATGCAATTGTAGAATTTATTTTACATCACTGATTTATTTGGAAAGCATCTATGTTTATAGATGACACTGACTCTTTCCCTAAACACTGCCCCTTGTGCATGGCAGGAGAATGCTGTGACCAATAAACTCCTAGACTGCATTACCTGAAAGCCAAGAAAAGGGAAGCTCTTGGTAGAGACACTTGTTCTGACATTCACATCCATTACTTGTCTGACAGAACTCAAGTTGCTGTAAACTTTCTGTCCAGTGTGAAAACTGTGGGGTTTTTTGTAGTTATTATAATAATCAGAATTAGTGCAACTAGAGACTTGTTCTTTTGGTATTGGTGTTACTCTTGTATTGTTTTTATCCTTTCTTTGTAGGCATCTCAAGATTGCGTATCTGGGTCCAAAACCAGAAATAAATTCGGTAGTAAACCAGAAAGCTTTTAGAGGTGGTATGTGGCCATTGTAAAACTTTTTGGAAGGAGTAAGGGTTTGCGCTAGACTGAGTTGTTTTGTAACCCGGCATTGCAGCCTCACTGGTTGCATTCTTCCTGCGTGCGTCACTGTAACTTAGTGAACTTTTAAATGCTTTAGTCACCTTCTTTAGCTCCATGTCGGCTAACCAGCAAAATGCATTATTCACTTCAATCTTTCTACAGCTAGAAAGCTTAGAAGAAAGCCAACAGAATGGTAGTTCTAAAGGTAAGCTGAAGTGGCGTCAAAGCAGCATCCTGTGACAAATTTCTGTAGTGCTCTTGGAACTGGCAGGCTCTCAAGTAAATGTAAATATATGACTTTGACATCATTGGAGTGGAACCAGAAGCCACAGTGTGAAATACTGTATGCTATCTTTCATGTGGTGGAAATGTTTCTGTAAGGTTGTACATGTAAATTAAAAAATAGCCATTGGCACATGGTTTCCAAGTAACCAACGTATAAACATGGGTACGTGCTCTCTAAACACAACTTGCGTTACACCATCAATCATGATTCGTGGGATTCTGTGTTCTCTTTCAAGTGGACAGTTCAGTGCATCATCAATAGCAGTGATCCGTGATGTGAGGGCAGGAACTACTGCCAAGTGCCAAACGTTGAAGGTACTTTTCAGTCTGATCCGTTTCCTTTCCCCTTCCTTAGTGTATCTTATTAATGTTTTCTCAAAATAGGATACCCTGTTTCTTGAATGTAAGGTTTCGCAACAGCTTACTGAGTAGGGGGACTTACTTTGTTTCTTTTGGGAAGATCTCATCTCCTTTAGAAATTGGCCTTTCAGAAGGTGCCAGTTGTCAGAGTGCCTGAACAGATCACAGGCAGAGATAGTATATCCCAATATCCCCTTGAACTCAGGGGAAAAAGTGAAATGGGAAACTGCAGCACCAGAAAGTGATGTCCTTCCTTTTATCCTAACATCCTAATATCTTTCGTGGATTTTATGCAATATTCAGGTTCAACTCCTCTCTATATTTGAGGCAGGTTTCCCATCTCCTAAGCAGTTGCTTTAAACCTATATTGTACACTGTGTTTCGTGTGGCTTTTTCCCAATCTCTCCTTACTTTGACCCCTTAAATATTTAAGTATTTTTTTAGAAAAGTTATCTCATCTCATCCACTGAAATTGCACATGAATGAAAATGCAAAACTGTTGCCAGCTTCCTTATGTACAGCAGCTATTATAACAAAATAAGTTCAGTAGCAGTTCAGTGTTAAACTGTTATCACAATTTGCAAGTGACAGTGCAGAGTGCTGGTATTTACAGGTTTTCAGGCTGTGAGTCTCTTGACCAAAGAGACGACATCTGCTGTGGTATGAGTCTGTTGTTTGACGGCATTTGTCAGAGTGTCTTCTTCCTCCTCTCTGACAAGTGAATGTGAGCCTTTTCAGTTCGCACAGCTCAAGGGTTTGTACTGAATAAACTCTGCTTGGAGACTCTCATGTCAATATAATGAACAGTCTTGGTTGTAGACTTAAAATCCTTTTAAAAAAATGCCAGTTGCCAAACCAATGTTAAAAGGATACCTGAGAGGATCTTTCTTTCACATCCAAATTCCAATAAAATGTTATTTCTGACGCCAGACTAAGCTCACTGGACATAAGTGAAGTTTTGGTTTCAGCATGCTCACTGTGCAGGTAGGGTGCAATTCAGGCAAGTAGAGTGGAGCTGTTAGTCACCACTAGCATAGTGTTTAAAAAAAATAGAAATTAAAAAAAAAAATCAAGTATAGTTTTGTTCTTAAGTTGTATCAGATGGGTATAATTTTCTTTAGAAAGTCAGCTTTTAACTCTTCATGCTGGCAAGCTGCTATTCTAATGTTTATTCTGATCTGTTCCGATGTCTTAATCCAGGGAACTTTTTCTTTTCAGTTGCCAGTCTTATGATGGTTCAACTGTGCTGACTTCACTGCTTGTAATTTTGAGTGAGTGGAAGATGGGAATTAGCTTCAAGGGCTGTCAGGAGAATGCTAGAATACAGTCTCAGGTACTGCCTGGGACATGCTTAGCTGGCTGCCCAGAGTGCCAGCTGAAGTCTGTGTAGCTCAGGTTATTTAAGAAGTTTGATGCTGTACATTGAGTGTGAGTCATCTTGTGAGGTTTTTCCTCCCTCTGCTTATGGTGATGCAGCAATCATTGTGCATGACAGCATATTACTGAGAATTGTGACAATGGCAAGTCCCTTAACTGCTGAGTGGTGGCATTGATGCATTAGGGATGATGTTTAAATAGCACTTATTGGTCAAGCAAGATTGACATAACGTGGAGCCATGAGAAGGTGAGCCTAAATTCCATGCCTAAAGAATGTAAGCAAGCAGGTGAGGTTGTAGTTTGGCCCCCAGGTGCTGGCTGTGTGCCAGCAGTCAGTCAGTTCCTTGTTATAATCCCTTCATGTGCACACACATGCACTCTGCCCTCCTGATCAAAGTTTTTTTCCTCTTGTGTAATTTCTAAAGTGAGTTTCTGTACCTTACCCCTCTCATCCTGGATTATACTTAGTCCTGGTAAATTTCCTGTGATACAACTACCACCACACCTCTCTGCCTTCAGTGCACTTGACTGATAACGTGATGAAGGTGGAACAGATACATGGTTCTCAGAAAAATCAATACTTTGAAGAATGTCCTGAACACTTCTTACTGGAAATTTTACAATTTCTGGGAAAGAACTAAGTCACACAGTGGTTCTTGCAGTTGGGTAAAGTGCTTTAATGTGGCATTAGAAAGGGAACCTTTTAGGATCCTTGCTACTTCATGAATGACACACTTGATTAATGTTCATCTTTGGTCAAAAGCACCTTTTAGTTTGGATTTGCAGTTGTGCCACAGTGATGTAGCTCTGTTTCTGGCCTAGTTCTGTGCTAGAATGAACACTGCATTAAGGCATAAATATCTTAACAACTTTAACCGCACACTAGGCTTTCTAGAAAGCATACTTAAGAACTAAAATTGTAAACTATTCATAAATGTCTAGTAGGTTGACCACTCTTCGGTAAAGATAAGAGCTTTGAAGGAAGCCTGGACTTTTCTGTGCAGCCTTTTAAATTTCAGCTGGGACTGAATGGTCTTTAACAAAAAGCCAACCAAGGCTACAGACTGGAGCCAATCTAGAACAGATCCTCCACTGCTCCATCACTTGGAACTTCAAAATCTCTTAGGAAAAGCTGTAATAATTGACTTGGCAGATTATTAAGTACAACTGCTGCCACTTGTAGGGCTTTTTCCTGCGCAGATTTTAGAGAACAGCATTTCTTTGGAGCTACCTAGCATACTTCTACCTTGAAACAAATTTCATGCTTTCTTTGGAGTTTGATGCCGTACTGAGCAAAGGAGGATAGCCATTTGAGGCAGTCAAGTCATATAGTACCTGGGAGGCTGAAATCCCAGTCTCCTTTCTTTGCACTGTTTCAGTTCACTTCCTATGCAAATCAACAGCAGCACTATAATTTTAACAGGGACACATCTGTTTTTTGGGAGCTGGTGCAAGTTTCCCTTCCAGGAAAACAGCAAATCAATATTAATATTTATAATGCCTGAAGAGGACTGGGTATGATTTAATGAAGATGAACCGAAGACAGGCAGTATTCGCTAATGCATGCAGAAGTTCTTTGGTAAGTACCTGATCCTGAAATCTGCCTTCATTTTGAAGGCTAGATGGAGTATCAGCACTTCCATAGGGGATCAGAGCTGTGAGTATTGTAGACCAGTATCTTGTGTCTGTCAACATTCAGTATATTGTGTTTTTACAGGCAGGTGAGGGACATTTTGCTATATAAATGTTAAAAAGAAAGTATCTTTTTTTTTTTCTTTTTTCTGTGCTAAGAGTTCATCTCATGTTGGGGACCTTTAGTTCCTTAACCTCATGGAGAACCAGAAGGTCTTGGCCTGTTAACGATGTGTTGTGTGATCTTGAGCAAACTATTTTACTTCCTTGTGCCTCTGCTTCCCCTCTCACTCTCTTCTGTCAGTTTTCCAGAGCACAGGCCTTCTGCTGTGCGCTTGCTCAGTGTCTAGTACAATGGGGCCCTGATCTCTGTTGGGGCCTCTAAATACTACCACTGTATAAAATAAAATAATCCTTCTTGCAAATAGGGATGTAGGCTGGGAATTTCAAAAGGGCAGAAGAATATGAGTCAGTTTTCATGGACTCTGTTAAAAGTCAAAGCTTTATGCTCAGAGGCTTAAGGTAATTTTCTGAGCCCAGTCCTGTTGCTGTTGGCTTCAGTGATGTAGGACAGCAGAACAGACTCCAGAGATCTTCCATTATATCTGTCTACCCTTTTAGATGTCGCAAGGGAGATTTTTAGTGCAACAGATTGAACCTCAGATAAGATTACATGTTGTAATTACCAGTGGGATTTATTTGTCCAATTCTTTAAGCACTGAGTGGAAAAAAATGTGCGTACATCCCTTAAGTAAAAAAAGGGAAGTGTGTGCATTTTTCCACTCTAAGCTAAGTAAGGAATAAGATGACATGTAAGCATAGATGGGCAAAAAGATAAATGAAGTTATTTATCAAAACAAATATTCAGACTTTCCCTGTACCTGATATGAGTATTTGGAATGGAGTTATAGAGTGGCTGTAAAGTTTGGATTTCTTAAGCTTTTTTAGCTGTAAATGTAAACTAAATTAAACTGATAGTTTTAATTAAATTTGAATTGGCTGTGGTATTACACCATTTTAAAAGCCACTGGAGACACTCAAGTTGCATTTAAAATCTTGTATTGTAATTAGTGATATCTACATTTATTATTGTGGTAACTGCACTTTAATGAATGTATTCAGTACTAAACAAAGCCACAAAATCTAAACAGCTCTAAGAGCATGTTGATTTCAGCTACACTTTATTCCCTTGGTCATCCTCTTATGTGAATTTGGATACTAAAACTAAGCTTTAGAAAGCTAATCAGGAGAAAGTGTAAAAGTTAAGGGACAAAAATTAAATATTTTCCCTTGAAGTTAAATAACTGTTTGCAGATGGAGTCTTCTGATCTTGTCTGCCACCCCTGTGTCTAAGGTGCTGCTATACTTTCCATGCTAACTAGTGTATCTTGCAGACTTTAATGCATTTTTCCATATGGTGTCCCAGGAAGAGAGGAGAGCATAGTTACAGTTAAAATCAGGAGTTCTTAGGTGCAGCACCATCTTTCCATCTGTTGGACTTACTGCCTGACTTCTTTCAGTCTTGTGGAAACTGAACACGGGATGGTGGTAGCTGTATACTGACATGTAATCTCAGCTAATACCAGTGCAAAGTAGAGTAAAATTTACTACTAATGTTATTCTCACCACCCCAGACACCTTTATTGTGAGGCTTTTGTTCCTAAAGTGAATTTTGTTAGGATCTCCCTGTATTCCTGAGGCTCCATCAATGTTGGCTGCACTGCCTGTGGTTACTTTCATTGCATGGGCCTCACTTGGGATTTTCAGGACATGTTTATTCATCTGGGAAAGAGTGGGCTTTGTCCTGCTTTCCATATCATTGACTTCTCTGTATTTAGCTTCCTACTAAGTGAAGGAGGTGTAATGGTAAGGGAGTGGCAAAAGGCAGTATTTTACTGAATTTAGCCAGGAAGGCCAGCTTTTCGGTGGGAATATTAAATCGGCTGTGGTCCCCTAGTTCAGGTAGAATTCCCATGTTAATTCTATGGGCTACTTGACTGTTCCAGAGAAAGGACACTGTCTTAAATGCTAAGTTGAAAAGCATTTAAGCTTTCGTTGTACTAATTTACTGGAGAGGTTCTTGGCATAATTTGGTTCCTACCTAGGCTACATCAACATGCTTGGGTTGTTCTAAGAACTGCCTCAGTCCTCAGTTTCATGCTGTCCTCTTCTTCTGGGTGCAAAACAAGCTGTGGTAGGGTCTCAGAAGTGCTTTCCCTGGAGATTTTCCCTGCAGTTGTAATCACCACTTTAGGATTCTCTTATGCTGCTTTGACTGGACTATGCACTGTAAAGGGGCTGAGATTGGGGGAGAGGATCTAACTGAAGGTTTTGGAGTAATTTCTGCAGAACCATATTGGTTTCATCTCTATTAAATTAATTGAGTTTTCCCATAAGGGCTTTTTAATTTAACTGTTGCTAAAAAATGCTGCACAAATTACCTGGCAAGAATGCTGTAGAATTATAAGCCCTTCAGGCAGTCCCTTAAAGGCAAAGCAGTAAAGTTGGGTGAACTATTCACAGCCAGGAGTTTTTTATTCAATGAATTTACCACTTTGTCTGTTCGCAGATTACTGACAAACAGCCACTGACTTTTTATGAATTTGTTCATTATCCCAAATTATTCAATGCCTGGTTTATGCAATGCAGTTTTAGCTTCAGGGCTGCTGGCAGACTGATCCACAAGTATTGTTTGAATACCACTGTTTGTAATTCTTACAGAAAAGCCCTATAAAACTCAATAGAGGCCTGGTGTTTTATTTCTGGGCATGTCTATAAAACTTAGCAGAAAATTATATCCTTACCATAAAACTCTACAGCTTGGTTTAAAGGAGTTATAATTTTCTACTGATTTCTGTATGTTTTTAGTAGCATTTATGTACGAAAAAGTTTCTTTCATCACTGTTACTCTCCAGTTTTTGTAGTTTCTGAGAGCAGAGAGAGTTGATAACATGAATGTAAATCTTTGGGAATTGACCTCTTCTATCCTTGAGTTTGTTTGGTTATACTCCAATTATGCTGATGCCCATTATAAGACCATTTTTCACTATTGGAGTGTAAATGAGTATCAGACCCTACTTGGTTCTCTCTACCATTAATCCTAAAAAGAAAACAGAGGCAGATAAAAAGGGACTGCTTAATGTGCAAGTACATTAGATTTCTCGGTCCTTCTGAGTGGAATTAAATGCCCGTGTCTGTGATAGCTCCTCAAGGAACATGGTTTCATTAGTGACAATCAGGCTCCACTCAAATTCCAAGATATCTCTGAACTTCAGAAGTGTTTTCTTGGGTCCAGACATGCACCTTTGAAGTAGTACAACTCTGTCAGAGACTAACACCAGTGTTGTTCCATTGAGATAAATAGCTCTGGTTATTTGCTTAAATGAATTGAAGATATAAAATTCTCTTCTGATAGGTTGTGTTGGCTTTGATTTGTTATATTTATGTTGGTTTTAAACGTGTTCCCCACCGGCTTATTCTGGTGTAACAAGAAAAGGTACAGGTCCACGGAGAAGGAATTAATCATCCCATGTGTTTGGTAAACAAGACTGCTACAAAGTGTTTGATGTGCAAATGTGCATAAGGAACCAGTAATTTTCCTGATGGATTGTGTGATATCTCCTTTTCATGTAGTAATAATGTTACCATAGAATCATAGAATCATTTAGGTTGGAAAAGACCTTTAAAATCATTCAGTCCAACCATTAACCTAGTGCTGCCAAGTCCACCACTAAACCATGTCCCTAAGCACCACATCTACATGTCTTTTAAATACCTTCAGGGATGGTGGCTCAACCACTTCCCTGGGCAGCCTGTTCCAATGCTTGACAACCCCTTCGGTGAAGAATTTTTTCCTAATATCCAATGTGAACCTCCCCTGGCGCTACTTGAGGCCATTTCCTCTTGTCCTATCGCTTCTTACTTGGGAGAAGAGACCGACACCTACCTTGTTACAAAATCCTTTCAGGTAGCTGTAGAGAGCAATAAGGTCTCCCCTCAGCCTCCTTTTCTCCAGGCCAAACGATCCCAGTTCCCTCAGCTGCTCCTTGTAAGACTTTGTGTTCTAGACCTTTCACCAGCTTCGTTGCTCTTCTTTGGACACGCTTCAGCACCTCAATATCTTTCTTGTAGTGAGGGGCCCAAAACTGAACACAGTATTCAAGGTGTGGCCTCACTAGTGCCCAGTACAGGGGGACAATCACTTTCCTACTCCTGCTGGCCACACTATTTCTGATACAAGCCAGGATGCTGTTGGCCTTCTTGGCCACCTGGGCACACTGCTGGCTCATATTAAGCTGGCTGTCCACCAATACCCCCAGGTCCTTTTCTGCCGTGCAGCTTTCCAGCCACTCTTCCCCAAGCCTGTAGCGTTGCATGGTGGTGTTGTGACCCAAGTGCAGGACCCAGCACTTAGCCTTGTTAAACCTCATACAGTTGGCCTCAACCCATCGATCCAGCCTGTCGAGATCCCTCTGTAGAGCCTTCCTACCCTCAAGCAGATCAACACTCCTGCCCAACTTGGTGTCTTCTGCAAACTTACTGAGGGCGCACTCAGTCCCCTTGTCCAGATCATTGATAAAGATATTAAACAGAACTGGCCCCAACACTGAGCCCTGGGGAACAACAGCACTTGTGACCGGCCGCCAACTGGATTTAACTCCATTCACCACACCTCTTTGGGCCTGGCCATCCAGCCAGTTTTTTACACAGTGAAGACTATGCCTGTCCAAGCCATGAACAGTCAGTTTCTCCAGGAGGATGCTGTGGGAAACAGTGTCAAAGGCTTTAGTAAAGTCTAGGTAGACAACATCCACAGCCTTTCCCTCATCTACTAAGCAGGTCACCTTGTCATTGAAGGAGATCAGGTTAGTCAAGCAGGACCTGCCTTTCATAAATCCATGCTGACTGGGCCTGATCAGCTTGTCGTCCTGTACATGCTGCGTGATGGCACTACAGATGATCTGCCTCATAACTTTCCCCAGCACTGAGGTCAGACTGACAAGCCTGTAGTTGCCTGGGTCTTCCTTCCGGCCCTTCTTGTAGATGGGCATCACATTTGCTAACTTCCAGTCAACTGGGACCTCCCTGGTTAGCCAGGACTGCTGATAAATGATGGAAAGTGGCTCAGTGAGCACTTCTGCCAGCTCCATCAGTACCCTTGGGTGGATCCCATCTGGCCCCATAGATGTGTGTGTCTAAGTGGTGTAGCAGGTTGCTAACCATGTCCCCTTGGATTGTGGGGACTTCATTCTGGCCCCATCCATTACCAACCATCTCATTAACTCCTAGTTATGCTATGTTATGCTGTGTTACCAGCCTGGTTTAAGGAAACCTCCCTGCAAGCACTGCCCATGTAACAAGCTGAGTGCCACATGTGGTTTGCAGCCACATCACTGTTGAAGTACTGTATGAGAAGGGGGGATTGTAGGTTTTGCTACTTTTACTTCTGGCACTTGCCAGTGTTTCTTTTATCCCACCTGAAATACTAACTTCTGGTGACTTGTTGAATGAAAGTATGCTGTTAGCTTACCTGCTAACTCTGTTGCTCTGGAACAGAGATCTCTTTAGCTGGTCAGATATAAAAAGAATTAAAACGTCACTGGTTGACATTTCTATAGTGTGTTGGTGTTTCTGTAAGACGTAGTAAAATACTCAGCGCTTGAACAGATGGATATAGCCACAGTCCTTCTGAAGACAGTATTTTAAGGATGTGGATTATACTAGATTAATAGGCCAGTAACTTGGCAGAACTCAGCTTTTTGGTGTTTCAACTTGTGGAGCTAGTTATAATTTCCAATGATTTAGCTGTAAGTTACACCATTTATAAATAAGATGAAAATTAACTTCTAAAATATGGATTATTTTTTTCCTTTAATGAAAATTCTATTTCTAGATAATTCTAAGAACCTTAATTCTTTTAACTGCCAAGCTGTTTCCTCTGGGCTAAACTTTGACAGATACTTAGGATTATCAGGTTAACATGTAATGGATAAAAGATGGTGAGAGGCTATAGAAGAGAAAGCTGTTGTTAATGAACATCAGTTTTCAGTAGTGCATTGGTTTTTTTGATCAATCAGAAGATTTTAAAATCTTGACACCTGTCAAGAAAGTATTACTGGTCATGATAAATTGTATGGTCTTTAAATGCAACATTTAGCAACACTGGAATTCTGCTGAAGTTAATGGTATCTTCTTGTTCAGCAAGAAGGAATAGAGGTTATACTGTGACCTCCAGAAACTCATACTGCAATAGATGTTAATAATGGTGTGTATTTCTTAATTTAGATTTGGAAGCTGGCACATGTTGCCATGAGTTCTCCAAAATAAACTCGACTTTAGCCTTAGAAAAGTCATTAAAAGGACCCAGGATGGTTACAGGAATCCTCCCTTCCATTTTAAAGAAACGAGGAAAACTAGTATCTTTTATTAGGCCGTCTCATAAAATTGGAAGAAATACTGGCTCAGAGCACCAACATAAGTCTGTCATAGTAAAATTCTTCAGCAAAACCTTTTGAGAACTTTTTGCTTATTGGGATACTCTGTTGCGTACAATTGTTTCACTACTGTCCTACCTTAGCACGAGAGGTGAGAGCTGGCTTAAAGGAGGAATGGTAGCTTTTATGGAGTTTCTCTTGACTTACAGGAAAGCAAGTTTAAATGGATCAATTTCTTATTACCCACTGCAGTTAAAAAGAATGTTAAAGAAATTTAATCAGCATTACTTTACTACATTATTAATAGAGTTATCATTAAAATCTCAACAGTTACTATGCGATGCTATTTGAACTATCACAGTTATCTTTTATACTTAGCATGGGAATAACTGCAGCATCTCAAACCACAGTGTATCATGGTGCCCACATTCTGGTATAAATCTGGCATGTCCTCCTTGAATCCGTAGTTTCTGAGTGTTTAACAGCTATAGTGTGCAGACGTGTTGTTTTTTGGTAATTTATAAAAGAAAAAAAGGTACATTTTCCCGTCACACGGTTATGAGAACTTTCTTTAATTCCAATTTAATATTAAAATGTTTTCAGAGATACCAGTTCTGGAAAAAAGTAGACATAGTTCGTTGACATGGTTGTACATAAAATAAAGTTGTACTATGTAGTTAATGCTTCTCAAGTTTAGTGTATACTACCTTGGGAAGACTCTTTAGACACTTGGAGAAAACCCATAAAAAGGCTTAATCTCAAATATTGATCTTTTGAGATCAGAAGATGATACTGCATAGCCAAAATATGGAATGATAAAATGTTGAGGTCGTTCATGGAGAAACCATATTTTATCCTGTGAGTTTACAAGGGGTTTCCTGAGTCGAACTTCTGTCTTTAGGTCTGAGTAAATAAGCATATCATTCTTTTGCTTTTTTTTTTTTCTTGAAATGTTTAACAGGGAGGACTGAGGTGTTTTGCATTTTGTAATTGTACCTTTGCTATATTAAGGTAAGTGTAGACCTGCACTTGGCCTTGAGCCAGGCTTTGGTGAAATGTCTGGAAATAAACTTGTTAGAGAAACTTATATATTGCTGTCAGGGAGAGGTTTTATCACTTGTTTTCCACAGTGTATTTTGAACCGCATCTCTACTACATAGTGTTTCAGGTATCCTAACCTAAAATACCATGGCTTGTTGATATGTTTAAAAATAAGTGTACTGTGACATATTATTGAAACAATCTGACATGATTCAGTGTACATGTCCTATACTGCTCAAGTGTTACTTAAGTGTCCATGATAATGCATTAATCAAAGGATGTTTCATGTGTTCTCAGCAAAGAATTCGTACACCAATTTACAGGACTGCTCCAGAACACCAGTTAGTGTTCTTATTGTGCTTTAAATGTGTGACAGGCTGTGTGTTCAGTATTGTTATTTTTAAGGGATTATCTTAAGTGAAGAACATAGTGGAAAAAGTGCAAGTGCTTTGTTTTGCTATTATTTTTGTCAAGTCCTTGGGAAAGATTATTTGCAATGTCCTTGCATGCTCTATAGCATCTTTACATGATCTTTTGATCATTTTTTGTCAAATTAATATGCCTTTTATTATCCCAATGAAGAGTGTCTTTCAGCCCATAGAGCATGTGAATTTTATGATAATGAGAAGCTCTTGGTGAGACTAGCATGCAGCATCTGGAAGCATTATAAAATGCATTAAAATGGCTGAAGACATACCCCCTCTTTGTCCCACCTCAATATGAGAGGATAAAAATTCAGCACTTGCAAAGTATTGTGTCAGGCCTTATAAAAGTATTCTTGTGAGTTGTGACTGGTATTGCATAGCAGGAATGCCAACAGGGACTGCCATCCTGTCAGCTCTGTAATGAGGAACTTTCACAGGAGTATGGCATTAGTACAGACGAAGACCATCTCATTTTAGCAACGTCTGCAAGAGGGCAACAAAAAATTGCCATTATTGTCCTATCCTTTTTCCTGTGCTTTCCACATGCAATCCAGCAAGCCTTCTAAGTTTAGAATATATTATCTGGACTAGCTTTCACTTGAGAACTTGGCTTATGTAGTCTTGCATGAAAACACCACTGCTTCTACCTCTAGGCTCTGCATCAGAAAAATGCAATCTCTAGCGCTGGATCTTGTAGAATACTTTTGGGGACTGCTGCCACAGGAAGGAAATAGTGCTCAACAAGCATCTAAGTCTGATTTACATCAGTTGAGCCCACAGCACCTCTTCCTTTGCTGGGATACCTAATCTGGTTGCCTATAACTTTGTTCTTTTAACACATGCCCGCATGCAAAAAACCACCCACCAAAACCAACCAACCCAAACCTTGTAGGTCTAATTCTCCTCTCTGAACTTCGGTGCTCATTGCTGAATTGATTTCACTGCATTCCCTCCTGCTGTGTGCTGGTATAAACAGGAAGATCAGGCCTTGTGTGTGTTCATTTGCTTCTTGATCTGATTTATGCTGCTTACATCTATTGCTGACTTTGGCCTCTTGTTCTGTGCCAACACAGTTTTTGAAATGTAACTGAATTGTTGTGTGTTATTGCTCTCCCTGGCTTCAGCTGATGGCCCCTTGTTTTTGAAATAGCAACTGAGAAACAGTTCGCCTACATCAGTCCATCACTTGCCTTT
The DNA here is from genome assembly GCA_013389945.1 of Fregata magnificens. Taxonomy (NCBI): domain Eukaryota; kingdom Metazoa; phylum Chordata; class Aves; order Suliformes; family Fregatidae; genus Fregata; species Fregata magnificens. The sequence continues at coordinate 18,567 of WAAD01023295.1, read as the reverse complement.
CCAGTCTCTATTGAAAATTGAATTCCCCTTCTTCTTTCACCCATCCTTTCGCAAGCTATGGAGGCCAATCCCAGCAAATCTTCACTCACCATCATATCTTTTCTAAAAACTGGAATTCTTTCTGGTGCCCTCTGATGTACCTTTCTGATTTTACAAATGTTTTATCTGAACTAAATGGGAATGGAGTGTTGTGTAGTAATGTGAAATTAGACTGTGTTCCTCAAAAAATTCCTAAATAACTTTAACTGATTTATCCTTCACCTTTATTTATACCTTTCAGTGTCTCTCATCTTTGCCTTTTTGTTCTTTACCCAGATGATTTTCTCTGGAAATCTTTCTGCTAAGGAAATAAATTCCTAGTGAGGAATACTGAGCTGATTCTATTGTCAATTTTCCCAGCTCCATACCAATGTAATTTCAGTAGTTTTAAGCTGAATTATTTCTCTTTGCATTTGGTTCTAAGATCACATTTGAATCCATTCCATCCTTTCCTGCTTATGTACTTAATTTGGGTAAGAACCCTGGGTTCAAAAACAAAGCTTGACCTTGGCTGTCTGTGTAGAAGGTAGCCTGGTAAATGGGACTCTGTGCTGCCACAAACTGTGAGGTGCTGGGCCAAGGCTGGGACCTTCTACTGCTGGACTACTGTGTTAAAACAAACAAAAAAATCCCCAAACCAAAACAAAACCACCTGCATCAGCACTACTCTTTATGCCTCATGTGTGGGTGTATTAGGAGGACAAATACATTTAGGAATCTGAGCCAGTTGTATACTATAGCATTTCTGACTTAAAATTTGCTAGGCAGTGAAAGTATTATGATTTCTTGGGCATACCATCATAGTTATTTGCTATCTTTTATTTTCCTTTTGGAACATGTTTTACATTCCTGATATTTTCAGATTGAGCAGTACCTCTGAGGACTTTCTAAAGTAAGAAGCATAAAGAACCCTCACCCTGGGGCTGATTTCCAAAGGATCCTGCATTCATCATTATGGAAATAATTTGTCAAAGAGCTTTGNAATTGTTGTGTGTTATTGCTCTCCCTGGCTTCAGCTGATGGCCCCTTGTTTTTGAAATAGCAACTGAGAAACAGTTCGCCTACATCAGTCCATCACTTGCCTTTCCAGTCTCTATTGAAAATTGAATTCCCCTTCTTCTTTCACCCATCCTTTCGCAAGCTATGGAGGCCAATCCCAGCAAATCTTCACTCACCATCATATCTTTTCTAAAAACTGGAATTCTTTCTGGTGCCCTCTGATGTACCTTTCTGATTTTACAAATGTTTTATCTGAACTAAATGGGAATGGAGTGTTGTGTAGTAATGTGAAATTAGACTGTGTTCCTCAAAAAATTCCTAAATAACTTTAACTGATTTATCCTTCACCTTTATTTATACCTTTCAGTGTCTCTCATCTTTGCCTTTTTGTTCTTTACCCAGATGATTTTCTCTGGAAATCTTTCTGCTAAGGAAATAAATTCCTAGTGAGGAATACTGAGCTGATTCTATTGTCAATTTTCCCAGCTCCATACCAATGTAATTTCAGTAGTTTTAAGCTGAATTATTTCTCTTTGCATTTGGTTCTAAGATCACATTTGAATCCATTCCATCCTTTCCTGCTTATGTACTTAATTTGGGTAAGAACCCTGGGTTCAAAAACAAAGCTTGACCTTGGCTGTCTGTGTAGAAGGTAGCCTGGTAAATGGGACTCTGTGCTGCCACAAACTGTGAGGTGCTGGGCCAAGGCTGGGACCTTCTACTGCTGGACTACTGTGTTAAAACAAACAAAAAAATCCCCAAACCAAAACAAAACCACCTGCATCAGCACTACTCTTTATGCCTCATGTGTGGGTGTATTAGGAGGACAAATACATTTAGGAATCTGAGCCAGTTGTATACTATAGCATTTCTGACTTAAAATTTGCTAGGCAGTGAAAGTATTATGATTTCTTGGGCATACCATCATAGTTATTTGCTATCTTTTATTTTCCTTTTGGAACATGTTTTACATTCCTGATATTTTCAGATTGAGCAGTACCTCTGAGGACTTTCTAAAGTAAGAAGCATAAAGAACCCTCACCCTGGGGCTGATTTCCAAAGGATCCTGCATTCATCATTATGGAAATAATTTGTCAAAGAGCTTTGTTCCTATTTTGACGCTGGAAGGATTAGGTAGCCAGACTTTTCTCAAGTGCTCAACAAATATCTGAGAATTCAGCTCTTTTATAACAGGCATTTCTGTATCTGTCAGGTGAAAAATCATGCTCCTGTTTCTAACAGACCAGAAGATGTGGACGGGGAAGTATCTGGCAACTAGTAAATGAGTCATAAGAAATAACATGTATCTGTCTAAGTTGATACCACCTCACTCAGAATATACTGCTGGTGACGCTTCCTGAAGATATATGTGCTAAGCTTCTGGAAGTGCCTGTTCATAGTGTGTCTTTTGGAGCTGTTTAGAGATATCATTAGGATTAAATTATGTTCTCATGAATTTCGTCCTTTGGCAGTTGCCCTTCCTTCAGAAATCTTAATCATGGAAATGTTTGTGAAATTTGTGTGTCGGCAAAGTCCATGCAAATTCATTTCATCAACAAAGGGAATGTTGGTAGAAGATTTTCAGCAGTTACTCCAGTGAGGAAATGCCTGTTGTTTGTTTGTGTTCCAGTTCTACTTAAGGTCAGTATGTTAGACACTGAAGATACATAACCAAGGAAAGCCAAAGAGCTTAAAATCTAAGGTACCCTTATTGATGGTTTTCTTTGTTTGATCTCTCTCTAGTCTTTGCTAACCAAGTCTTCTAACGATCAGTCACATCCTTAAGGGTGTGAGTTAAAATTAAAAAACTTTTCCTTAGTGACCAAAGCATATTGTTTATACTTAAAATTTTTCTGTTTAAAGTCTTACGTTTCTTCAGAAATTGAAACCTATCTGCTTTGACATAATAGTCCTGAGCTATGAGAAACCTCATCCTCTTAAATAACCTCTTTGACATGGTTTCTGCTTACTCTTTTTTCCTAAATATATTTTTGAAGAGTCATCATCAGAGACTTGCTGTTTATCAGCTGGTTGCATTTTTCTGTGTGTCTTGTATAAAAGGACAAATCTCAATCCTTTCTTCAGTGGGGCTGAAGAAACTGAGTTCATTCATCAAGGCAATTCAGAACCCTCTCACTGGATATGTGAGCTAATGCCAGTTAGGAAAATTACTGCTTAGTGTCAGTCTGTATGAAAGATGCTTCATTTTTCCATCTCTCAGCCTCCCAGGAAACATCCTGATCTTCTCAGACTGGAAAAAAAATGTTCCCTGGAATACTGGAGAGCTCTGAGACATGTTTGAAATGAAGTCCCACTAGAGCAGGATCTGCCTAACATGGAGACATTGTTGAGGCTTGTATTCCTTTAAGGAAGATATTTTGTCATGTGTGGCGGTTCAGGAGGAGAAAACTGCAGTTGCTGATTTTTCTATAAAATTTCCTGTTCTCTTCCTATTTTTTTTTTTTTTTAAATTGACTGTATTCTATATTTGGAGAAAAAGGTACAGTACAAAAAAGATCAGACTGAGCACAAATACTCTGCTTTACAGTGTGATTAAGGACTCGCATTTGCCCAAACAGCCGTATCACAAGATGCCAAGTGCAGAAGGCATTAATCATCTGTACCTTATCTCTATGAGAAGCCATCTTCAAAGCAGAAAGGAGGAGAGCTCTACCCTCTAGAGATAAATGGCATATCGTAAATAGTGTGAGGCACTCAGATACTGTGATTATGAGCGCTATAGAAATGCCTATAAATAATACTAGGAGATGCCCAGATACTACAGCTTACTTATGGAAATAAATAAACCACATAAAAATCTGACAAGATGCAAGCTTCTCTCCCATATGAGGACACTTCACTTTCCTTTTCCACTTTCTATTCTGAGAGTCGTGCAGGGACTAGGCACTCATCCTTAACTTGCAGTCCCCTGAGTAACAATGAAGTAAATCACCGTGTAAGAAAGCAAGAAAGCATCATGGATGGAAAACTCTTACAGACATATGTAGCTGTGTATCCTTTCCAAATTTTGAATCTAAAAGGAAGAAAAATGTAGCTGAGCAGAAACTTCTAGAATCTGAAATTTGAGAGTATTTGGGTGTGAGAGTTCAGATTCTGGTATGACAGTAGCAAGAGGCAGATTTCTGACTTCAGTCGGAGCATTAGATAAAGATTTCACAAAGGTGCTCATAGCAATAATGCATTAGCTTCTGGTGACCACCCCACTTATCTGCTGGAGAGCTGTACCATTCATTCACCAAGATCAATATCTAAAGGAAAAAAAAAAATGCATTGATTGGGACTGCTCCTTTTTGTATGTAATTTTTTTTTTTTTTCTAGGCAATTGTTCTGGTTAGTTTTACTTTCTCATCAAATATTTTGTTGTTAATACTACTTTCCTTTGATAGGCTGCAGGTAATTCTTGATATCATTTACGTGGTTCAGAAGCTCTGAAGCGCACAGTTTGTGTTGGTAAGATCACTGAATTAGCCTGCTCTGTTATCAGCAATGTTAGTGAGCCTCACCAGTGNGGTGAAATTTGGTTGCAATGTGGATGTTTGAGAGCAAAAAAAAAAAAAAAAAAAAAGTACCGCAGTGAACTGAAGAGAATAATTTTTAAATTTGAAATATTATTTGAACAGAGATTACTGTATTTGCCTAGCTCAGTGTGGTATGTTTCTAGGGGAGCACATACAAATCACTGTCTCATGAGTTCTGTCTTTTGTACAAAGACAAATGCTTTACAGTAAATTGCCATGGATTTTTTTTTTCAGGTCTTAGCAAGTGCTTTTACTTCTCTCTTCTGATAATCCACTGTTTAGTTTAGAGAAAATATTAATATTTAATCAGCATGTAGAACAGAGGAGGAAAGCTCACTTTCTTTTATATCATCAATTTTATTTTACATTGTTGCTCATAAATGAAGAACTAAGGAAATGACCAATGCACAAATCCAGTTTTACTAGTGTTCTTGATTCTGTACAGTGCTCTGGAGCATCTTAGGGGGTAGGATTCCCCTTAGGTAATGCTTTGGAGCATGCTGAGAACATATGTGTTCTGTATAGGTATAGCAGTTTTATTTTAGAACTGCTGAGTTTTGCTTTTACTCTTCCAGCTTCAAAGGCAATGAGTCCCCTAGTCAGGTTTTGAGGAAGAAGGCAGACATTGCTGAAAGCATTATTATTAAGTTTTCCTTTCTGTTGGAAATAAACTAGGCACAACCTTAAAGTGTATATGGGATTTTGTTGGTTCTGTGGCACACTTGCTGCAGGGTTCCTCTTTGGGACATTGTGCTTAATCCATGGTCGTGTTCCGCACACAGCAAAAATGGAAGGAGTTGCACGCACTATGGCAGTGTAAAGNTTTTTTTAAAAAGAAAATCTCAAAACTTGTTTTGGTTTAAGCATGTGGGTATCAGTGAGGTGCAAAATTTGCTTAATTCCTGCTGAAGGTGATGTGAGTTGATGGACATCAAAACTTATATCCAAAAGCTGTAGATCAAAACTGTAAAATTCGAACCATAACAATCTTCAACAGTCTTGGAATTCCATTTTAGTCCCATCATACTGATGATGTCAAACTGTGATTTAATTTTGGGGAAGTTTAGGTGCAAAGCAGGGGTTCATAGCTTTTGCAAGAAGGCATTTCTTCTGGAAATGATTGTAAAAAATTATAGGCAGATAGACTTCTGTAATTCTACAACTGTAAGGAAAAAAAATACAGCTCTTGTACCTTAAAAGCATCTTTTTGCTATTAGTAGTATTAACAGGAATTGACGATTCTAGTGTGAGCAGCACACTAGAAACTTCCCTGTGCATGGCACTCTGAATGCTGGGAGCAGTGAGAGGTTACGTGATAAACAGAAAACCTCGCAGAAGGAGGAAAACGAACTGTGTGAGGTTATTTAGGCTTGGGGGTCTTGTAAGCTTTTTGGTTATGCTGCTGCAAACCTGAAATGGTTTGTAACATTTAGGTCAGGCCAGATTCTCTACTCACTAGTAGTGATCTCACACAGTAGCTTACTGTGGCAAGAGTGTGAAATTTTGGATCTTGTCAACATCCGAGTAACCCAGCATCCAGTAATCTGTGGGTGAAGTACTTCTGCAAAAAACCCTTCTCTATCTTGATCTTTATAACCAGGATGCTGGGTGGTAATTCACAAAGTAGAACAGAGTAAGCTTCTAGTTCTACAGAAGTGTTCCATCTTTCCCAAGCTGTTTGATTGACCTTTGTGACTGACACTTGGTGTGATACATACTGTTAAACACAACTCATTGACTCAAAATAAAACAACTCCTTGATCCTGTATCTTACTCCTTTTTCTATAGAAGATGACTGATGTTTATGGCAGTGCTCACACAAAACCTGTGGATCTTCTATCACCTGGTAATTTAATGAATATCTTTCTCTTTCGCTCTTTCAGGCTGGGTGGCTCCACTCTGTGCATGGAAATTGGTTGGTGGTTCTCAGAAGTAATAAAAAATTACAGGAATTTGGGCCAAGTACTTGAATTAAAGAATATTTTGGTGTGCAGTTATTTTGGTAAACGGTACTCAATGCTCGTTCACAGTTTCAAGTGTCCAGTATGTGTTTTTTGAGAAATAGAAATAAAAAGTGAGGAAACACTGGCTCACTGAAGTATTACATATTCTATTCCTATAAACTATGTCATAAATCAAGGAGACTTTCAAAACTATAGTTTGATTTTATATGGATGGATTGATTGATTATACTTGTTTTAATTATATGTATAAATGTCAAGCAATTTCATTAGGTAGTAGTCTAGCAGGCATTTATTATGGCCAAATACCTACTTGGAATAGCTGACAGTTTCAGAGCAATCATTCTGTGTCTAATGGGGACTGTCAGGGCCTTTGCCCGCACACTGCCACAAAGTCTTGCTATCCATGTAGTGGAAGTGTCAGCTGTGAGCCTTGGGTTCTCTGTAATGTAACGGTAAATGCTGTTGGGGGAACAAGGGCTTCCCAGTGGGCCAGCTCTTTAGAACTGTGTATTTGCAGCTGTGTGCAAAACCTAATAATTATGAACACAGTGTGATATCTTTGCTGTCGTTTGCAAGTACAGTTCCCGCAGGTGGTATTTGCATGTGGTACTGATAGATGTATATGTGTACCAAACAGGATAGCTTTGTGCTCCAGGTTTGTACAAATGTGGTCTCATCCTAGGAAGCTTGAAAACTAAATCATTTGTATGTTAGGATTTGCTGTTCTGTGGATGCGTCCATTTCTTGATGTGTGCTATTATGAAATGAGCCAACAAGTTCATGTGTTTCCTTAATGACCCAGAAAGGAACTTCCTATGTAATATTCTTTTTTCTGCATTGTTTATGTTGACATTTGGACACTGATGTTTTTCTGTTCTAGTCCTCAATTAAGAACAATTCTTAAATGAGGTTATTGTTGCTATCTTTTTCTGAAGACCTGAAAACCCGCATTCTTAGGAATTGTTCCCATTGTCAGTATCTAAGAGAAAGTAAAGTTGGAAGAAAAAGAAATGTGGAAGTTCTTAGTCTTTGATTTAAGATATTTCACTAGCTGGGTCAGACTGTCAAATTGCTTGATGGATCCAAAACAAAGAGCAATGCTGTGAAAACATGTGAAAGACAAAGAAAGGTTAAAAGATTTTTCTGGGGTCTCTGCACATTGAATAGTCATCAATTCTATTACCAGAATGGCTCCTGGAATATGTCTGAAGATGCTAGTGAGAACATGGTCTCCCCTCTAATTAAATTCTCATCTTTACCCAAATGGTTGAAAGGGCAACTGTCTTAAACCTTTGAACTTTATTTGTAATACAAAGCTTCAATTAGATAAAAGACAATAATTAGCAAATCTTTTATCTTTGGGCATAATTAAATCTTTAAGGAAGGACATCTTAATCAATTACTTGTAATGACAAGTTCATAAATAAATTAATTCTTCCAATGAGTGTCTGGCAGAAATCAATGAGTGTTAAAAGAGATTCAGGATGAGGGGGACACCGCTATAGAAACACTGTAGCTCAATTACACTTGGTTTAAAGATTCTCATCTATAAAGTATTAGCTTGTTCAAAAGATGATGTATTATTTAGAGGGAGATCATTAAAATATTAACCTCTAATATTGTAGAGCTTTTTTGGAATTTCCATCTTTACATATATATGTATTTGACCACGGTTTATGATTAGCTCTTTGTATAGGTTCTCTACCAAAATATACAGTCAGTTTGCTGTCCTTCTTGAGTCCTGGGGTCTCGACTCATTCCTGAAACTAAAACTTGTCTGAGCAGGCTTGATGTGTTCAGCCTCATTCACTTCACTGGTAAGGATTCCCATCCAGGTGATAACTTGTATAATTAAGGTCAACATGCTTAAATGTTCTTGCTCAAGAGATTCCTACATTTCTGTTCATTTAACACTTTATAGTATAGCAAAGTACATAACCATTAACTCAAGGCTTTTCTATTGGTGTAGGAATAGTAAAATGAAGAAATAAAACGAGGTCACGATAGAATCTGGTCCTCTGTTTCTGAGAGCTCTTCTGACCAGGGTGTTACTTGTGAGGCATTGAGCCCTGGAAGCTGCCTCTTGCTGGAAGGAATGCAGCGATAGCACACTTGTTACAGGAATTAGTGGAAATTAGACCTTTTTAATATTACATACAACAGTGTTGTTCCCAAATGGCATTAGTAAATAGACCATTTTGCTTCCTGTCTCCCACTTATTCTGACCTTCTGGTTTTAGCTGACTAAAAATGGCAGCAGGTTTGCACTATTTTGCTTGTGTGATGCCCTTACTAAATCACACTTCTTTCTTTCCTTGTTTAAATATCACATAGGTGTTTGTGGATATGTTACTTTGGTGCAACAGTGGGTACCTCCCTCCCTCCTTCCTCTATCCTAATACGTTAAAGTTGAGTTTAAAAAAAAAAAATGTAGCAAGTATTGCCAGTTGAACTCCCTTTTATGAAGATTTTCCTGGGTTTTGCAGCATTTAGAGTTAGAGTATCTCTGAAAATAACTTTTTCTGTTCAAATTTTGGATCTGCATGTCTGAGGTGTGAGGATTTTGCTTGCTTTCCTTGTCTTTCCCTCTTTCTTTCCTGCATTCTCTTTCCACAACAGGTAGCAAGAAGTTTGATATACGTAAGTGGAGAGTAAGTGCTGTAGCTCTTGATAAAGTGTTATCACCATTGGACAAAGAGACTGCAAACTGATAGAATAGTTGGTAAATCACTATTGTTGAATTTATCTTCATTTCTTAAGGAGACAAGAATTATGAATGAGCAGTGTCTCCTATGTATTTTGCTCCTTCGCTGTATCAGTTGGGCTCCCTGATTAACAAGTGCAAATGGTCTTAAGCATGCTGAGTTTTTCCAGCAAGCCTGGACTGCCAACAGGTTGGGAGCTGTAGTCCCCCTAATCTAGCTGGCAGACCTGCAGTAGCTGAAAGGCTGCTCTCGTGTTTGGTTTGCCTGGCAGCCAAGAGGAAGAGCTGTTTGGCCAATCTGCACGTATAGGTCTGGTCTAGTCACAGCCAGTGTTGTTCCTCTCCATCTGGAAGATCGAGCAAAACTAGACTAAACATGTGGAGATATTGTGGTGGAGACAAATCGGGGAAAAAGAGGTTAGGGTGTTGCAGTGGAGAAAGATCCAGGACGTGCCAGAGCTTGAGGATACGGAGATAGGGGAGGAAGGCAGTGTAAGTAGAAACTGAGGAGGTTACATTTAAACCAGAGGAGACAAAAGCATGGAAAGCTGGGCTATGTTAGACTGCTGCTTTGATCCCTTTTCTAGCTTAGGGAATGAAAAACTTGTTAGTTTTATACTGCCCAACAGTATCAATTAAATAATTACAGTTTCTCCTAGCGTGTTAATAAGCTGCACTATGAATTTATTTTGGTTTTGAGTTGTGAAAATATGCAGCTTCTAGAATGATCGATTCTTTCTGTTGTGTGGGGCACCGAATATCAGATAAAGTTGAAATGTTAGCGATTTCCGATCTGAAACTCGTTAAACAGCACAACAGATGGAAAGTTCTGTTCAGGTTATGAGCGTCCAGATCTGTCACTGATTAAAAGAAGGGTAGCATATGCTGGTGGCTGGTCTTGATAGATATCTCTTTAGAATAGTAAGACAGGTTTCCCTTCCTCATAATCCAGTAGCCCTGCTGCTGACAGGCAGTATCTGGTGCCCCTCACACATTGGAAAGATCAGTTGCTATCCATGTGAAACTACATTATAGCTCAGAGCATCTTTGGACAGATTTGTTCACAACCTGGATGTTTGCTGTTCTTCAGAAGGGTGATAGGAATCTAAACCTCTTGCCTCTTCAGATATATTCTCCCTTCAGAGCTGTCATCCAGGTTGTCAAAACTTATCCTTAGCAAGTGCCAGCTTTAAAGGTCCTCTTATCAACACCACAACATTCCTGTTCATCCCATTATGCCTTGTCAATGAGAGCCTTTGTGTATTTCATTTGAAGCAGCCTAGGAATCTTTTGCTAAATTCCTTCAAAGGGATTTAAATAGTCCTAGTGACCATATTACCTTACAGGCTTTTAAATGTTTCACCAGCTGCTTGATTCAATGCAGTATAAATTGTAAGCCTCTCTGCAGTAATCTCAGCATTTGTTTGGGAGTTAAATATTAACAGATTTTTTTCTTTCTCTCAGACAGTAGGCTCTTGCACCTGCTTAATTCCCTGCAGGGTTTGTTAGAAGCAAATGTTGCTTTCCTTTCAAGTGCTCTGGGTTTTGTTCTCTCTATGTGCTTTACATGAGGTCAGTTTGAAGAAGGCTTAGACTGACGGACCTCTGTACATCTTGCAAACATGCATTCTGTCCCAGTAGAAATCTTGGTTGGCGAAGGAGCTCCCAACTGCATAGGTAAACTCTGGCTGAGCAGTGAATTTGATGCAAACA
>WAAD01023292.1:0-21246 GCA_013389945.1 Fregata magnificens | reverse complement strand
ATCTAAGATGCACTAAATTATTATAAAAAGCCACCCATTTGAAGCTGGAAGTTTCAACACAATTAAAGGAGACTTTTTCCCTTCAGGTACATCTTTTAGAGGAGATATCTCGAGTAACATAAAAAAGCACTGGATGCATATGTTTAGACAACCAAATTCCACACGCATTGTCTCCCTAGTGCTTTCTACCTTCTACATGGAACTCCAGGGCTTCAGTTCCCCTTTCAGGGGTGACAGATATTTATGTAATCCTGATAATCCAGGTTCACTTTCTGGACAAGCCAAAGATACCTATATATAGTGGCATGTTTCTTCCTGAACTCAAAGTTCATCAGGTGCTTTGAACACTTCAGCACCTCAGCTCCTGCCTGCTGCCATTGCATCTGTGGCATTGAATGAAAGTTCAGATTTCAGTGGGTCAATGCAAAATTCTTGCTCTGAGTCTAAATTTATGTTTAAACTAAAGCATCATTTTCAGATCTGTTTTTATAAATATATATGCCCCATCATAGTCCTTGGTAAATTACTTTGATGGTTAATTGTTAAAAATTTGTGCTCTGTATTCATTAGTTGTTAATAGTGCCTTATATCCTAGTCTGCTGCTTTGAAGATCCCCTTATTTTTGAAATTTCTGTTGTTATGGAGGTAGAGAGACTAAGTCACTCTTTGTTCTTTCATTTGATAGCTTCAATTTAACTCATATCTCTAGAAGAGGTGCTTCACAAGGCTTTGATCATTCTCATGAATCTTCCTCAAATCTTCTCTGCTTATGTCTAGTGTGAACTCTAGAACTAGATACAAGATAGCAACTTAAACCATTTTTTTCCAGTGGCATTTCTTTCCAGGGAAAAGACTTACATTCTATAAGGGTATATTTACAGGTATCTTTGATCATTGGAGTCATAAATAGGACTGCAAGAGGTTATCTAGTCCTTAGATACATTTCTGGCATGAAGACAGTGTATACTATAGTCCTGTTGTTCTTAAGGGATGGTTGTAAAAAATTTCCTTTAAAAGATTGCACAGCCTTCCTAAGCAACCTGTTCTAATACTTCACTGTCCTCACTCTTAAATACATTTTCATGATTTCTAACTTCAATCTCCTTTTCTGGAATTTTAGCTCATTGCTTTTTATTTTGTCTTCAGCCTACACAAAGATGGATGAATTTTCTTCTTTAACACCTCCTCTTACATGCTTAAAGATTTATCATATATGTTGTAGGTCAAGCTATGTATAACCATGATCATTTTTATTTGCCTCTTTTGGACTGTCTCCAATTATTCCGTATCCTTCCTGAGCTGTAGTCCTTCAAAATGCAAAAAACGCCAGCAGATGATTTAAGAGTACCGAGTTGACTAAAAAATGTGTTCTGAATATTTTTAATGCAGCGCTCTTGCATATAAATCCTAGAATTACATTTGCTTTTTATCAGAACGGAAATGATACTGTTAACCTCTGTTCAGAGACTGTGATCCAGTGTAACATTAAATCTTTTTCTGCAGTACTGATGACTATCCAGTCTAGTCTTGCATTCTTCCTTACCAAACTGTTAAGGTTGCTTTTCTTTTTGTTATCTAACATGAAACCATCATTCTTGCTAGTTTGCTGGTGATCAGACTGGAGGATATTTTGTCCATCAGCAGGCTAACAGTACTGACGGTTTCTTTTAGGTCCTTATCTGTTTATTTTTAAGCTGAAAACTATAGGTTCAAATATATATTGTTTCTAGAGCTCCCTGGAAGCTTTTCTGATTGTATCTTATGTGAATGTATTTGATGCAATTGCATTTTGTAATTTAGCATTTAGCAATATTTTTGAGTCCAGAATCAAAATATCAAAATTACATGTCAAATGCCATGTTAATATGAGCTCTGTGATTTCACATCAAAGCAAGTAATGTCATTAAAAATTTGCAAAACTCGTATGATAACGTATTTTTCAGAAATCAAATTGGCATTAATTATATATCCTTCTTTAATTTTTAATGAGTATTTTAAAATTATTTTGGCCTTTCCTACCAATGAGAACAAAAACCCAAAAATGTTTTGTTTCAAGCCAAATTTGGAAAATCTACATTTTATGTACTAACTTGAAAATTTAAAATATCTTTTTTTTTCTTGGAAAGACCACAATGTTCTGATATTCTGGTAAATACATCATGTATTTTTGTTTTTTCCTAAAACGAATTGTCAAAAGAAATCACAAAGTTTCAATAAAACAGCCTCTGTTTAAAAAAAAAATCGCATTTTCCACTAAAAAAAGACATTGGTTGGAAAATGGTCTCTTAACTGGCTCCCTTAATTACCTGAACTTGTAGAATTGGTATCTAAGTAGCTAGAAAATATTTCCTCTCAGTGCTAACTGGTGGCTTCATTACTTTTATACTTGACATCTTCATTTTGTGCTAAATGCATGCTCATCTTTATTATTTTTAATTCTTCTAGTTTGCTGTTACTTTAATAGCTTTATAATATAATTATAGTAAGGTTTTATCAGACAGTATCAGACTGTATCAGACAGTAGAAGCTAGGAGGTGAGTTCTATCTAGGACGTGAGTTCTGTTTTATTCAACAGCATGTGAGGAGGTTTTAATAATACAAGAAGCTGTCACAGATTATGTCTGGTATTCCAACTGTACTGGTAAGTACCAGAAATTCTGTAGGAAGAAATCAAATTCCCTGTTATCCAAACGAAGTCTAAGAATATTTTTCATAAATCCCATAATAAATATACGGCTTATGTCATGAAAAGCTTGAAATGGCATTTTTATTTACATGAACTTGCTATTTTAATCACAGATTCTAGTTTTGACTCTTTTTTGACATTGAAAGCTTTCTGGTACTTTGCATTAAAATAAGATATATTGCCTAGGCAAAAGAAACCTAAAAAATAAACACAAATCCATGCTTTCTACTTCTCAACAATTTAAGCCTTTGTCTTCTGAAATGAATCTCTGAAATGCCTCTGCACTAATACATGCAGCATGGGGAATAAACAGGAGGAGTTAGAAGTCTGTGTGCAATTACAGGGCTGTGACCACACTGGGATCGTGGAGATGTGGTGGGATAGCTCACATGACTGGAGTGATGCCATGAAGAGAGGCTCATAGGCTCTTTAGGAAGGACAGGCTGGGAAGATGTGGATGGGGAGTTGCCCTTTATGTGAGAAAGAAGCTGGAATGCATGGAGCTCTGCCTTGGGACATGTCTGGAGTCAGTCAAGAGCTTATGGATGAAGATTACCAGGCAGACCAAAGAGGTGGCCAGTTTCATGAGTATCTGCTATGGACCTTCTGATCAGGAAGAAGTAGATGAGGCCTTCTTCAGACAACTGGAAGAAGCCTCATGTTCACAGGCCGTGGTCTTCATAGGGGACTTGAACCAACCTGATATCTGCTGGAAGGACAATACAGCAGGGCTCAAGCCATCGAGGAAATTTCTTGAGTACACCAATTTCAACTTTCTGCATGGGTAATTGAGGACAACATAGAAAATTGCTCTGCTGGACCAGATACTTACAAACAAGGAAGAACTGATCACAGATGTGAAAGTCAGAGACAGCCTTGGCTGCAGTGGTGATGAGATGGTGGAATTCAGGATCCTAAGAGGAGGCAGCAGGGCAAAAAGCAGGACCACAGCCTTAGATTTCAGGAGAGCAGACTTCAAGCTCTTCAGAGATCTGTTTGGAAGAATCTCCTGGGATATGGCCCTAGGGAGAAGAGGAGTCCAGGAGAGCTAGCTCATATTCAAGGATCATCTCCTCCAACCTCAAGAAAGGTCCCAACAAGCAAGAAATCAAGCTAAGGCAGTAGGAGGCCTGCATGGATGAGGAAGGAGCTCCAAACTGAGCTCAGACATAAAAAGGAGGTATACAAGAGGTGGAAGGAGGGGCAGATGACCCAGGCAGAGTATGGGGTTGCTGTCTGATTTTGCAGGGGTAGGGATAGGAAAGAAGACGTCAGCCTGGAGCTGAATCCAGCAAGGGATGTGAAGGGCAACAGGAAAGGATTTTACAGGTACATAAACAGTAAAATTAAGCTACTGCTGGACAGGGCAGGGGAAACGGTGACAGATGACACAGAAAATGCTGAGAATCTCAATGCCTTGTTTGCCTCAGTCTTTACCAGTGAAACTGGCTTTCAGGAATCCCAGGCCCTTGAGACCAGAGAGGAAGTCTAGAGCAGGGAAGAAATACCCTTGACATAGGTGGACCAGGTTAGGGAACACTTAAACAAACTGGACATGTAGACAATGGGGCCTGATGAGTTGCACCGACAAGTGCTGAGGGACCTGGATGATGTAATTGTGAGGCCACTCTCAATTATCTTTGAACAGTCATGGAAATTGAAAGAGATTCCTGAAGACTAGAAGAGAACAAGTATCACTCCTATGTTCAAAAAATGCAAGAAGGCAGATCCAGGGAACTACAGGCCAGTCATCCTCACCTCAATTGCTGTGAAGGTGACGGAGAGTCAAAAACTGGGCGCAGAGGGTGTGCATCAGCCGCAGAAATTCCAGTTGGAGACAAGTCATTAGTGGTATACTCTGGGAGGCGATAAGGGGGCCAATACTGTTCAACATTTTTGTTAATGACCTGGATGATGGAACAGAGTGCAAACTCAGCAAGTTTGCAGGTGACACAAAACTGTGAGGGGTGGCTGATGTGTCAGATGGTTGTGCCACCATTCAGAGGGACCTTGACAAGGTGAACTGGGCAAAGAGGGATGTTATGGAGTTTAACAAGTGGAAGTGCAAAGTCCTGCACATGGGGAGGAATAACCCCAGGCACCAGTACATGCTGGAAGTTGAATGGCTGGAAGGCCATGTGGCAGAGAAAGACCTGGGTGTCCTGGTGGGCAACAAACTGACCATGAGCCAGCAGTGCAACCTTGCAGGTAAGAACGCCAACACCATCCTGGGCTGCATTAGGCAGAGCATTGACAACAGGTGAAGGGAGGCGATCCTTTGCCTCTACTCAGCACTGGTGAGGCCACACCTGGAATGCTGTGTCCAGTTCTGGGCTCCCCAGAATAAGAAAGACAAAGACTGACTGGAGTCAGCCCAGAGAAGGATCAAAAGATGATTAAGGGACTGGAGCATCTTTCATACGAGGAGAGGCTGAGAGGGCTGGGGTTGTTCAGCCTGGAGAAGAGATGGCTTGGGGGTGCATTTGATCAATGTGGATCAATACCTGATGGGAGGGAATGAAATGGGAGGGAGTCAGAGTCTTTTCAGTAGTGCCCAGTGACAGGACAGGAGGCAATGGACACAACTTAAAACACATGAAATTTTTTTCCATACTAGTTTGCAGATGTTGTCTAAACTAGATGGAACATAGTTGTCTGATCTCTTGTCATATGGAGTGAAATCCTGATCTGGGTGAAGTTAATGATAATAATTTTCTCTGACTTGACTTAGGGCTAGAATTTTACTTTAGGGCTTCTTCCTTTGGTACTATTATCTAAAAAATGCATGAGCCACTTCAGGTGCTTTTTGAAAGCTCTTGTATTTTCTAAATATTATCATTATATTCCACTTGTTTCTATTCCCCCAAGAGTTCTCCTACAAGAGCCGTTACATCCCATTTCATTTTGTTTTCCAACAAAAACAAGCTACCAGTCTGTGTAAGTGATTGTTGAAAGCAGAACAGATTTTGCTAGCGAGGACTTCAGCATCTTCTTTCGCAGTCTTGAAAACCTATGAAAGGTATCAAATAACAAAGGTCAGAGTGAGCTGGGACACTTACTGCTTCCTCTACAATGGAAAGTGCTGTATTTACTGACGTATGCAACTTGACTTGCTAACTCACATGACTGAGAAATACAATAAATGTTTTTGCTACAAAGTGCCCCTCCTGTATGTTCAATACAGTATTTTTTCCCATTCACCAGCATTCAAGGACGAAGTCAAGCATATTTCTCTTTCCAGGCCCTGTTATTGACCTGTGACATCTAAGCAGCTTCTAGTACAAGACAGATAAGAGAAGATCAGCCCTGCATCTCATTTCAAGTCCATATCTTCTCCAGTGAGCTGTGGAAAAAAAAGGAATCATAACAAATAGAAAAAAATTACCATTTCGTACTTAGGAGCAGATCCTCTTTCAACACAGGAGCAACTGTAGGGCCATGATGCTAATCAAATGCACTGGCAAGTCTTTGTGGAAGAATTGTAACATATTGGTTCAGTCTAAAGCAATCCATTTCCATTTCATTTGAGTCAGCTCTCCTTGGGTTAGCTCTCCTGAAAGAGCTACTCCCCAACAGTCCCTGCTGCAACAGAACGTTGCAGCCTTTTTCACATCATGGATCAGAGTGCTCAACTTTCATCTTTCCATGTGAAAGGCAAATCAGGCATTTGTAATTCGTGTTCAGTTTTATACTCCGCATCGGGACTATGCTCTACATCATTTCTGTCTATAATGCTGAGGACTATGACATGTTTAGAAATTTCTTTCTTACTTTAATAAGGGAGGAGAAAGCAATTCCCTTCCCTCAGTTGCCGTAAGCAGGGTTGTATTTCCCCCTTTCCACCTATTGCTCCAAATTTGGTAATCCTCATTCAGCAGGTAGTCCCACAGAGGCCTGTTGCTCTTGGAGGACTGGTATGTGGTATCTGCAATCACACGGAGGAATACCCAAAATGATCAATCAAGAATAGGAATAAAAGTACAATAAATTAAATTGTCAATCCCTAAGAAGTAAGCAGAAACTATATAAAAATAGACAGTTCAAATAATCTGTCTTCCACAATGACAAATACCTTCTTCCAAAGTAGGGAAATTCAACTTTTCAGGTGTTTTTAGATGTGTTTATCATGTTTCGTTTTATCCAGCAGGACCTTAAATCACTTTTACTGTGTAGTAAACCTACTTTAAATAATTTCTAAAAAATTTCTAAAAATAAAACAGGTATCATGTTACCCTTTTCTATCATGATAATAAATAAGACCACAGCAAATTACCGCTTTGAGGTTTTTATTTGTAAAATAGTGTGGCAACTATGAGTAGTTTCATACAATATCCTTAGCACTGTAGAATCTGCACCTCTTTTGCACAAATGACAAAGAAGACTAGTTTGTATTTCTTTTGTGCATCTCTACCTGCCCCTAATGGTCAACAGATATGTTTTTTTTCCTGTAAATTGCAAATTCAGTTTAGTAATGTGAACTTCAAAGAATCTCAAGCTAAAGCTTTGAGGTGGGACAGCCTGTTTTTTCCTGAGGTTATTTACATAAAAAAGGGAGAGAGGTTTGCATGTCTAAATTAAGTTTTGTTAAAATACAAACTAGACAAAGATAACCTGAAAAAGAAAACTCACTGTTAGACTTTAAAAAGTGAGTTTACAAACAAATCTTTGCATGCCACATACTACTTTGCAGAACAAGTCCTTTCCTTCCAGCTTGCTACTGGTAAAAGTGACTTTTACCAGTTCTCTGTGTTGCCACAAACTCTTGATAGTCCACTTTCAAACCCTTGGATAAGTCTCTTTCCTTCCATCGCTTATGTGACTTGGCAATGACTGCTTCCTGCCTGCATTAATAGTATCACTTTTTTTCACTTATGTTGCAGGTTGTCTATGTTTTGGATATCTGCACTCTTGGATATTTTTTGATATCTCTAATGCCTTTCTTTGAACTCCAGAGGGTGTTCCCAAATGGACATAATCACACGCAGCAAAACAAACAGGGTGCCCTCTTTTGTTTAACAGCAACTTTTAAATATAATATGTACAGTACAATGCAAATTGCAAATGAATAAATAAATAAAAAAATAAGGCATCATTATTTCTTTGGGAAGCTCTCACTTCTTTTTCTTACAGCCACCTGGGCAGAATTTTGGAAAGTACTCGCTGTGTCTGGGTTTCTTAAATCTTCAGAATAGGAGATGAGGTTTGGCTCTGCTAGGTGAGAGAAAGGCTTGGACAGCTGCAAAGACCGGCGGATACTGGTGGCTATTTGCAGAGCCTGGCTGAAGCAGACTAGAACAGAGGACTTGGAGGAGAGTAAAGAAGTGGGTTATATGAATTCTCAGCTGAGATACTGATGTTCTGAGGCAGAAAGGTGGTGATTATTGGGTAAATGAGCTTCAGGTCTGGGAAAGACTGTCACTGTGTGGTAGTACTCCTTAGATATCACCAGAAAAATGGGCTTCTTGAAAGCATGTGACACACAAGACCAGCTGAAAAATGAGACAAAACATGGAAATAACTATTAAGGAGGATCAGTGGTTGAGAAGCAGCATAAGAATAATTAATATGAAGTGAGACTAAAATGAATGAGAAACTAAACAATGCATCCAGGGATGAGAGTCTATTAGTCAGGATTTCTGATGCAAGATAATACGGAAAGAGAAGAAAGAATATTAAAGCAGGAAAAGAGGAAAATGGTAACTGAACTTTTCTCTATTCACTATCTTCAAAAAGAAGCCTATTGTTAATTAATAAACAGGTGTAACAGTCTTCAAACATTCTTTGTATTACCTCTGTTACTACTGGCTCTCCTGATGAATAGCAACCTAACCCATTACAAACTTCTCCAAATATATGTAAACCCATGACGTGGCCTAAAACTGTCTGGATAATAAAGGGAATCATAAATGGATCATATAAGCAAGGAATTTGCATGTTTGTGTAGTATAGTATTTAGATTTCTTTAACATGGTATTTACTCTGACAGCTCGAAAGGTGAAAGGTACAGTATTGCATTGTCTGTAATTTCCTGCAAGATAAATCTGAACATCTCTGTTGAAGTTGTAACTGTAATTTGCTAAGAAAAGCATCATTCAAATTCTACAATTACTGTTATTTCATAAGGTATTTCATAAGACATAAGTAAAATAGTTTAACGAAGTCATAATCCACTGAGAAGCTTCAATACCCAACAGCAGAAAATCTATTTTATGACAGAGTTTGATAATCATTTTCTAGGCCATTGACTTGAGTAAAGAAAGACCTTCCATTTTCCTTTAGTCTCACATAATGGATTTTGATATAAAGTGGAAGCAAATAAGGTATTCTATAACTTGATTACTTTTTTTTTACTTTTTGAATCCCACAGTGATTACGGTATGAAATAACAAGTTGATTCTGTTTTACATAGGATGCTATACTGTATTTGTCACTGTAACATCTAACTATCATCCAGTGTTTCATTAAACTTGTGGACAACATTTGTCATGTGCTGCTTGAGTCCCTTTTTTTTATTACAAGAAAAAGTGTATGGCAGGAGGCATAATTTCTACTGCTGTTGATATTGCAGCTGTGCTACTGTTTAGTGCACGTTGCTTTGTACAAATTTGGGAGAAAATAAGGTCAAAAGAAAGTGCTTGTATTGCTGCCAAGTTTTGCAATGATTTTAGCTGCTGGGGAAAATTATTTTTTGCAGATCTGAGTTGTGAGCTTTGTGAACAACACATACGACCTCTACGTGGAATGACAGCAAACTGTTGATATCAGTCTTCCCTCCAGAACTTCAGAAGAATTTGAGGAGACATCATCTCCTCAAGGATCAAGCCTGTGAAATAATTTGGTATTCTTTACTTTTTTTTTTTGTACTGGGACAGACAAAGTCTTTTTCAGCCCATACTCTTTTTTTGCCAGTGACCAGTGAAGTACATGAATTGACCAAGCCTATGCTGAATCCCCTAGGACATCCTGCTTGCTTCCAGCAGTCAGCTGTGAACCAGAGACTGTATTCACAGATTTTCAACCGTGAATTTGTTTATTTTACCTTTTGAACTCTTTTATACTGTTACACCTTTGACTTCTACAAGTTTGTATGGTAATGTGGTTCTACACTTCAACTGCATGTTGGATGAAAATTACATTCTTTAATTTTTTTTTGTTTAAACTGTTGCCTGATAATTCACAGATCTTTTTTAGTTCTTGCATTGTGAGAGAATGGAAAGTAGGTATTACTTTTGCATGCCATTCATGATTTTATAATAATTTATCTTATCTCCCACCAGGCATCTCTCTTCCAATAGGAGAGTTATTATCAATTCAATTCTCCTTGTAAAGAAGCTATTTCATTTCTTAGAACATCCCTGTCACCTATGTACTTTTATATTTCTACTATAACTTTTCTGAGACAGGGAGATCAGGACCCCACACAGTATTTGTCATAGGTATTCATCATGAGTTTACACCATGTCACGATACTGGTTTTGTGTTTTGATCTCTATTTTCTTTGTAGCATTCTGTTTGACTTGCTGACCTCCCTTTGAGCAACAAAATTTTTTTCATACGGCATTCTCAGCTGCCTCTTTCCTTAGCGTTAAATAATGACTGGTTTTGGTTGTTGGGGTTTTTTTTTTCTTAAATTCTTTTATCAGTTTTTCTTTCTTAAATTCTTTTATCAGTTTTTCTTTCCTTTTGTTTCATTATGCATTTACTGACATAGACTTTCATCAGTTATGTTACTCCCCAGTCAGCTATTATCATAGGCAATTCTTTTTGGTCAGCTTTTCTTTTAATAATCTCTTCTCCTTCCTTTGTGGAAGCTGCACAATTGTTTTCACCCTTTGCTTCCAATCTTGTAACTGGTTAGTAATCAATGAGAAGCCTTATTGCTTATCCATGGCATAGTTTCTTTAAAAGCCACTGACACTGGACTTGAGCAAAACCTTTTAGAAATTCAGGTATACTGTACCATTCTCCCATAATCGGTTTTCTAATGACTTTTTCATCCTAAACATACTCTAGATATTCAGCTTCTGATGCATTTGAATATTTTGTCACCTTAGCAAATTGTTACTAAAAATCTTTTTTGACGTGTTGTGGTAGGTTGACCCTGGCTGGACACCAGGTGCCCACCAAGCCACTCTGTCACTCCCCTCCTCAGCTGGACAGGGGAGAGAAAATGTAACAAAAGGCTCATGAGTCGAGATAAGGACAGGGAGAGATCACTCAGCAGTTATACAGTGACAGGCAAAACAGACTCAGCTTGGGGAAATCAGTTTAATTTATTACCAATCAAATCAGATTAATGTAATGAGAAATAAACCCTACATATTAAATCACCTTCCCCTCACCCCTCCCTTCTTCCTGGGCTTAACTTCACTCCCGATTATTCCCCTACCTCCTCCCCCCCCGAGTGGCACAGGGGGACAGGGACTGGGGTTTGTGGTCAGTTCATCACACGTCGTTTCTGCTGCTCCTTCCTCCTCAGGGGGAGGAATCCTCACACTCTTCCCCCTCCTCCAGCGTGGGGTCCCTCCCAGGGGAGACAGTCCTCCATGAACTTCTCAACGTGGGTCCTTCCCACGGGCTACAGTTCTTCACGAACTGTTCCAGCGTGGGTCCTTTCCACGGGGTGCAGTCCTTCAGGAACAGACTGCTCCAGCGTGGGTCCCCCATGGGTCACAAGTCCTGCCAGCAAACCTGTTCCAGTGTGGGCTCCTCTCTCTCCACAGAGCCACAGGTCCTGCCAGGACCCTGCTCCAGCACGGGCTTCCCATGGGGTCACAGCCTCCTTTGGGCATCCACCTGCTCTAGTGTGGGGTCCTCCATGGGCTGCAGGTGGATATCTGCTCCACTGTTAACCTCCATGGGCTGCAGGGGGACAGCCTGCCTCACCATGGTCTTCACCACGGGCTGCAGGGGAATCTCTGCTCTGGCATCTGGAGCACCTCCTCCCCCTCCTTCACTGACCTTGGTGTCTGCAGAGTTCTTCCTCTCACATAGTCTCACTCGTCTCTACAGCTGCAGTTGCACAGGTTTTTTTTTCGTTCCCCCTTCTTAAATATGTTATCCCGGAGGTGTTACCACTGTCGCTGATTGGCTCGGCCTTGGCCAGCAGCGGGTCCGTCTTGGAGCCGGCTGGCATTGGCTCTATCAGACATGGGGGAGGCTTCTAGCAGCTTCTCACAGAAGCCACTCCTGTAGCCCCCCCGCTACCAAAACCTTGCCACGCAAACCCAATACACATCTATTGTAGCTTTAACTTGTCAGAGCTTATGCTATGTTATCTCTCACATAATCATAATTATGTGATAAAAATTTCTAATTTATGAAGGATGCCTTTTGACTTCTAGTACACTCTTTTGTTTAACCAAACTGCTGAAATAAGGTTGGTATACTTATCCTTTAAAGACTGTATTCATATTTTGATATTCATTTTACTGTCAGCTTCTAAATGAGTGCATTTTGACAATGTCTATACCACCCACATTTTTTTCCTTTTAACTGTTTAAATATTTTTTTAAATTAAATTTTTATAGTTCTTTTAAAAAATTAAAATATTAATGTAGTGCATTTATTTAACTTTTTAATTTCTTACATTATTTTGAATTTGAGTGTATTATGATCTTCAAGTGTAGCATTCTATACCAGATCTTATGCGGTACTGAAGACTAATCTCTCTTCTTTTGTGTTCCCTCACTAATCCCTTCAAGGAGTCATTGATAAGAGACATAAATATCACATCACCAATTGACGTAATGGTTATGCAGTCTACATATGCCAACTAAATCTCTCATAAATATTGTCTCTGACTTCATAGCAAATTACTGTCATTGCTACCATCCTGGGTGTTTAGGCAACACTGTAACCCTCGATATTTTCCTTTATCTATGTTTTTATGGGT
Source organism: Fregata magnificens (assembly GCA_013389945.1). NCBI lineage: Eukaryota > Metazoa > Chordata > Aves > Suliformes > Fregatidae > Fregata > Fregata magnificens. The sequence goes on along the minus strand of WAAD01023292.1, from coordinate 8,665 downwards.
TTCAGTACATTTAGTTTCTGTGTTCCTTGTTGATAGGAATGATTTATAGTTAACCTGATTTAATGTGCAGCTCCTTTCTTCTACTGGTCTAACCTTTCTGTTGTTGCTATAAATTATACCCTGTCATCCCTTCATTATCACCTTCTAGTAAATTTCTGAGGTGTATAATAACTATGAATTAAAAATACTGTTATATAAAATCTTAAAATGTCTAAATGATAAAATAAATTGATAACCTATGTGGGCCTCAGTCTGAAGAAACTGACTTCTAAAATCTTTGAAAACTGGATTTGATCACTGCAGCCTAGACTCTTTTTCATTTATTGTGTGTTTTAACTGAGGAATAGTTTAGACAAAGTAAAACCGTGAGACATAAAAATAATTTCTGTGGCTGGTTAAACTGGCCAAATTTAACAGGTCTGCTGGTGTTATTACATAAAACTGAAGTTAGTCCTGCAAACTGAAAATCACTCAGGAAACCATAGAAGCTGAGGCCTGCATAAAAATATTTCTTCAGAGGGTCATATGTTAAGCAGTATTCATCCCCTGTGTCTTACAAGACCTTGTGCTATATCTGTCATCTGTAACAGTAACATTTGACCTCTACATAGCCTCACACATCTTCAGAACATTACACAAATACTAATAAACTTCACTAAGTCCCTCTGGGGTAGATGTATGTATTATTAAACAGTTTTTAATTACACAATTAGAAGATACTCTAATAATGAAAAACAGTATCTGACAATTGTATAAGCTTGTTTCATATGCACTTGGAGGTTATTTCATATCTTGTTTAACATTTTAACTATTAGATGACAAAATAACTTCTTTGTTTCTTTCAAAAGCAAAAGGAAAAATATTCAACATGCTTTCCCAAAAATTTGGGAATATGCTTTATTGAGAAGAAATTGTTTTTACTGAATCTATCCAAGGGAAAGGATATCTCATCAAGTCAAATGGAATTTTTTTTTTTAGAAAAAGGCTCACTGAAATCTCTGCTATCACTGGTATTTATTGCTAGTATCCCAAACAGTGTCTATACAAATACAACTATGATCCATAGAGTTAATTAAGAACTGAGTAGTTACAGGATAATATTTTGAATAACAGAAGCAAAAAAATAGTTTAAAACTTCAGTCATGTCCCTCTACCTCACTTTTTCCCAAATAACAATAATCAGTTCTTGCTGGAAGTTCAGCAATTTCCTGGCCGTGAAACTTTTCTCCAGTGCTGGATCTGCAAATTTGAAGCTGGGAATAGGGGGCTAAGTATTTGGTAAATATTGAACAGGGAGATCAACTCCTCTATACCTTGCAATCTCAGTGAAAGAAAGAAACTTCTTAAGGCATTTGTCCTAGGGATCTAATTGTGTTTGGACATTGGTGTGGATGACTATGCAGGCATTTATATAGAGAGATTTTTGCCCACTGGAGTCATAATTAAACAAAAAAAGACTAGCTTTGAAGGTTTTCAAAGTGTATGTCTAAATATCACTGTTGCAATGAAAATATAAGCTTTATTTAATCAGTAGAATAATATCTAGCATGATTTGTAAGAACTACTTGTGTGTGTATGGGTGCACTAAGGTAGGCACATGAAGAATCTTCAGCAGTCACTGCTTTCTCCACCCACACATAAATCTATTTATTTAAGTAAGCGCTGAATCGTGAAAAACTGCAGCTCTTCTGAAGACTGAGATAAGCCAAGCAACTCATATTATCCAGAACTAAGTAAAGTAGTGCATATAAGAATAATTAAAAAACCCAATGGAATGATACGGAAAAGATTAGCATGGCTCCTGCTCAAAGATTGCCTGCAAATTCATGGACAACGAGAAGACTATGTCTTCCTTGAGAACAACTGACACTGCTTACCTGAAAGAACCTGCTGAAAGACAGGTTGGCCACGTGGAAATGAGAGAAATGGGGATTTTGTAGCTTGGTCGGAGAGGAGAATATTGAGTTTAATGGGGAGTGCACACAGAAAGGTCTCAGAGGCTTGGAAGGGAAATCTTCTGAAGGCATGGAAGGCAACTGGGTAGACAGAGTTTAATACAACCTTCAAAGCAACTGGAAGTTCCTAGGATAAGGACTGACTCTACAAACTTTCAGGCAGGCCTAGAAAAATTTGTTTCCAAATCTCTTGTTGGTCTGTTTCAACTAGGAGAGTCACGTTTTCTCCCTTTAAAAGATAACTTACTTTAATTTGTATTCTAATAAAATCTGGGCATTAAAGATTCATAGGGCCTTTGCTGTGCTTACTTTCAGAAAGAGTTGCTGGCGGCTCAGCCTATACATTTGATCTATACATAAAACAAAATCCTTTAGGGTGCAAGCTACAGCTTCTCTGTGTGATGATGTTTATTAATCTTCTCTAGCAGTAACAGCACACTGAAACATTAAACATTTCACTGTATAAGACATAATTTCTGTCCCTGGCTCAGGTAATGGAGTTTCTTGATTGCCTTAATATGCTTAGGTGCAGTACACTGTCAGCAACCAGGGAAGTCTCTGAAGTAAGTTAGCCTGGCATAAAATCAGCAGTTTCATCATCCAGATGAAGGTATTTAAATAATGATGCTTTCACTGTGAGAAACCAGATTGAGTTGAGAAAACAGTAAGGTGGATACTTTTTGTTTCTTGTCCATTAAGTCAAAGCTTTCATGCACAAGGCCATTAGTCTATTCCTACATTTCACCCTGTTGTTATAGATCTAGTATAAGTTATATTCATTCACCCATTTAATGACTTGCATTATCAGTACAGGTATAGGCATCAGCAAATTCACTTTGTTCATATGCTTGCTTCTGCAGTTTTTTATAAATATTATAAAATATTGTAAATGTTGGTTTGAAATCTCTATGTACAATCAATTTAGAACCCCTCATGGAAGACATTTATTTTTTTTCCGGAACACGTTAGTATTTTTCTGTATACACATAGAATATTTTATTATTGCTGTGATTAGTATTAAGAAATTGGTGCCTGCAAGATGGCAGACATCATCAGAAGGATTAAGGCCTCCACAATACTTTTTGTAGCAAAACACAGGTCTCTTGTGTCCCTTATATATGTTTTTCAAGCACTAGAAATCAATTTTAGCACAAATTATAAATGAAATTATCCACACATCCTTGGAAAATGATGCTGTCATGCTTTGCAGTAGACATGCACTTATTGCAAATTATGCTTCATTTAACAAATCTGGAAGAGTACATGTTAAAAGCAATGGCATTCATTAAGCTTTTAAAGGGTAATATGTCAGTTGCTAAATGCATTTGCTATAATTTCTCTAAATGTTTAGAGAGGACAAAACAGCAGACTTAATACAGATTACCATTGCAAATGAGAAGAACAAAGTGAACACAGATGCATTCCAAGGGATTTGATTAAAAAAAAAAAAAAATTCCAAACATTTAATTTGGGCAGTTAAACTCTGCTGTTCATATGATTTTTGTGTTTAATTGAACTAGTGGTTCCAGTACAGAGAAAATGGAATCATTCCATTCAAGGATATATAAAAATAGATGTTTCACTACACTTGTTGCAAATTTAGAAGTGGTGGTTTAAGTTTAGTGAAAAATTGCAAGAGCCCTGTTGAACATCATTGACGCAAGTTAAAGGATTAACTGGTTTCATTTGATCCAAAGTTGGAATACTATGATTTAACAAGTATAAAGAAAAATGGGAAAACAAAAAGACTACAGTTTATTAGTTTAAGATGAAAGGGGTTGAAATGAAATCTTCATATCTGGGTAGGTAATCCCTGCATCCTAGATTTGCATTTTGGTGGTGGAGGTACACACGATTCTTGGTGGAGGTTGATATCCTAGTCCTGCAAAACCCAGTAAAAGTTGAAAGTGATTGTTTTTAATAATTCTGCTCTCTTTAATGTAAAGAGAAATCCTAGCTTTAAACAAACAGGTTTGAAAATTTTGGATTTCAAGTCTGATGCAACAGTTTCAAGCACAAATACAGAAGCTATTTCTAAAGGGCTGTTGCATTTATTGCCCATAGGGGAAATCTGAGTCATGAGGTATTAAGGTGACTTGAGTTTGACTGCAGACTAGATTTGCAGTGAAGCTACAAAAGGAACCAGAAGTCTTCTGTTCCTTGATCCGTGTCCTGTTCGTTGGGCCACAGCCTTTTGTCCTTGCTCTTTCCACATGGGAAATTATTTAGGTGCATTAGGTGTTTCTTGTGTCGTGCTCTTCATGTTATTCCTCAAGCCTTTGTGAGGACGGAATTTGTTGGCACTTTCCAATGTCCATATATTTTGTTTGGTGTGGTAGTACTGAAAGCAGAGAAGCATTGATGTATTTTCCCCCTCAACCAACAAAAGAGAAAGGGGTATGCTATATAATTTTAACGGAGCACTGACAGAAGGCATAGGCAATATCACAACCCCTTCACCTTTTTTACCTGCCAGCAAAGTCAGAATTTAGGAAACCTCACTTGCATTAATGGATTTGAATGCTTAAACTGTAACTAGAAAGCTTGACTACTGGTGTATATTCAGACTTCCCGAAGGCATTGTTTTGGAAGGATTCAGACTTACAAGTTGTGACTTGCCACTCAGGCTTATGACACAAATATTATGTACTAAAGATAAAGCCCTGTCATTATTTTACACAGCAAAAAGAAAAATAAGAAGCCAAAAAAGTTGACGAAGGAGGAGGCTAGGGCAGGGATGTTTATAATATGAGAAAGCCCAGGCCTCTGTTCATTGTAAAGTTTACACATATTGTATCAATATATAACTGGCGTATTATATATTCTGGAATATATATATTCCAGAATTCTCTAAGTACACAGTGCCAATTTTTTAGTGTTTTACCGTGTTGCTTACTCTGTCTGCTAATCTTCTGAAGAAGAGGAGAGCAGAAAGACATCTGGGACCTTGAGACCAACTCACAAAGTGTCATATCCTTTATATGACCACAACCAAAATACTTCCCTGTCTTATGCAAAATACTGAAATTTGAAAGTCACAGTGTGCCAAAAGAATAGGTGAAATCAGTGGTTCCTCTTTGTTCCCCAGTGTGGTTACAAAGTCTCCTCAGAAATTGAATAACAGCTGCATTATGCATTTTACCTTGGTTTGAGCACTGGGAGTGTGCCTGCTGACCCACACTGGGCAGAGGGCTGAGCTGGGAGACCACTAGCATCAGATGTACTTCTTTGACAGACTTGTACTTCCCCATATGCAAAGTATTATTCCTTTGGGTTGATGACTGAAGCAAAGAGGCTGGGCCCCAGGGGCTGGGTCTCTTTTGGGAGGCAGGCTGTGGGAACCATCCCTTTTGCTTTCACTAGAACCTGCTGCTCCTCCCAGGAGCAGGGGAGAGTAGTACCACTGCATCTGTGCTTTCACCTCAGTGGAGAGGTGGGAAATAAGAGCACTTTTTCAGAAAATCCTGTGCTTGCCTCCTCTTGGGCGAAGGAGAAATGAGAGTCAGCTGTGCAGCTGGGGTGGCAATATCAGCTGGGAAGCAATGCTGTTGCTTCTCACCTTAGTCTGACCCCAGCTGACACAAGTGATTCTCCATTCTCCTGGTTTTAGGAAACAGTAGTTAATGGCTGCAAGGTAGCTTTCTAAACTTGCTTTGAAATATTGTCCAGCTCACGTATTGGTTTGGCATGAGATGCAATGGAATATTCAGACCTATTTAACAGTGTGGGGACTGAGCAAGTTAGGTACAAACCTAGGGTCAAACCATGCTAGCCATTTGCTTATCATTTAAATATGAGTGACTGTCAATATACGAGCACAGGGGCTTCAGCAGGATGGGTACAATCCAGCCCACATCACTTCACCTAAAGGTGTTGGCTAATGTGCTTCCCAAGACAGCATAGATGAAGCCAAGGGGATCCTGGGGAATGCGGCTTGAGGGCAGCGGGGAGAGGGTGGGTGAGGAAATAATGCAAATTTCCTGAGGTGCATAAAATGGCCCCACATTCCTAATTCAGAGTGGAGAATGCCTCCTTTTCCCAAATACTGTCCTTAACACAAATAGTAATGCTCAGTGTTTTACAGTATAGATATGTGTACGCTGGGGATGAAATAGACTATGGGAAGTTCTTGATCATAGGATAGAGGGGAAAAACAACTTCAATGCTGTATATGTGCTAACTACATAACATATTTTTTCCTGAATTAATTTCTGATATGAAGGCTTTCTTTTTGAATACTATATTCTGCACGCATAAAGATTCATTCTAATGTCACTAGCAAAAGCTACTTTCAGGCAACAGGGCTTTTTTTCCACATTCTCTGAATTTTCAGGAAATACTTGTCTCTACAGTAGAAATCTTGTCTGCAGTATTTTAAATGAATACAGCATGACATCTGACAGCATATATTTTCCTAAGAACTGAGGAAGTGATAGACATATCCAAACTATCAGTTGAATTCTTTTGGACTCTCTNACCCCCGAAAAAAAAAATCAGCAAAAACTCTGGACAGCATAGTGTTTACAATGCTAGGGAAAAAAAGCCAAAACAGTCTTAAAGAACAAGAGTAATTTCTGAAATAAAGTAAAAAAAGCACATACATCTTCTTTGAAGTTCTTTGAACAGTGTAACTAAAAAATAAATTAAATCTCAGGAGGTGATTTTAAGACAAGAAAAAAAATTCTCATCTACTGTATTAGGATGGGGCAGAATTTAGCACAACTTATTTTTCTTTCAGTGAAATATTACTTCAATGCTTTAACTCCTCTCATTAAAATTCACAAAGTTTATTAAAAATACATAATACCTTTCCCTATGGGAGCTTCTCAAAGCCTCTAAGGGTCATAAGAATTTTCTTTCTCACTCCTCATTCTATTAACACAGTGAATTCCCCAAGGAAATAAGAATGAAAACTTGGTTTATAAAGCTAGGCAGCAGATAAGGTTAATTTAAAGGGGTACCTTTTTTTTCTCTTTAACCTAATGGAGACAGTGAAATTTTAAATATCTTTTATGATTTCTCCTTAATAAATACTCTGATTCTGTCCATAAAATTTCAGATTTTATGAATGTATTTATGTATTTATTAATGCACATCCTCTTTTTGTGTACACCCTCATTTGCCTTCGAAGCTATCTGGAATTTAATGGAATTCTGTATATTAGAGGTTAAAAAATAATTGGACAGAATTAGCAAAAGTGTATTTTAATTTCCATCAAGATAAAAAATAAAAGGGCTTCAGTTACAAGAAGCAGGTAGTGACAGTGGAAGAACAGCTGCTTACTGTTTACTTTAATTAACACAGTTGGAACAGCCAACTGATAATTTAAGAATAATTAGTTTTGAAAGTGGTTTAATCACTATTTTGATTACCAATAATTGAATACAGAGATTCCAAAAGGGAAACTGGAAATTACACTTCCATTGGATACCTTTCATTTTAGCTCCTAAACTATGAAAGCTATGAAAACCGATTTATTCACAAATTACTATTGGTGATTATGTTGTCTGGTTTCTATATAGCAAATTTTGAACTGCCGCACTTAAAATCTTCTTTCTAATTCTTCTGATTTTTTTTTTTCATTAAAAGTGTGGTTAATTCAAATGAATTTCTAAGTAAGTAACCACCTAATACTGAATCTTTTTACACTTTTAAAAAATAATCTTCTTTTTACAGGGGAAGGAAATTTGGTTATAACCTGTCCTATCGTATCCTGAAAAGGCACAGGTACAGCATACACCAAAAGGTAGAAGGCAAGGCCAAATTCAAGACTAGAAAGTTTCAGATTTTTCTTATATTATCCATTTCGCTGTGAGTAACACAAATTTCTATAAAAAAGAGAATTGGGCTAAATTTTTCTAAATTTTTACTAAATTTTTCTTTGACCTTTTCTGTTTTGTGGACTGTTTCCTCTCACTATTTGCAGAATTACATGAGAGACGAGAGCTGTAGGGGATTTGGAGCCACTGTGGAGGAGCAAGGTCTTTCAGATCCCTCAAGACATCTCAGAGATGTCTTCAACATATGGGAGCCTTCGTGATGTCCACGTGTTTTGGAGGCAAAGTAATTTGCAGATGAGAGGGCAAATCTAAAACCTCAAACAGAATGCTTCCTGGGGGGCTGAACATCTAAATTGCTCAGCCAGGTATATGATTAGTCTCAGAGGCCTGGCTGGGTCCTGAATTACACAGAAAGAAGCTTGAGTTCACAATGCTGTCTTGTTTATCCAGTTAGCAGCAAAAGTCCAAAAGAGATGCAAAACAATATCCTCATTAACAATATTTTAGAGCCCTTTTTTTCTAAATGTAATCAATGATGTAAACAGTGAAACAGGGGAATGACAGTATTATAAAACTCGAAGTTTTACAGATTCATTCCTTTTCAGCAGAGAAAGTCAAACCTGTCTGATCAGCCTCAGGTTTTCTGATTTAACCAAATTCCATTAGAGTCAGTAAAGCTTTTGGATAATAGCCAGCTTATCACAGAGGACAATTAGCCTGATTTGCCTTGTTTTGGTTCCTAATGGTGGTAAACATCATTAGCCTGAAGCGATGTTTCTTGTAAGAGAGCCTTTCTCACCATGACCTGATTTTTTAAAAAATTATTTATATGTGTATAATCATATTGCCTTTATAGAGTGTTCAATTTTGTGTTCTCAGAAAGTAATTTAGAGGTATCACAGAATCACAGAATGCTAGGGGTTGGAAGGG
>WAAD01023291.1:116351-145888 GCA_013389945.1 Fregata magnificens | reverse complement strand
CCTTTGAGCCTAGTTTAAAGCCCTCTCGATGAGATATCAGTAAAGAAATGGAAATTAAGGGAAGTCAGCTTAGGAATATCTGTAATTTTTGTAATGGATTTCTTAGCATCTGTATCCCAAAGTGCTTTGATAGCCTCAGATGAAAGATGCTATAAAAGTGCAAAGTGTTATTATAAAGGTGGTTTTTTCTTTTAAAGACAGATTCCCCCCCGAAATGTAGAATCAGTCTTGGAAGGCATCTTTAAAGTATTTCCTGGGGATTTAACCATATGATTCCAGTTACCTTTTGGCTAGCAGCCAGGTACTGAATACCATGCATGTGAGTGGGGAAATGGTCTTGCAGGTAACTGCTGCAGTAAGAGTGGCCTTGAGTAACGGGTTCATTTCTCTGTGTGCCCAGATGCTTTGCATGCTGCCTGTTTCGTAAGCATTCACATGGCCTTCTGTGGGGAAGGAGGGAGGGCAGGTCAGACTCACAGGCCTGTTTTAAGTAGAAGTGAAAGGGAGTTTGTAAGCTGAGGATCTCGTCTTGAGTGAAGTGAAGCATCAGAGGTACTGAGAGATTACCTGCCCTATCAGATTTTAAGGCACAAGTTAAACTGAGCACCATGGTTTGTTCCAGAGTTGTGTTGTCCCGAGCATTGTAAAGGAGGACCCCATGAGGGTGTAGATGAATTTCCTTCCTCTTGTGTACACAGGTTTCTTTCCCAGGGACACTAAGGTACAGGGAAAAGAAGAGATGGTTGTTGTGGGACTAAAATGTAATGGTGAAGTTGATTACATGAGTGATTGCAGAGTTGTGGCTAATATAAACAAGGGGGGAAGCTCCCTCCAGGCACTGCTATCCCTCTTGGAACTGGCTTTCAAGGTCTTTAACGCCTCTCCTACGAACTGGCTTTTCTATAAACTTGTATTTTTCCTTTGTCTTATAAGCATCTTAGACAAAACTAAGCATATGGAACTGATAGTGAGGCTCTTGGGTGCTCAGAACACCATACAAATGCTATTAGACCCGTAGTTAAAATAATTCTTTGGTAAATGTTAAATTCCTATTAGTAACACTTGCTAAACTTAAGTGCAAAGGAAAGGGCAAGGCTAATCTGAAAGGCAATGGAGAGCAGGGCTTAAAAGATATTAACAATTTGTTGGAAATGTCTGAGGGGAGTGGTTAATATGACTAAAGAGTAATGTCTGTGGGTTGAAGATTTAGGTTGGGAGAGGGCTTTAGCCAGTGCTGTGCTTTGGAGCTTTCCCAAATGTCAATGGGAATGAAGAGAAAAAAGCCACTCAGAACGAGACATTTTTCAAAAAGCAATAAACAGAAAAATTGCAGTGTCTCTGTGATAGGTCTCTGCTTTTCTAGCAGCCTGTAGTGGTGTTTGTGTGTCTCCATGTTTGTCACCTTTTTCCTCTTCTCTGCGTCTCTTCACTTCTGGCTGAGTCTTCTCCCCTGTGCCTGCCTGTCTTGTGCCTGTATCCTCACCATCTTGTTTGCGGTTTTAGGTCCTTACCCCTACCTCATGCCTTTCTGTCATCTCACCTGATTTTTTGCAGGTGGTGTTTCATTAATCAGACACACTCAGTCTCTGCTTTTTGTTCACTTTGTGCCATCTTTCACGTAAACTATTCCTTTTTTCTTTTATATTTTGCCACCTAAAGGCTCAGCAGGGCTTTTTGGTGATTAAAGGGAATTCTAGGGAGGGAGCAGAAGTTATTTTTTTTACTATTTCTTTAGTCCCAAACACCAACATCCTGAAAGGTAATCAGAGACATTTTTAGGGAACTCAGCAAAGAAATGAGTGTCTTTCTGTCTGTGTGTCTTTCTCAGCTACTTGACCAATTGCAACTGAATCTGACAGTGATGAAGGTCTCAGAGATACTACATTCCTACAAGTTTCATGAAAAATAGCTCGCTGAATGAGTAGAGAGACCAAAATTAATCTCTGCAGTAGGGACAGCTGCATCTCTACTGTTAGAAACCAGAGGACAGTAGGCATGAAAGTCACAGGGAACAGATCCCACACCTCCTTGCCTTTGTGGGCCTGTCACTGGTGAGTAGAGACCTCACTTCACTTTTCTTTTCTCTACAAACTTTTACTGCTAACATCTCTGCAAACCTTAACAAAGGATATCTCACGGTATCCTGAAAAGCAGATTGCATCTTCTTCATCAAGCCACTGTTGAAAGAGGCCAGAAACCTGGCAGCTACAGTTCACAGGTGAAGAGAATACCCATCCAAGTCAAGGCCAATACATGCCCACCCCAAGCCAGCAGCATTTCTTGTCACCTAGAGGTGAAACTTTGTCCAGGGTTCAGATCAACAAAGTCTGAACATGTCTCAGGCAGAAACTAAAGATAATCTGCAGCTTTGATCTAGTGTTCAGAAACTTTTGTGTTTCAATAAGAGCAGGGTGGGTCTGATTCTGCCATGTCTCATCTCTTAATGGAAGAACAGCCAAATCAGCTCAGACCAAGATCAGTCCTCTGCAGTGTCATGTCTCTGACAGAGGCCAAAAGCAGATGCCTGAGAATATAATAATAGAATAAGCGTATAACAATACTTCCCCTGAATATTCTTCCAGCTTCCAGCAATTAACGGTTTGGGGATCCTGGAGCCAGAGATGTTGATTATGTCTGTAGTAACAGTCAATGGATTTGTCTCCCATGAACCTGTATACGTTCTTAGCATCCACAGCATTCCTTGCTAAGGATTTCCACAGCTTAATAATATCTTGTTTGTTTTAAGCCTACCACCTGCAAGCTTTATTTTGTGATTCCTAATTGTTACACTGGAAGCAGCATTGATGCCCATCTTCTTTGCCATGGCACTCATATCAGCCTTCTTTTTTTCATGTTTGAAGTCTCCTAGCCTACCTAGTTATTCGTTGTCTGAGTATCCTGTACACCATAAGTGGAAAAATATTACCAGATCAGAATCACTCCTTCATTTCTAGAGTTGGTATATCATCTTACACTTTCTTTCTAGGTACACACAACTGTATGAGTTGCCAAGCAATGGAGAATCAACTCCAGTGACTCCAATGGCAAAGTCTGTATTTGCTGTGTATTATGACCTGTACTTGCACTCAGGATAAATCCTGCCCTGGTCACACAAGCAGCAGGTATAAGCACCAAAATGAGAAATATGGCTTTCAGTTTCAGAGTACACACTGTAATCATCATGTGATCAGTTCCTCATGCACTTAACAGTCTGTGTGTGTTCTGCTGTGCTCTTCTTTTTCCCAAAACTTAGGAGGGATTCAAAACTTGTTAAAATACCTGAATTTCTGTTCAGCATAGGCTGGAGGTTTGGTCATCTAGCTAAGAGAGTCTAGGAACCAACTCCTGCTGGAGGAATACATGGTTTTTGAAACTTGCAACATCCCAAATACCTTGCTTTCTGTTGTTATGATTGGTGTGCATCAGTCTTCCTCAGCAAACCAGCTTCTGGATAACATGCTCCCACAGTCAGATTGCATTCATGATTCTGTCAGGCCAGTGATTTCTTTTTCTAGAACTAGGCAATCCTTATTAAACCAGCAACTGTCATCTGGTGCCACAAAAGACGAAATGATAGGTGACAATCTGTTGATTTTTTTCTTCACTGGCCAGTCCCTCAAGAAATCCAGTATGTAGATTAACTACTCAAGACCTCTCATGTAGCAAAGAGGAATCTGCAGGGCAGTGGAGTGTCCTGTGTAGCAAAAGCTTACATTGGACTGGTTTCTGCAGATATGTGGCTGGAGCAGTGTTGGAGGGTATGTGCAAAGTGAGATCTCTTTCCACTGTATCAATACATGACAAATGTCAAGCTTCCTTTCCATAAATCATTAACAGGCTGTTCAAGTGGAACATAGCTGGTTTAATCAAGGTAGGGGACAGAAATGGCTCAGAGAATCCAGTTGTCTTCCTGGTGACTTTCTATAGCAGAGGCAGCTGGACTGCTAATGCTCCTACGTGGTAGAGCCAGGACTGCATCGTTCTGCCAGCCCAAGGGGAGAGAGTCTACAGTACTTCAGTCCCATTATTCCTGCTTTCAAGCCTTTTCATCTTGGAGTTTCTGTGGATTTCTTCAAGGTCTGGTAATTGGCTGATTCTGTTGGCAGAATACAGCTTCAGGCTCCTTGTCTCTTACCGTGTAGCAGTAATACCTCCTCTTGAGAAGATGCCCATGACTGTGCCTGTTAGCAGTCTCACAATCCCATATTCTTGCTGTGATACTGTGAAGATTCAAGACTGGGCTATTTCTGGGCCAACAGGGTTATCATCCTAGTGTCCCTTCTTCCCTACTTAATGATTCCTCTTTGCACTGCATCCCTCACATGTCTGCCAAGTAGAATTTGTTGCATTGACTTTCTTTCCAAAGCCTGTCCAGAAGGACAGCTTTCCTTCAACCAGGACACAGAAAGGGCCTGTGTCTCCAGAACCATCGATATTTTTCTTGAGATGATAAATGAACTGCCAATAAACCGAGGCAGCTGCCAGATCCATCTGAGAAACAGACCTTCAGACCCGATTTATCCGTGCTTGGTTTATTTATGTGTCTGGAAACTTTCAAGATGCAAACAGAGGACTAACCACTCTGTGGCAGCCACTGAGAATTAGATGGTATAGATAGAGGCAGTGGGAGTTTATGGGCTGGTTCAGATACATTAACTATTACGCTGTGCTAGACTATCTCAAACAAGAAAATGGCTTGAGATTCCTCATAGGGAACACCACAGAAAAGAAACAAAACTCTCAAAGCCAGACCTAAATTCTCATACTTGCTGTATCATTCAGTTTGTTTTTCTCCATCTCTTCTGGTCTTTCTTGCTTATAATTCAGGTTTTTGTGTAATCTCTGAAATTTGTGTTGTCAAGATTTTTCTACAGAGATGAGACATGGCTGATCATGTTGTGCCTGGAGAGATGGGACTAGCGTATGTGCTTCAACAAGTAAGGTTTGTAGGGAGACCAATCTGGTTTTGAACGTGCTGATCTTTGTGTTTAGGGCCCTTTTGCTGGGCAGCAGGTATGCGTGTGTGTTTCATATACATTCACCCCAAAACTTCTGAGCCTATTTTTTTGGTTCCAACCAGAGAGAGTTCTCAGAGGCATTAAGTTTGGGCAAGTTGTATGAAAACAGGCAGCCGAGCAAGGGAAAGAGACTCAACTAATGTGTCTGTTGGGGGAAAGGCTGGAGCAAGTTTAAATGTTATTACACACCACAGGGTCTGTGGGGGGGAGCTGCTGTAAAATGCGCCAGCGCAGGGAGAATTTCAGCTGGCACACAGTCCATATTGCTGGAGAAACCAGGGGTAGGGACTGGATCTCAGTAGTTGCGCTGTTGGTGGGACAATTACTTTCTATTTCAAAATACGCCTGGCCTGATGCAGAGCCTGTGTGACCCAGGAGCATGAGCNGGGGGGGGGGGGGGGGGGGGGACAGGCAGCAAAACCAGTGAGGATGAGCACTCAGTGTCAGCTCTTAGGAGGAGAGTGGAGGCCCAGCAGCCTGCTGCCTCTTTGCACCTGCCTGTAGTTATTTTCCAGTGTAAGGTTGGGCCTAATGAAGCGATTTCCCCCTCCCCACCTTATCTGCCTGCCTGCCTGGGTCAGCACCAGGCAGCGCAGCTCACGCTTGCCTGTAGTTAAAGTGCCCTCTTCTGGCACGAAACGTTTCCTTCCTCAATGGCAGTCGATTGAAGAGAAGTGGATGTTTTTCTGATGGTTGCTGAAATCAAGAACAAAGCAGGTTTTCTCTTCCTTTTCTTCCCCTCGTGTCATGGCCTGTCTTGGCAGGCAATAGTGGTCAGAGAAGAAGGAGCCTCCCTGTTGTATCAGCCTGGCTAGGTCAAAGCTTTTCTGTGCCACAGTGCTATGATGAGATTTTGTTTGCATCTGAGGTCATTAGATAAAGATGCTTATATTCTCTTTTGTCTTTTTTTCCCTGCCTTACCTTTAGCCGGTGCAAATCTGTATCTGTCTTGACTGACACCAGCTGAGAATGTGGTGGCCTTTTCCTGCTTATGTTTTCTGCTCTCTGTTGTATAAATCGTCTCTTGGCTATTCTTGACCTGTTGATGTCAATAGTTTTCACTGTGAATCCCAATGTGATCCAGATTTGACCTCTACTGCTTAGCAGGCAATGCTTGGTGATGAAATGTGGGGAGAGGAGAACGTGCAGCCGCTGTCAGAGAAGTCTCCATACTAAGCACTCAGTTGGAAAGTTTTGATACACTTGTTAATGTGAATTCAAGGTTAGCAGTATGCAGCACAGTAACTGCATCTGTTTGCAGAGGGATTTGAAATCAGCCTTTAGTAAGAAAAAGGGGTTTCCTGCACTGCTTTATCGCATCAGTTACCATCAGAGGCCTTTGCATGTGCTTTGGATTTTTCTCTATATTTAAGGAGCATTTCAAGCCATAATTGATTATAGCTGGATTTGTGTTACAAAGTAGGGAACAGCAGGTCAGGACATTTACGCCATGAGACAAGGCTGAGCCTGATTCCCATTTAAATCCTTTATAGCAGAAGGGTAGTGTTTTTTCCCCTGGTAACAAGCAGTGTCTCAGCTATTGAGTACAACGCTGTATTAATAATTCTGTACTTACTGTAGGCTGTCTGAATGCAAATCCCTCACACACAAGCTGGATTGGCATATACCAGTTTAGGAAGCACACATACTATTTGTACTGCCCTCCACTGGGTTTATGAGGAGTAAAAGGAGGTGGAGTCAAGCTTGCCAGGTTTTGCAAAGTGCCGAGCTGGAAGTGAAAATCCAGCTTTTTCCCTTCAAGGTGAAAAGGACATAGGAGATTCTAGTGGTTTTGGTCTGCCTGAGGATCTTCCTGCAGTGGTCCCTGCTCTGTTATATGCACTTTAAAACTGCCATATGCTGACATTGTTTTTTCCTGGTTGCTTCACTATTAGTTAAATAAGGTCTCAGGACTGAGGTTCAGGAAATACAGCTTCTAATCTTGCGATTTTATTTAAACTCTGTACCTGTGTTTCATCTTGCATTCCTTCTCAGTCCTGGGTGCTTAGATGGTATTTAGGCAGAGTTGGTCTGTGGCTGAGGATAAGTGCGGCACCCTCGAAGTCTTACCACACCAAACCCAGGAGGGCAGGGACAGATAAGATCATGTGCCAAGAACTGAGGTGAGACAAGCTGAGAGTTTCCAAGCCAATACAAGTTGAGATACTAAAGTAGTTAATGTGAACAGATATCACTGAAGATAATAGACAATACTCAAAATTTACCTTATGACTTTCAAAGTGATTATCCCAAATATGATGTAAGGATAAAGTGAACATAATCTTCTAACGTTTCACTTTAAGGCTGCTGCTCTGCATAGGAAAATATATATGTGTTAGTGCATGCATACATTAGATATGCATACATACTAGAACTTTTTTCTTTTTTTTTCTTAAGTACGTTCTCAAGATTCATGAAGGAAATGAATTATGACAGGCCTCTCTTTGTGTGGGGGAGCTCCAAGCCACCACTGCAGTGAACAAAGATGCCCGTCTATCAGTCCTCTGCAGACAGCCCTGGAACTGGAGCAGCCCAGAGTAATAGTGCTGAGAAGTTGGTACGATAACAAGGCAAAGCAAAGTATAGCCTAACAGGATGACAGCGCAAGACAGCAAAAATAGGTGGCTTTTGTATGACTATAATAGCACCACCTGCTTTCAGAACGTTAGTCATCCCGTAAATGTGTCCATTCCAGCGAATATCCTTGAGGGAGCTGACACAGAAATCCATAGAAACGAGGCACTGAATCTGAGCAGAGAAAACAGAGAAGAGCAAGGACTCGCTGGGCTGAAAGGAGCCTGCTGGTGGGGGGAAGAGGAGCAGCCTGGAAATGTGTGCATGCATGTGTGGGTGTGTATGGGGTAGCAGAGAAGTACGTGTGCTTCTCGAAGGGAAGAATTTGTTTCCTTCTCATCAAACCTCAGCCCCTGCTGCTTTCTTTGATTTTTCTCTAGCAGGGCCAATCTAGGCACTCAGTGATGATAAATAACCCAGTATTACAAGGTGACATGTACAGTGACACGATAATATGGAGAGAAAGAGAAGAACCCAAAGGGACAGAGTTTCTGTGCAATTTATTTATTTCCCAAGTATGCTCTGCAGTGCAGGCAGTTTGGGAACCCCGTCCCACTGGCTCCTGCTGCAGCCTGGTGGGGGGGTCTTAGGGGAGCCTGACAAACCTCAAACGTTGCTAGAATAAGCAGTCACCCCAAAAAGCTGTATTTTTCCTGGTGAGCTTTGTTTACAGTGCCCTTGGTAGGATGTTTCAGTCCTGTTTTGATTAAGGGCATTTTGGGACCTTGTGTTTGACCTGTAGTTAAGGGGTGGCTCTGCGTGTCAGGATACCTGCATTCAGCTGTAAGCTCTGTTGCAGATTCCTTGCCTGGCCTCGGGCAAGTTGCACAATCTTCCTCCCTGCGTTTCCCGACTAGCAGGCTTTCAGCTTTGCGATCATAACGGGTTTTTTAACACTGCATTTGTGTGCAATTTCCTGGATTTTGTCAAAGCAAACTGAGAGCAGAAGTGTTGTTGTGCTGACACGCACAGTACATCAGCAGGGCCGAGCCTTCAGCTTCACCAAGCAGGATGCTGCTGCTTGGGCTAACAGAATAGCAAGTTGTCGTTCTCTGTTGGACCAACATAAGGAAAGAAAAAAAGGTAGTACATTTTGCCTGAGGGTTTCCTGGCCGTTTACTGACAACTAGGGACGTTAAGTCTTGGTGATGTGAATTCTCTTTGTGGCTCTGTAAAGAGCTTGCAGACTCGGTGCCTGTCCTTTCCTCTCCCAGCCCTTTCTTGGATGAAAACGCAGGACAGGAGAAATGGCGTTGTCTAGACGATGACACAGGGCTAGGACACAGTCTAGTGAGATAAAAGGAGAATGGAACAGGCATACAGAGCAAAGTGATTTGCCTAAATCTGCACAACCAGATCTCCTGACTCCTTCACTCTCCCTCCTGTGGTTTCTCCTTAGGAGATGAAGTTGATTGATTGAAATTGCCCTTTTTACTGATTACCATTTTAATAATCTAACCAGTAATGTCAGAAATCCAGCATGAGGGGTGTTTTTGTGGTGCAATCTGTTTGTTACTTGCATTTCTCTCAGGTGGGCACCAAAACTGGACTGGTTGTGTTTTCTTTTTAGTTACATTTGGATTTGTGTTCTTGTCGGCCAGGTATAGCATAGTGTTACTGCTGCAGCTGCATTCTCACATGACAGGGGAATATTCTTATTACAGGAAAGTGAAAATTAAAACCAAAAACACCCCCCTACCAAATAAATCAATCTGTAAAAATAAATCTTGATCTCATAGGTCTTGGGAAAATCTCTTTGTATATCCATGCATGCTTCATCTCCTTGGCAATTGTCATCTTGTGTAAAATTCCTGTTTTCTGAGTGTGGGATGGAAACTACTACTGTCTTCTGCTTTGACATTTCTGTCTCCTCACAGCCCCCTTTGCCTGTTCTCTGTTGCTTCTCATGCCACGTCTGACTGGTCTTCGGTGCTGACAGGGAGTCTTTGCCTTGGAGTCTTACGTGCATTTAACTGACTACCCAATTCCTTCCCAGTTTTAAATAGGTGAATAATAACCCAGCTTCATGGCCCGGGGTTTTGATTCTTGATGGGTTTTCCCCCATGCTGTCAGCGTGCAAATAAATAATATCTGCAAGAAAAGGGGACTAAAATCATCTTTGCTCTTTTCATTGAGAGCCAAACGGACCAGTGGCCGGAATGCAAGAAGAAAGGATATTCCTATTCCCCCCTCATTTGGCTGACAGTGTAATCACTCAGAGTAATAAATCTTCATTGGAAACTTAGATGAAAATGGAAGAGGAACGAGAGTGCTTTCAGAGAAGAAGCTGGGAGGGGGCTTGTGTCTCTGTGGAAGCCCAGCCCCAGAGGGAGAGCAAAAGGGCTACAGAAGCCCCCTTGCTGCTGGGTCCAAAATGGCCCTTAGTGACCTTGACTGTGCCTGACAGCTCATCCCCCTCGGCCCTGGCCATCCCCCCAGCCGTGGCCTGTGCCCTCTGTTCCCCGCAGCCCCAGGTTGCAAGGAGCAGGGCTTGTGCGTTGGCCCTGTAGGGGCCTTACTATGCACCTCAGCAGTGTGCAGGGGCCTGAATAGGGGCCAGGAATAAATTATAGAGATCTAGAGCAGCTGGCTACCTGCTGTGCTAGCTCTTTAACCCTTCAGGAGCTAGTGCTTTTGCACAGCCTCAAGAGCAAACAAGGACAAAAAAAGCAACCACAGAGCTGAAACATTTTATTTCCCCTACTGGGCCTGCCAATTAACCCTGTCAGGAGCTAGAAAACCACACTGGGCGCATCAACAGAAAATGAGCTGAGGAGGGAGAGTGTTTGAGGAAGGCAGTGCAGAGATCTAATCAGCTCCCCATCTCCCTGGAAGAGCTGAGCTGTGGCGCAGGGACAGCGGCAGTGAGTTTGCAAACACCTCCGTGCTTCAGAAACGGCTGCAAGGCAGAGACGCTGAAGACCAGCTCCTGGTGGGAGTCTGTCTCCAAGCTATCTGGCTGCTGTGTGTCCATCCCTTTGCAAACGGCACAGTTCCTGCCCAGCCCCTGGTTGTTCTATTATATGTGTTGGCTTTGCATTGTGTTTGGGGAGTTTGAAGAAGGCTGGAGGGAAGAAGGAGGCAGCAAAGGCTTCCCCTCTCCGAGAGCCGAGACTCCCCAACCAGGACTCATCCTGCTCTCGATCTGCTTCAGTGCTTGGGTCTCCATGTTTTCCCTGTGGTGTTAGGCGAGCTGATTGCCTTATCCTTTGCTCCAGATAGTGGAAAGTTTGAGCCGGACTGAAAATAAGGGTGGATGAAGCACAGGTCACCCAGGATGTATTTTATTTGTTCCCCTTTGACAAGCACACCAGATGATGTGTAGAGAGCGGGGTCAAGTCGAGAGACAGTGGGCAGAGCGGGGCATTGGGCTTGGTGTCACCCAAATGGAGGCTTGGTCCATTCACTGTGAGGATGATGACCGTACATTGGGGCTGTGTGGCATCTTGGGTGCAAGTTTGTTGAAGTAAGTTGGCTAATTTCCTGCAGCATCAGCCTGCTGTGTTTCTATCTGTATCATCCAAGTGACACCAAAGATGAAATCTGTCCCACAGTCACCTCTGTAGCCTTTGGATCAACAAAGCACATGGAGCCAAAGCAGAGGCAGGCACAGTGTTTAATTAGCATTGCTTTTATTCTTTTCTGTAGAAAGCAATCCTTCTTTCCACTTGTTACTTTCCTTGGGAATAAAAATCAGGTGTTGCCCCATCTGCTGTGGGACCTTCTGACTGGCAGAACGGTCCCACATGCGGTTACGAGTGAGCCCAGACCAGCCCTGCAAGCCCGCTTGCCTCCCTGGCCTCTCGCTGCACCACGCATGCTTCACTGCTCCCGAATCCTCTCACTGCTAATTGCTTTTCTAATGCCTCTTGGACACTGGTGAGCTGCGACAGGGTGACACGCAGTGGTCTCCCAGCCTTGGCAGAAAAAAGTGGGATGGCTTTGGCTGTGAAGAATAGCACAAATGGAAAAAGAGGGGCAGTTTCGGAGTTGAGTGATACAGAGTTAATATTCTGACTCTCAGGCCATGAAATCGATCTTCCAGGTGAATTTGTGGTCTCTCAAATTCATTTTGGGCACGACACGCACCTCAAATGGAACTGGTTGCAGCTCTTGACGTCAGTAAATGCTTTCTTCCCTTCAAAAGAACACAGCTTGGATTTCATCTTGTTTTTACACCTTCACCTCTCCTTGTAAGGCTCATTGTCACCACTGGGTCTGGTGTCATCCGACTGCGGCAGTGAGACCAACACTCTGTGCTGCAGAAATTCCCAGAGCACAACACTCGGCAGCTGCCAAAGCTTTCTGCTGGCACCTGCTCAAGGCAAGAAAGAGAGAGAGAAATATCACTTTGTCTGCCTCCCTTCATTGCTGCCCACCAGGAAACCAGCATAGACAGCACTTTGCTCCTCTGCTTGAGAGGTGTGCAGGTTAGATGAGCGAGGCGGACACCTTGAGCCTTTTGGGCCTTTTCAACAACCCATGTCCCCTTTGTCTCATCCCATTTTTTTCCAGTCGGATTGTTGCTGCCCCATATCACTACTCTTTAGAAGGCTGGCAGGGAATAGCATTTTGCTGTGCTTTTCTTCTGCTGTTTCCCACCTGCCAAAGTCCTTCCTTTAAATGGCGTGAGTCTAATTATTTTGGGCATGAGAGCTGGTGATGGCTGCATTTGGGCAAACAACGAAAGGATACTTTCAGCAAGGCAGCTCTGAGGAAGATCAGACATTTCTAGTGGTTGCGAGGACAACTTTCCTCTCACCAACTTTCTCCACCTGGCTTCCTTCCCTTCTGACTCATGGGTGGCTGCCGTCTCCTTGTCTTTCCATCTAAATTGAGGTGGTAATAAATGTACTAAATCCCTTCTTTGTGGAAGAAATTCTGCAAGTTGAGAATGTCAGCTCATGCCTCTCACTTTTCCAGCTAGCTCAGCTCTGAGCAGCGGAGCAGCCAGTTTGAATGACAAGAGGAGGCATCCTCAGTTCAGATATTACAAGGTGTGCATGTGGGAGAAAGAGTGAATTTAGTGCTCGTAACAGCTCTGCAATGAACAGTACAAAACTGGCTGCAGGTACAGAAAAGGTGCAGTGAAAAGGGTTGTGCTGATTTTTGCCTATCTGGGGCCTTTCTCTGAAACTGCCAACAAGGGGGTGGGCATGTTTGTATGTGTCTAGTGCTGATTTGGTGGATGTTGTGCTGGCTTGGCAACCTGACATGGGCACACAGTGTGTGCATAGTTCCCTGTTGGCAAGGTCATCCTTTCCCCAGTCCTCTACCAAGCAGCAGAAGCAGCAGCAGGATTGTACCCAGCCTGCAAAGCTGGCCATGATGCTTTCCTCTTCCCCCTTGCAGCAGGAAACTCCCAGGGTGACCTGAGAAAGTCATCAAGGCCCATATGCTTATCAATGAGCTGTGCAGCTTCTTGTCCACTGTCTTTCCCTAAACCTGCTGGGTCTCTCTTCTCCTCATTCCCCCACTGCTCACCCCACGTTCTCCCCTGGTCCACAGGCTAAAGCATGTTTCCAAGATCTGCTTCTGCCATCTCCTCCCTTTTGAATGTTGTCAAGCTCTTAACATCCTTGATATTTGGCAGCAAGGAGCTCCACAGGTCACCAGTGTATATGGGGAATTCGCTGTCCTGAGCAAGCCCCTCCATGCAAGGTCAAGACCCGCCTGGCCTGACCTGTCTATAGCAATGCTATACACTTTGGCAAAGCTTCTGCTTGACTGAACAGGTATAAAACTGAATTTAACTGGGAGATGTATAACTACATCACCCCAAAATGGCTTTAAAATGCCTATAATATGAAGAAATATTTTGTTATATTTATTTTGAATTGTGTTAGGGAAAAGATCTTTCCCTCCTAGGGAAAGTGGTAGAGACAGTATGGAAATGGGAAATAAACGTTCTTTTCCAGTGCAGAGAATGTATCCACACCAGGTACCCGGTGTGCAGGAGAAAATTCAGGCAACAAAACTACCCAAACTTGTTTCCATGTCCCACTAGGATGAAATGCACAAAAATGTAATAAAAGGAATCATGATTAAACCGCTAAGAAGGAATCAGGTAAAAAAATCTTTCTTCCTGGTGCTATTTGCAGCACAAGGCAGAATACATGCAGGTTAATTATATTTAAAAATCAGTGTTCTTTAGAGATGGGCCAATTTATTAGGAAGGGCTTGAATTGTTAAAGACAGATTTTCTATGCATCAAAACAGTTCATATGAGGCTCAAGACTTGGCTGGTCTGACCTCAGGCAACACTATGCACTTTGATAAAGCTTTTAGTGGCAATAAAGTTTTACTGAATAGTACTAAAGATGAAGCAAACTGGGAGACATAAGGCAGAGGAAACTGAAGTATTCACCCAGTTTTTGCAATCAGGGCATCAAGAACTTCCTGATCCAGAGGATGCATCAGGCCATCATCTTTAATAGCCACTGATCTATTTGTGATTCCCAATTTGGTATCTAAATATTAGTTACAGCAGTGACTCAAAGATTAGGAATTCTGTAAAGAACATAAAAATGTAAGAAGATACAATAGCTTAAAAAGAAATAAAAGACAACATTTTTTCCCCTGAGCTCATTCCGTACAAGAGGGGCAAGAAATTAATTTGCAAACAATAAAAGGAACACTATTTCTTGACCAGTCATGTCTTGACCTCATATGGAAAGCGTACTCAGTAAGATCAACACCCAAGATTTGGAGGGCACATCTACTGTGATTCCTCCAATCCTGCTCTGGTAATGCAGCATTGCCACCCCTCTCCTGATTCAGAATGCTGCTGGATGGGTGGAGCTGATACTGTACCGGTGATCACTGCCCAGCCACACTTATGTCCTGGCACAGGGCAAATGCTCCCCAGTGGTGAACTACAGCTTTGTGTGGGGATTTTCCAGGTTCGATGTGCCCTGTAGTAGAGGAATGTGCACCCCCTTGTGACTAAATGTGTGATACTGGGTCAAGAAAAAGTTGAGTGATTTGCAAAATGCAAAGCATCAGTTTTTTGAGTTTTCATTTGGAAATGACAGGGTTCCACTTTAGACAGGATAGTGTGTAGAAGTGTGGACTTTATGATAAATTTGTTTATCTTACCTGTCCTGGTTTCAGCTGGGATAGAGTTAATTTTCTTCCTAGTAGCTGGTATAGTGCTGTGTTTTGAATTTAGTATGAGAATAATGTGGATAACACACTGATGTTTCAGTTGTTGCTAAGTAGTGCTTACACTAGTCAAGGTCTTTTCTAGCCTCCCATGCTCTGCCAGGTGCACAAGAAGCTGGGAGGGGAGGGGGCACAGCCAGGACAGCTGACCCAAACTGGCCAAAGGGATATTCCATACCATATGATGTCATGCTCAGTATATAAACTGGGGGGAGTTGGCCAGGGAGCAGCGATTGCTGTTCGGGGGCTGGCTGGGTGTCGGTCAGTGGGTGGCAAGCAGGTGCATCATTTGGTTTTCCTGGGGTTTGTTTCTCTCTTTCTCTCGTTGCTTCCTTTTTGTTACAATTTATTATTATTTTTGTTACTATATTTTGTTTTGTTTCAATTATTAAACTGTTCTTATCTCAACCCACGAGTTTTCTTACTTTTGCCCTTCCAGTTCTCTCCCCCATCCCACTGAGGGGGAGGGTGAGAGAGCGGCTGTTTGGTGCTTGGCTGCCGACTGGGGCTAAACCACGACAGTTACCCTAAGAATGGTAAATTAGGATATTAAAATGTGTTGGTTACCTAATGGTGAAGTACAATGCCTGTCATTCATCCTTTTTCTTTTTTCTGGTGTGGGCTTGCTTGCTGCTTTGTGATTGAATTGTATTAGGGAAAAGATCTTTCCATGCCTCTTTGGATGTCTAGCAGGCTGCAAGGCATGCTTGTGTGCAAATCCTCTTAATTGCCTTGTAAACTTTGGGGAGTAGAAACCTCTGACAGTGGAAGGGGGAGATTTGTACCATTCTGCAGGTTCTGTGGTCCAGAGGTATTTAGCTTAGGGTAAGAAATATAACGCCTTCTTGGTTGTTATGCTAAAGGAGATAACATTCATACAAAGGTTCAAAATGGAGTTCAGCTACGCAATCATAACACCTTGACAATGTTGCAAGCATTTAACTTACCGTAGCTAATACAGTATTCTAACACATAGTCGGTGATTGAAAGACTACCCAAAAAAAGGGCAGGTAAGGTGTTCTCACTACGTAGATTGTGTTCTGTGTATTTTTGGCCTGATGCAATGTGCATTGAAGTCAGGAGCAAAATTACTATGAACTGAACATTGAAAGATCAAACCTTTGTGAAGATTAGATCCCAAATCTATACTGACTAAACCTGCTTTTTATTGTCCCTGAAAGTTGTATAAGCTCAGGGAAGAAGATAGGAGTGGCTCTGATTTCCTCTTTTTGTCCATTTTATGATTGCTTGCTCTGAACTGAGGGAAAAAAATGAAACGTTTCCTTGACTACGGCACTTGTGATGTCATCTGTGTTGTATTTTTTATTTCCTCCCTTTTAGCTTCCTTTCTGAACTCGTCCTCATCTGCTCTCCCTTTATAGCCTACAGTAGTCCTATAGGTTTTCCTGCTGCTCATTTCACTATTACAGCATGTATCACTTGTTGTATCTAGGTCAGTCACTTCTCACACCCTGCGTAGCGTATTTGTCAAAGCATTGTGCGGTGTGGTTTTAACGTCTGAACTGAACAATAGTATTCCAAAGGGTTACCTTCTATTGCTTTTTATGAAGATGGAGGACAGTTCGGGAAATTTTGTTTTTAAAATGAGTTGATTCTGCTTCCTTTCAATTTTAGACTTGATATCTCTAGCCTGCCCTATGCTGCGGTGTGATCAGTTGGCTATGCTGGTGTGGAGAGTGTTAGAATCTGTGTGATAGTTCTTCTGCAAAATTGTCCTCTCACTGCCTCATCTGCTAACAGCTTTCAAGTCCTGGTTGTTTGGAAGAAGCCATCCTTGCGCACATTTGGGTATGAGGCATTGGAATCAATCTTGAGGTAATGGCCACGTTCCCCTAAAAACACCTTCTCTCAAAGGCTTGGTTTTCATTTTGGGGCTCATCAGTTTTGTACTCTAGGACTACTAGTGTAATATAGGACTGAAATTTCTAAGCAACTTGGAAAGCAGTCCTTACCAGAAGTAACCCTATCCCCTTTCCACACAAAGGTTACTGCGTTCACCTGTATTAAGGTCCTGCCAATGCTCAGGCTTTGCAGAGTATTAGCTCTGCAGGTTTTGTACCAGCTAAAGACTTCACTGTAAAGATGTAATAATAGATGCGGGTCCATTTTGTTGTTTTTTGGGGGTTGTCTTTAAGCAACCTGAATATTGTTGCTTTTTTTTTTGTTCACCTTGATTCCTTTCTTAGCTTAAAAATTAATTACATGGTTGTGCCATCTGGCTTTTGTGAGAGAAGGCTACTGTCTTCCTGCTGTAGTAATTTTAGCCTCCCCTTGCTGAAGTCCAAGGCAATTCCCATTTTGTCCTGAGATCTTGCAAATAAATTGTATTGCTTTTGCATTTGTCAATATTAGGAGTTATTTGCTGCACCTTGTCCAAATTACCTAGCAAAGCTAAGGACTCCATAGAATTTCTTTGCTTGCTTTTTTTCTTTCCTCTCCATGTCCACTTCCCCAATTTTGTGTTGTCAGCAGGCTTAACCAGTTCGTAGTCAGCTTCTCTAAGCCATTTATATAAATTAGGCTTAGCAGGGGTTCCAGGGATCGTGTGGCGATGAACATTACTTTGCATTTGTTGACTTTAATTTTCTTTTGCCGTATGTTGACCCAGTTCTAGAGTAGATCTAAATTGTTGAATGTTTCTTGGCTGCTTTTCTCACGTCCATTATATGGCCCCACTGGCAACTGCAGGAACTCTGAAAACGACCTCGCTTGAAGTCATTTACACAACCTAAAACTAGAGCAGGAAGGGGCATATTCACTGACCTAATTTAGCGGGTCTCATCGTTTAGGTCTCTTAATTAACGATGACTCTGTTTTGCTGTTCTGTAGCCTGATCACTATCTGTTCTCATTTGCTACGCTAACTCCTTGCAAAATTTCTGCTGAATTTGCAGCTTTCCCTGGAGTATTTAGCCAAGCTGCCTAAATAAGCCACAATAAATTGTATGATGTATACCTTACTCTTTGATTTACTCCCCTCTCCTTCCAAGCCAAGGAATCTTTTAAAAGTTTTTGTCATCACTTTTCAACCTTAAAAAATTAAAGCACTTGGATGGAGATCAGAAGCCTGTACTTGTCTTCAAGCTACTTACAGTGACTTGGTAGTAGCAGGAAATACTTTACACTATGGTCTCTAGGATCCCATGTGAAGATCCATCTCTCAAAGGACAAGTCCTCTATGGTGGAGCAGACCATGCCACCCGTAATCACTGGGCCCTCTGGAAGCCTCTCTAGACTGGGAAGAACTTACAACCCCTCCTTTCACCTCGTCTGGTCTCTGAATGGGTTCAAGAAGGCTACAGGGAGCTTGTCACAAACTGACCTCTGCCTTTCACATCCCTGCCCAAAAGGATAAAGATGATCATTAAAACGATTTCTTTTAGGGCTCATTTACCCTGTTGTATGCAACACATGCTGTGGTGCTTATGACTGCTCCAAGGCTGTATCTAGCAGAGCTCCCAGGAGAGGGAACATCGCAGACGTGCCCCCAGGTCTGCTGTAAATTTGACTGAGTTGATCATGTCTCCTTTTTTTTTACAGCTTGTCCAGGACTTCTAATGCTTTAACTTAATAAGAATGGACTGGTCCCATGCTCTCGGCTTCAGGGCCTTTACTCACTATCAGTTTGGAGCAGCTGTATTTATTTGCTTCTGGGTTTAGGGGAGAGAAAACCCCTCTTGGAGCTCTCCATGGGATTGAATATTTCCATGTAAATTCTATGTGAGGGTGCTGTTTGGCCCAGTGATTTTAAGGACAGTATGCTGAAATTAGACCTGCGTGATGTTTTTAGAAAGGCATGTAGATACTACATCATCCTTCCATCCTGCCTCCCTGTTCCAGCTGTTGAGCAGGCAGGAGACTGGAGCAAGTGAGATACCTGCTTTTAGAGAGAGACACCATTTCCTAGCCTGTGGATGCCACAGTATTCAGCTATCGTTTGCCACCCTGTGATATCTTCAGTAAGGATTTGTAATCTGCATACAACTCAAGTACAGGAAAGTAAGAGAGCTGCAGCACTTGTTTTGCTGCAGTGTCCGAATAAACACTGTGGGATTATGACTTTGTCCATCCAGTGCCTGAAAACAAGAATCCTATCTTTATTCTTCTGGGCAAAATAGTTCACATAGGTTCATTGTCTTCTCCAAGGCACCTCCAGATAGGAAAGGCAGACTGCCTGCCCTCCTCCTATGCCCCCTGAAACTGGGTTTCCAATGAGACAATCAGCTTGTTTCATTTCTCCAGGGAAAGGACAGCCAGGGCTGTATTTCAATACATCAGGAGCCTCTTGAAAAGGTGAGGCCCTTTCTGTTAGTGCTGTAATGGAAGCGAAGCCTAAAGAGAAGAAATGTGACCATTTCAGGGGCACAAAGTCATTGCATTTCTGCTGTTACATTCTGGGAACAAAAATAGCAGGGACAGGTCCCAGCTGCCGGCCACAGTGTGTTTGAAAAGGTTATCAAGACATTATAGCATGTAAACAGCAAAGCTATTAGCTCTGAGCTGTGAAAAGTTTCTAACCTTCACCGAGAAAACCTTAAATTATTTTTGAAGTGTTAATGAAAGTCAGCTCTCCAAAGATGGATGTGGAGCATGGAATTGCATTAGACAAATGGCAGTAACATTTTAATAGTTATTGCTTTGAAAGCCCCCCTCTGAGAGGATTCACAGGGTTGGAGACCAGGCACTTTCATGAGCCTCTTTTTAAGGGGGTAAAAATGCATGGTTTATATTAAGCTATTTACAAAAGCACACAGACATTGTGGTTTTGTTTAGCATATGTTTGGGACCCTGTTCTTACCTTTTTCAAACTCTTAGCAGTGTTTAGTGGCTCGAGGATGTTTAATGTGGTTTTAAAGATAGCATTAAACTCAGCTCAGGTGTGGACCAAGGGAGCCCGAGTCTGGCCCTGCAGGTATTGACACGTAGGTGTAGGCAGCCCTGTTATGAAGCTGCCTCTGGGGTAGGGCCTCTCTGGGCAACCGCCACAGGCAGAG
The DNA here is from genome assembly GCA_013389945.1 of Fregata magnificens. Classification (NCBI taxonomy): domain Eukaryota; kingdom Metazoa; phylum Chordata; class Aves; order Suliformes; family Fregatidae; genus Fregata; species Fregata magnificens. Next base: position 126,118 of record WAAD01023291.1, on the reverse strand, counting down.
TCTGAGTGCCATCCACGTGGGTTAGCAAACTCCCACCCAGTTCACTGAGGTCAAAGTTTCCTCCTGTGTCTTTATTTTCTGTGTACATGCCACTGCACAGATATGAAAGACATATACTAGTGCATGGTACTTATCTATGTATATGTGTATGTCTTTTGTGCAATTGTATGTAATTCAATTACTTAATTGCTAATTAACTCTAATAGGCACTCAGAGAGAAAGGCCACACAGGGTGTGCCCTTCATCCTCAAGTGCCCTGTCTTAGATGCCCCCTTTCCGCTGCACATGCAGCCAGACTTTAACACTACTACCTCACTCCCGGTTTGCCTCAAACAGCACAAAATGCTGTCTAAATCACAGGTATTCAGCAGGCAATGCTTAGGCTGGGAGAGATGACCCTCTAAAGATCAAGGTGTCTTGACCTGTTACAATGGTTCTCTCCCACCCTCAGTCGTATCTCGACTGTGTGCATATATTTTTACAATTTAGTTTATATTATGAAGGGTGAGTCTTGCTGAGGCCTTTTGATCCCATGAGGAACTTTTACAAATGCTTCATTTGGGACACGGATAGAGTGAGTACATAATTCTCTGCACGATTGGAGCCAGGGAGAGCACAGTTTTGCTGTGTTGTGCCCTGGAGTACCTGCTAATGTTTCATGTTAGAAGAAGATCAAGAAAAGAGGCAAATATGCAGGCTGTGGCTGTATTTAAACACTGGGTTATCTATGAGCAGAGATGGATTTTAGCCGAGTCCCTTCCACTGAGCAGCACCAAGGTTTGGTGAGCTTCTCATCTCATCTTTTGGATGACTCCTCTGAGATCCACTTGGTGCTTTTGCTTCCCTTAGACATTTTTCCAGGTAGAGCCAATTTTATATAAAAGACTTATCTTTCTTTCAGTCGCCTTTTATTTTCAGGTCAGATATTTCCCCTCTCCTCCCCTTTTTTGCAACAAGGGGGAAAAACAACCCTTCCACCAGCTCCATAACTGTTTCATGCATAATAACGTTTTAGGCTTTTATTACTCTGTTGAGACAAAGCAGGCTCTGATGAATTTCAATTCAGCACAGAATCGACCATGCTACAGTGTCTAGTCATACAGAGAAGAAAACCTCTCTCCAATTCTGGAACAGGTTGAAAGACCAGCAACTGTGATTATAGTACCAGAGTCAATAAAGCTTAAAGCTCTGTCTGGCTTCCCCACTAAGGAAGGTGAAACAAAATCTTCGTACCCCCCACAAATCAATTTTAAAGCCATTGCACGGTGATGACATTCATCAGCATTTTCTTTGCATACAACATGGACTCATTTTTGTGCTGAGTGTGTTCAGTTTAAAGGGACCCTGGCAGCCCAGGCAGGTTTTGTAAATGAGTTAATTTCTGGCACTGCATCTTCTCCTAATTCTTATCTCAATGTTTTTGAACTTTTACAATTATGCTTTCCTCTTCATTTTTTTTCTAAATTCTCTCTTCTTTTTCCCTGTGCATGCAAGAAAAGCTTGAAGTACAAGGGAATGTGCCAGTGAATCTGGAACCTAGCATCGCCAGGTGTATTTGGGAGTCTTTTAAATTTGTTTAAGTTTATTTTTAGGTCTGCATACAGTTGCATTATTAAGCTTTTCTCTCCAACTGTGAAGCCTACAATTGCATTTTTAAATGAATGCTGGGGAAACCTCAAATAATCCTATGGCTCCCAGAGCCTAGGCTTTTACAGAAAATACTGTAGAACTGAAAAAAACTGCAATTCTTTGTAAGCCTAGCTGCGTAGCCTGGGAGAAAGGGGAGTTGGATGAGGGTGGCAGTTCTCTTTTCAATTGTGTGCTCTGCTTGAGAGTGGCCAGACTTCTGAGCCAAATGGTTGAGGTCCCAGCCACACAAGTCCCCTTGTGGACATTGTCACCATGCAGCTCCCACATCTCTGGCTGTCGGGTCACATGGATGGGGGGGGGCACACAGTCCTCTTGCAAGGCCACAGTAGCTGAGGCTCAGGCGATGAGGCAGAGGGATGGGAAGGGACACTGATGTCTTTGGGTACCTTATTCATATTTTCCATTTACCACTCAAGCAAAAAAAAAAAAAAGTGAATTTGGTCCTCAAGGTAACTCCTCTAAGTACTTGCCTGTTTGTGAGTGCAGGAAGAGAGACTTTGCTGATTCACTGTATGGTGCAGTTCCTTATCTGGTATGAGGATAAGGCAACCAGCTGGGTAAAGCTGTCTTGGACTTCAGGCTTCTCTTTCTGCAGAGGAGTTTATCCAGCTCTTCCCTGGATTTGTCCAACCTTTGCAGTATTTCGTTCAGTGATGGATGTTTTGGCATCCTTGCTGATCCCTCATGTACTCACATTGTTCCAGTGCATTTTCCTTCTCTGTGGAAAGCGCTGGACCAGTTTGCCAAAGTAGCTCTGTGAAGTCAGATATTGCACAGGATGGAGAGAACCTGCTTTGATCAGCCAGGCATTAAACTTGCATCCAGGCTAAGCAAAACCCTCCTTGTATTATTCTTGAAATTTGAAGTTAAGGCAACATCCTTCAAAATAAAGTGGCATGGAAAACCTTTGTAAAAGTGACTCAGGCAGCCAGCAGCAGGAGCTTTGAATTTGAATTGCCTGGAAAGACTCCTACAGCTACTTGGAATATCACATAAGGTTCCAAGGAGAAAGATTTTGGGGAAATTCAATGGAAGCTTCACATTTTTTGGACAGAGCTGAATAGAAACGGTATGCTTAAGACACTTCATATACTCACTTTGAGCCTTTTTCTTGTGAAATGTAACCATGGTTAGTATGGGATGAGTTCTCCTCCTCACCAATAGTTACGTAAAGAATTTTGTGCCCCTTGGCCCTCTCATGAGAGTTGACTAATGTATTTCAGGAAATGTCATAGCACACTTCTGAGACGGGGGATGATGCTTATTACTGTACTTAAAATAAGTGAACTGAGGCAAAGGATAGGTGAAGGTTTTTAGAGGCATTTAAAATGCTGAAAGTTTCTCCCAAGACTTTGTAAAACATCTAGGGTTTGAACCCCCTTTAATTCCAGTGATGTCCTAGGAATTCCGATTGCATCTTAACTGCTTGTAGAGGTTTTAGCTCTGTTTTGTGAATCTGGCCTGAAGGGATCCATGGCACATTTTAGGTTCAAAAAACCCATGTGGGCAACCCAGATATCTTGGTAACATATCTATTGCTTTCAAGTACTGTACAGACACTAGCAGCCTTTTCCTTATTTATACTGTGCCATGCAAAGGGAAGGCAGCAGGACAGGAGATTAGCTGTCTCTCCCCATCTTCCTTTCAGTTGAGGCCTTTGGCTCTGTGGCAGCAGGAAGATTTGGGGCCCTGAGACCCTGAATGCCCTCTGCTGCAAGGAAAAGTTGCTTTACACAGGGCAAGAACTTGATTCAGAGCCTTGTGCAGGCACCTTGTCCGTTCAAATTGAGCTTAGAGTGCTTCAGCCGATGAGAATTTGGCCCCACCATGTGTTCTTCCAGTGCATTATTTCATGGTTACTGTTTGGAGTGGGGAGAGAACGAGATTTTAGGAAATTAAATTAAAAGAATAATAAAATTACATAGAAGTTGCCTGAGGGGTTTAAATATCCTGCTCTTGGCAATATAGCTTCATTTTCTATATAATCCTTGCTTTACAGCTTTTGCAAGGGGTAAAATCTATCCCTCGGGGTAAATTTTCCACCCCACTTGTATCCAAACCTCTTGACTCTATTGACATTCATGTTTTCAATTCAAGCCCAAATTACAGTGGCATAAGCCTCCATTTAGTGATGGTGAAGCTAAAAAGGCTTTGGGATTTGGTTTAGCTTAGCTGAAACATATCAAACCTTCTCCCAACCAATTAGTTCTGGAGCTCCTCAGGAGAACATGGTTTCTTAAGGAGTGTTTGTGTCACTGTGTTTTTATTAATTTCAGAAATGTCTTAAATCCGCCCCCTTTTTATGGTTTCCTTTTTTTTTTTAGTTTTGTTCTTGGCAAGTGCCTTACTTTTCTTTCTTCATTTTCTGACATCAGTACGGATGTGTAAAATCACTTTGCTAGATATGAAACACAACTGAATGTTTTCAGGCTTGGTAATTCTTGAGAAAAAAAAAATGGGGGAAGAATGAGAATGAAGGAGCTATTCTGATGATTAAGCCAAAGCAACCCTAGCAAAGGATGCTCCACTCCTGAATGTGAAGTGCGTGCGTTTGGCAGGGCCTGGCCCCCACACCTGGGCAACCCAACACTACAACACTCAGGGAGGAGGGAAGATGGTTTGTGGATTTGAACTTGTTTAGTGAACCAGTTTAGTGAACTCCCAAAATAGTTGGTTCACTCCTCCCAGTTGTTTTGTTGGAGTCAGACATGTCTGTCCTGACTTGTATCAGCCTGAGGAATTGATGCTGTTCAAAGACATAGTTGGTCTTTCAGCCTCAAGTGTTGCCACAAATCTGTTTACCAGTGTAATTTGTTCTGAAACACTGGAGAACCCAATGAAACAGTGCTGCTGAAACACTCAGAGGGCTGGAAAGTGGCCTGAGGACAAATGTGGCTTAGTAGAGCCACACTGTGATTTGTCGTAATGACATCACTAGCAATATCATTTGGTCTCAGTCTTGACCCAGCGGCTTGCGATTTTGTGCAGTGTTATTCCTATTACCTGCCTACTTTCCCTCCCTGTTTCTGCCTCCATGCTGCAGTCTCCAGCTCTTTGGAGGAATAGCCTGTGCTTGGCAGTGTTCCACCACACTCCCTGACCTCCACCTCCTTCCTTTGGATCACCAAGTAAAACCAGCATGTATTAAAATCATTAAGGTATTAATATTTAACAGTATTAGCTCTGGAATCAAAAACACCACTGGGCTCTAGGTTTTTTCATCTGTGTGCAATAAATCATCATCAACCTCTTTATTTTGTTTGTGTTTCCATAGTGAGATGGAAGCATCATGAAAACAAATTCAAAAGCTTTGGTTTGTTTTTATTTCATATGCTAGGGACTTGCTTGCGAAAGGCAGAGTGTCAATGCAGTGGGGGATCCCCAATGCAATCAGAAAGCCTCACTGAGTCCAGAAGGGGGTGTGCTTACAAGCCACCGTAATCCAGAGGAAGCCTGGAGTGTTCCAGATATTATAGCGGCACTTGATGTGTCTGCGTCTGCTGCTCTCCATGGATAGAAAGTATGGCAGAGCAGAAATTGCCCTGGAAAGTAATTATTAAGTGGTTTCCGCTGATCCATCTGAGCAGCACTGTTAAGCCAGTCATGGTGGCAGGACTAACTCAGGGACTTCCTCTGCCAGTGGTTAACTCTCCTGTCAAGCAGATAAGAGAGTCCCTGGAAGCATGGTGTCCTGCCCGCCCTTTGCATGGCTGCCTTTGGATTGTCTGTCTGGACGTGTCTGTCAGTGCACAAAGTTGTCTGCTTTACTCTCCAGCAGTGTAAGCAGACATCCTCCTTGAATCCAATCCCCTGTTGTTGCAGACAACCCGGATATTTTTGGCGCCCTTTCTCTACCTTGGGTCACCTCACCCTGCTCAGAACTGTGTGTTTTCATGCCGGCCATCCAGCATGGCTGTGTGTGTCAGTCCACGGTGTTTCACCTCTTCTTCCAGGTGAAGATGTGCTTCTCATACACAGTGCATATGGGAAGAATTTAATTGCCGAATGAATAACCACATCACCTGTTTGAAATCTGGAAGGTGTCCTGGAGATTAAGAAGACTGTGTACCTTCCCCCCTCTTTGACAATGGCAAGTGTGATCTTTGTTTTAATCAGAACAGTTTTTCTAGCTGGCAGTGCGAAAGCACTGAGCTGTCTGTCTAGCCATCACTCCAAGCCTGGTTAAATTAATATTAGCTCTGAGAAATAGGTGATTATTTTCCCTGTTTATTTGGTTGCACCTATAATTATTGCTTTACCTGGTGGGAGCCATAAGCTGTTGTAATTATGCTTCGTTAAAATGCTGATTAGTAATGGCTTGCTTCTGAAAGGTGTGCTGTGGGACCTACTTTTCCCTGGCTAGGGTTATTAATTGTAACGTAGATCTATGTACCTATCTATTAACTCTGAGCTAATATACATAGAAATGATGCTAAGATCATATTTCAGCACCTGACTTAGATTCATTAACACTAGGAAGTCCAGATGTCAAGATATATTTTTCCGGTCAAACAAAGATTCTTTCTTGCTATGAATCTATTGCACATTTCCAAACACATCTAGAAAGGATAAGGTGAAAAAATGGTAGTAAATGTGCCCTACATAAAGAGTACTTCTGAGCTCCTATATAATAGCCTTTATGTTCGTGAATTTTAGACTACTTTAGAAAGGAAGGCCAATATTCTTTCCATTTCAGACATCAGGAATACGAGGTTTGGAAATGATTCGCTGGAATATATACTTAGAGTATATGTGTTTGTGTATGAGCACAGGCTTTGTCATGGTTTAGTTAGCCAAACAGTAAGAGTGCACCTTACTGCTTGATCTTCAGTAAGGCTGTGAAGCAGAATTTCAGCTAAAACCTAACTTCACCAGCTACCTGCTAACTTTTGCAGTGTTATTTTGAGATAACTGCTCCTACCTTTTCATTCTCTTTTGTCCATGAGCTCTGTTATCAAGCTGGAGCAGGAGGTGAAAAATGTTGAACCATCTTGATCAAAATACCACTTTCTCCTTTGAGGCAGAACCAGAAGGTGCCTTGAATCATTTGATAGCAATTGTTCTTAATACAATAGCAGAACAACAGTCGAAGTGCCACATAATTTGAATACTTAATACTCAGAAGTTGAGTTGTTTTCCCAAAGTTTTTTCAATGTTTGAGTTCCATCTGTCATGTATATGCATATGTGCTGCAGAGAGTGTCCTACCTTAGTGTCGGCTTAGCTGAATGGTACTGAGATTTAGGATATGTTTGGGGGGGAGAGTTAAGGATCAGCATTCCTAGTGTTACTGAGTGATTTGGTGGCTCTGGGATTCAGTACTTTTAAAGAAATAGTATAAATGTTCCTATGATATCACCCTTTTTACCAAGGATATCTGCCTTTGAGGTTTGAATTCTGCAAGACTGGTAAGCTTTTTGACTTGCGTGAACCAGAAACGAATATAGATTCTTTCTTTCTCTTTTTTAACACCCATTCTGTTGTGAAAATAATGCAGGCAGACTTTGATTTGAGAATTTCTTAGTCTTGAAACAGTGAAGGAATTCATAGATAAGGTTCCCATTTGGGCCATTTCTAATAACATGTATTAATCAAGCATAGTGTTCAGAGAAATTTTTTGCTTTGTCTGGGTTTCCTAAAGGTGGTCTTTCTCCTAATTTTTCTTGCGTAAATGGCAACAGCTCAACCCAACCAATAGAGAGTCCAGTCACAAGAAAGCACCCTTTAATAATTATCCATTCTTTAGACTTTGTATCAAAATCTGCAGCATATGAGGATCTCTGTATAGGACAAAAGAAGCGATTGATGCCAATGAGTGTGTTAAGGATGATTGAGTGGGCAAGAGCAGCCAGAGCTTAATATAAGTGAGGCAAAGATTCAGTCTATAAGTCCATGAGATTGAGTCTATACATCTTCATTAGGGCTTTATGCCTTAAAACATGGTAATGGTTTCAAGAGTGAACACTGTATTTGTACATTAACTTTTTCACCTCTGAATACCTTTTTTATACCTACTTTGCCTGGACCAGAACTGATACTGGAATCATTTATTGGGCTTATGTAGAGAGTGGTCCCAGCTTTTGTATGTTCTCTGTTCTTGACTTCAGTTAGATTTGGCCATGCACTTAACTCATCACAGAGCCTGTTCTGCTCATGCGTTGTCTTGTTCAATGCAATCTTATTAAGTGCAGTTGTATGGCAGATCCAATACAGGAGCTAGAAATTAGGACTGGGGAGGGCAAAGGTTCCCTCCTGTCACGAAGAATCTGTTTTCCAATTGCTTGATCTTGTTTTGATTCAAGTCCAATTGCTTTCAGGATTTCTCACTCTTTTTCCAGACAGGAAGAAAGAATACTATGGGTAGGACCAACTACTTTGTAGTGAGCATTTCACCCCCAGCCTCTTCTAAGCATTGACTCCATTTTGTGACTAGACTAAAAGCATCCAGAACTGTGAAGCCCTTGGCTACCTCTGTGGTAGAAATGCTGATGGTTTGGAAGATGGATATGTACCCAACGGGAAATGGAGCAGAAAGGCCCTGTTGTGAGGAGGTATGGGTCAGTGTGTGCATACGCTGGAAGGAAAAAGCATTGCTGTTACATAGTTGGATCACTCTAGTTCTTCCAGGTGTGGGCTATACTGAACAGCTCCATTCTGCATAGAGGTTGCTTAAAGTAAATCTGTGATTTACCACCATTATTCTGAAACATCTTCTCTGTCATAATCCCCTCAACTTGTCATGCTCGTAGAATATAATTATTTGATTCGAGAGCTCAGGTACTACTTTTTTTTTTTTTCCCTAAACGTGCCAACTTTATTGTATCTCTGTGCATCCCTTTGGAGTGCAGTCTGGAACTACTTAGCACTGTTTTGAAGTCAGGGAAACTGAGACACAAGTGACTTGCAAGGTCACGTTATAGTCCAGAGCCAGGATTAGGTGCAAGGCATCCCAGTCTGTTGGTGCTGGGTATAGTGTGAAATTCAAGCCTTTTAATCTGAAATAAAGATAAGTTCAGCAGAAGGCCAAAAGACTGCAACATTTTTGGGAAGGGCCAGGCAGCGGAGTATGGAAGAAGGTAAAAATTTAAAAGTTTTAATCACAAACTAGGGTTGAGCTGGACTAGATCTTATAGAGAAACATGACAAATTAAGAGAAAGTTTGTATCTGAACTTGGACCTTGCTCATTTTCCAAAGGACTTTACCTTTAAGATGGAGCTGATGCAAGATCTGAACAAGCAGAGATGTTTGGGTGTCGCAAATACGCCTTCAAATCTTAATTTGGTAACTTGAGTTCTGTAGCCAAGACAAGAACAGTAATCGCAACAGTGGTGCTGAGTGCTCCTCCATTCCCATCCCACTGGAAAAAATGGGCTTTTGGAAATGTGAGTGATGTTGTAAGAGATGTGGTAAACTTTGGGATTGCCAGGAGTTTTGGGGGTCAAATCCCTGGATAATGTGCAGTTGACTGTGATGAGGACATAACAGTGTCTGTCTGCTGAGAATCTTGCCATTTTTGTGTCTTTCCTGCATGAAGGAAAGGTTGATAAGAAAGGGATCTTTTCATTCAAACATATTTCCTCCCTCCCTTTCTAAGAAAATGTTCATATCAGCCAACACAGCCAACTGCAGGCCAGCTGATATCACTTGTGTGGCTGGCTTTACAGTGCTGTTAATCTCTAAAAACTAGCAAAAAACCTTCAGTCTGCTGGCTTGGTTTTGGGAAGGACGTAGTGTTATTCACAATCATTTCCAGCTATGGTATAAATTATTTGGAAAAATTGATACTGCATATTTTAGGGAGCTAGATTTCTCTGTTCCTTTTTGTCCCCCTCCCCGTTTTCTTTTTTTTGTTCTGATTAGACAAATGAATCATGCAAACGAGTGTTCCCTGCAATGCCACTAATTGATGGGATGCTATACAATTGCATTGCAATAACAAAACACTTTCAGCCTCTGAGAGATTAGTTGCATTGGCCTGGGATTAAGAAACCTTTGAAATCCTGAATCTAAATTACCATTCTTTTGACTGCTGTTTGTGACGCTAATTAGCTGTGTTAATTGGATGTTTTGATACTTGAAGAGCAGAGCAATCCAAATCTTTTTTTTTTTTTTTTTTT